>CM046842.1:34415187-35015187 GCA_025618425.1 Heliocidaris tuberculata | reverse complement strand
AAAAACATGAAAATGTAATTTTATCATATATCCGGTAGGGGGAGGGGCTGAAACTTTCAGGGAGGCTGCACTCCCCCTACCAGGACGTCAGTGCTGAAACATTGTCGCACAACCAGTGTAATGTGTAATACTTTGGACTTTGTCATATATTTATACTTTGCTACTCTTGTATCATGTATTGAGGTGCACGGTTGAAACCATTACTAAAGATGATCTCGAAACTTTACTGCGTTGCTCGTTACCAGAAATCTGTTGACCTCCCTTGATGATGGGGGGGGGGGGGGGGGGGGGGCTTAGGATAATCGTCATCATCCCCTGGGATTAACAGCCGTGGTGGATGTATTCTTCTGCTCCGTTTCGCCGTCGTGTTTTTCGTAGATGCAATCTGAGCATGAGGAGATAAAGGACATATGTGACAAATTTTAAAACCCACTGACACGAATACTTGATAATATGCTCATGAATGTTATGTAATCATTATTCATTTCTGCACCAATGGTGCATTCCATGATATCCAGCTGGAACTTTTCTTTTTAAAGGGGGAAACAAAGGCTATTCATGAGGCACCTCTATCACTCCCAGAGTGATTTTTCTAATGTGCACAAAAAGGGACCCCTCCATCTTTAAAAGATCTGTGGATATTTGGGGTCATCTGTGACATGGGCTAACTACGAAGTGATCGATAGAGGGTTCTCACGGCAGCCATGCTCGAGGACATAACCTGTGCATCAGACTGTGAAAAGCCATTGTTGTCATGGTCTAGTGCACATGGCTGCTTGTGGGAACCCTCTATTGTCGTGCAGCTCGGTTTCCTTTCATGTGTATTTCATGTACATGTATGTTCAACTTCAATTTTCTTTAAACAGCATATGAAACTAGCACTCTTCATACTCATTCAACACTTTCAGGGTGAGTGACTTTTTAATCTGAAGTATTTATTTAATTATTTATATACTTATTTATTTACTTACTTATTTATTTACTTACTGATTTCGGTCGATGTCATTTTTATTTTTGTCATTTAATTATTCATTTTTGTGATAGGCCTACAGTGTTGGTTAATGAAAGAGATTACATAAAGTTGAACTTATAACATGAATGATCTAACTCCAGTTAAGATTTGTTATGTTCCTTTCAGTTTGACTTACACCAATACTTTATTTTATTTATTTTACTCTCTTAAAAAATATCAGAATACATATAATACATTTGAAAAAAAAATGGTGGAAAATATACATTTCTACTATATGTTATAGATAAATATAATTTAATATGTAACATTCATTAATATTATTCAAATTTATATATTCTTCATTTAAATATAGATATTATTTATTTACGTACAATATTCCAGATTTATATTGTGATATATAGGCACTGATTTTATTTTTCTACTTTATAAGAACAATTTCCGTTCTTATAAATGCCCCTTTTCAGGTGTGATTAGTGCCCCTTTTAACCACTAATAACTGCCTTTCCTACCTGATCTACACAGTCATTTATATTTCTAAAAGACAGGGCCCTTTCCCCCATGATAAGTACCACGTTTCCCTTTTCAGTAGCATGTGCCCCTAATCCAAAGTGACATAGAGCCAATATTACCAAATGCTCATTCGCTACGCTCTCTCGTATTAAAAGTATAGCTTGTTTATAGTCTCTACTGCGATGTGTGAGTTGAATTTGAGCAAATTCGATCGAGATATAGCCATTAAAAAAACAACAACAAAAAACAAGAGCATAAACATGATATAAAACGATACAAGACCACACAGAACAGGACAATACATCAAGACAACACAAGGACAGGGATGTGACATTGAATAGCCACCTGCAGCTTACATACTGTAACCGTTTATTTACCTAAGCTTAAGATTATTTTTGAACAAAAATAAACTTGGTGACTGTTTGAAAGACTCATCAAGAGAATTCCAGAAATATGGGCCGGCGTAGATAATAGTTTTCTGTTTGTACAAAGTTCTTATCATTGGAGGTAAACTGTGAAAACTCTCATTTCTTGAAAACAATAAACTTAAGGGAGTTGGCAACTCGCCGCAATTTAGTTGATACATATAACAACCCAGACGAAGATTGTATAAATCGTGTATTTTTGATACTTATTTAGGGTAAAACAATTGATCTGAATGAGCTAATCTGTTTTGTTGACAAATGATTCTCAATATCCTTTTTTGTGCAAGCAATAATCTATCCAATAAATTTCTAAAGGAGTTGCCCCAAGCTAATAACCCATAATTCAAATGAAGGAGAGTAAGAGTACAGTATAAATTTAATAATATATTGGAGGGAAAAATGATTTTCTGTTTGTTAATGACACCAACATTTCTGGATGATAATTTACATAAATGCGTGTTATTTTTCTTCCATGAAAAATTTGTTGTCTATAAATAGACCAAGAAATTTCGTTCAGTCAACAATATCTATAGAAGTATTATTGAGAGAGACATTACCGGGTAAAGCTGAAATTGAATTGCTAAAAAGCATGCACTGTTTTTTTTTTTGTTTTTTTTTGTTTTGTTTTGTTCTGTTTTGTTGTGTTTTTTTGACATCCAAAGAAAGTTTGTTACAACGTATCCATTCGTGAATACATCCAAGTTCACTATTGATTATATTTATAAGAGTATCGGGATTTTTATGAGAAAAAAACCCCAACAAACACTGGTGCCATCGGCGAATAATATAAATGATTGGACCTTGGAAGAATTCTGAAAATCATTGATATACAAACTAAACAGTAATGGCTCAAGAAGAGACCCCTGGGGCACTCCACATGCTATGTTATGATAACCTGAATTTGAGCCATTTACGGAAACAAACTGCTTTCTACCTGTAAGTTAACTTCTGTACCATTGCAAGGCCTTTCCCCCTATTCCATAATGTGATAATTTAGACAATAAGATTTCATGATCATTGGTGTCAAAGGCCTTGGAGAGGCCAGAAAGATTCCAAGTGTGTGAAGATGGTCATTGTCACAATGCGACTGCATTACCTTTCATCCTAATCCCTCATGACCTTATAGACAAAGAATGTAGTAGGCCTGTTAAATTGAACTGGAATTGTAGCCAAGCAATGTAGGCACTATTAGTCTTAGGTCAGCAAACGTTGGTGTTGCAGTTGGGCATGTGTTTGTGTGTATGTGGAGAGAGAGAAGCAATTTTGATAGGGTGGTTTTATAATTATAGAGGGTTCAGTATTAGGGGAGTAAGAAGAATTTTGGGTGGAGCAGGAGTTGAGTATTAAGAGAATCATTGTGGGTTAGAGTTTTAGAGTTTTGGTCAGATTGCTTTGGAGATCTCAAGAGAGTCAGACCTTGTCTGATGTTGGCTGAGTGATGAGGGAGTGTAGGCCGTCAAGAAGGTGAATGTTGCAGGCTATGCCTGCTGCTGGCATAGCAGACTTTTTCCTACCGGCAGGTTCCAGGCAGTACAGCCCGTGGTAGAAAGCCTCATCAGCCCTCGCCTCATCTTGCATTATTGTTTTCATCTGAAATGTCAGATAGTTTAGTAGTATTTTTGTTCTAAGTAGTTATCTTATTTGTAATTTAATGTATTAAGAATAAATGTAGAAAATTGCAGAAATTCGCAGAAGTCTTATATTTTTATGTTAAGTACTAACTATGGGAAAGAGAAGAAAATCCAAAAGAAAAAAAAAGGAATGTTAAATTTTGTCTTATTTCATTGATTTAAATTATGCGAAATTCAACAGGAAAGAAACTGTATCATTGATTCGTGACTAGGAACCTTTTTTTTCCAATATACGAAATTCGCTTTGAAGATAAGAAAACTAGTAATGAAATGCAGTTAATTTCATGTTTGTTATTATCCGAAAAGATGGTCATATTTTGTACTTTGCATGAACGGAAAGCATTTTTCTATGAGCTACACCTGTATGTGAGGTCGAATGGTTGTTTTATCCTATTGAATGAGGAAGAGTTAACCCTGACAAGTTTATTCTGCTTTAGATATCCTTAATAGAAATTGGATTATAGAAGTGATGTATCTGAAGACAGCTAGTTCATTGTAGAATTTACAGATGAAAGATACCGTACGTAGTCGCTTATAAATTTTGCCTATTTAAATTGTTTATTTCAATGGAGCCAAGCTTGAGAGAGTTTTGAACCAATGTTGTAAATTGTTAGGATAATATTGTTACAGCTAGACTTTGACTCTTTGGAAGATGGTTGGCTATTTTGTTTCGATTTATTTTTATAGGGACGAGCTGGGCTCGTAGTCACTCGTAGATACTTATATAGGCTCGTAGTCCTAATTCTTCGTTGGATTGGTGCTCATAGTCAATATACCCAGACATCGTAGCTAACTGATAGTCTTCAACTCAAGTTCATAAAGTTGTGGGTCAGGACACACCGGTCAGACTTCGCAAGTCACTTCACACATCGGGTTACTTCATACGTTGGTCACTTTATGCATCTCATCAGTGGACTCAAAGAGGAGGTTATCCTCATGAACCCTTCACTTGGACTCTAGAGCGGGTGTTTCTTTTTAGTGTGTGTACACACCGATAACTGGTCCAGTTTAGGTATTTTATTTCTTTCATAATTTAGTAATAATACTCCGAAGGATGAAATAGTCATTGCTGGCAATATATTTTCTTCGTGATAATATTGAAACTTGGAATTATGTGATTACATTTAATTACATTGATAATATTGGAATTTGGCATCATTCAATTACCTTTAATTGCATTGATAATATTGGAACTTGGAAATTATTTGATCACATTGTATACTCCATTTCATGTTGAATACAAATTATTTTGCTTTGTTAATTATTCGCGTTAAAACATTATAATTGAGCAGATGGCTCTGAATTAAATTTATGTATGCTATATGTATTGGTGAAGTCGCCTGTTTATTTTGCTGTGCCTGTGATACATTTACATTTCAATACAGGATCTAACTTATTGTCAGAATAGTTATTTACAGGACTTATATCTGACAGTCATCAACAGCAGTTGTTATGTGATTGATAAAATATAGAATTGCATGCGTTGTTGAGTGCTTTTGCCTAAAGCCGAATTGTGAATTAGAGAAAAGGTCAAAACTCCTTCCAAATTTTTATTGTACGATTATATATTTTTTCCCCAGGATTTTGGAAATAGAAGATAAAAGAGATATGGGTCTATAGTTACCTAAGTCAGATGGATCTCCTTTTTTTTGTAAATTGGAACTTTAGCAATTTTCATTTTGTCGGGAACAATACCACAGACAATGGACAAATTCATGAGATGTTCTAAAGGAATAACGATATCGCTAATAATGTCTTTTAGTAAATCATTACTTATGTTGTCAATATCCTGGGCTCTTTTTACTTTAAAAGTTTTTCACATCAAAAGCCTTAGAGAATTCAATAAAAACTGCTAAGGTAAAATTACCTGTATCAATGGCTTCATTTATTTTATGTATTAGTTCTAAGATTGCTGTAGATGTGGAATGCCCCTCTCTGAACCCAAACTGGTTTTTCCATAAAATATCATGCTTATTAACAAAACTTGCAATCACTTGTACATGCATCGTCCCGATATTTCAGAAAAGATATTCAACACAGATAATTGTTTACATCATCATTTTTTCCTTTCATATGAATTGGAGTTATTCGCACATCATCTGGCACTGTTCCACTAGATAGACTTTGATTAAATACAATACAATAAAGGCTCATTGATTAAACGAATATCATGTACTTTGATATTATTTGAATCGATTCCTGCACTGGTTTCATTTTTCATATCATTAACTACATTTAATATTTTAGAAACTGTAATATGTTAATACTATCAAAATTAACGGAGTATATGATGAAGAGAACCTGGCTCAAAAATGATAATGATTATGATGATGATGATGATGATGATAATAATAATAATAATAATAATAATAATAATAATAGTAATATTTATAATAATAATAATAGTAATAGTATTAATAATAATAATAACAATAATAATAATAATAATAATAATAATAATAATAATTCTAATAATAATAACAATAATAATAATGATAATAATAATAATAATAATAATACGACTAATGATAATAATAATAATAATATGTCTTGTTTAGCCATGGTAGCCTCATCAGTATTAAATACTGTTCACACTGAAAGCCTTGCGATCCTATTATTACCACGGCTTTAGCTCGGCAACGGTATTCTAAGAATAAATCCTAAATGGTGCCCAATTAGGTCGAGTGTGGCGAATGTAGATTAATGCATTACCAAACGACATCAGTACCGCTGCCGAGAATCCCAACTGAAGCAGAAATTATTGCAATCACTTATTTTACTTATTGTATATCATGTTATACTATGATAGGTATTTTCGGTGTAGTAACGTGCCCTAAAACACCACAAGATGTCTGTCTTCATAGCATCTCCGATCATACCGGGGAATATGTCAAGTTGGTTCCCAAGTATCTACCACGTGATCCCCGTGACTGTGACGTCAGAACGCCAGCAGATTGGATAAAAAAAGTACACTTGTACTGCGCACATCCGGGTATATATTTTTTTTCCTTTAATTCATTTTTTTGTTTTTCTTTATGTCCTTGTTCACATTTTTTCAAAAATCAACGTATTTAACCTTTTTAAATCTATTTTTATGTATTTAAAAAAAAAAAAAATCTGTGAGTGTTTTGGTGGGTGGGTGGGGGGGGGGGGGGTTGGACCCAATGAATGAGCTCGTGCAAGCAAACGTATTTAAACCAAATTACAGTCTCATATTTTCCAGGTATAGATTTAAACCTGCTTTAAAAAACATAACTATTATAATATTATAAATTAGTATTATAATTATTACCAATATTAGTAGTATTGTTATTATTATTATAATTACTACTACTACTACTGCTAATAATAGTAGTAGTAGTAGTAGTAGTAGTAGTAGTAGTAGCAGCAGTAGTGGTAGTAGTAGTAGTAGTAGTAGTGGTAGTAGTATAAGTGGTAGTAGTGGTGGTGGTAATAGTAGTAGTAGTAGAAGTAGTAGAAGTAGTAGTAGTAGTAGTAGTAGCAATATTATTATTATTATTATTATCATTATTATTATTATTATTATTATTATTATTATTATTATTATTATTATTATACCAGATTTTAACCCATTTTCGACCATTTTCACCCATTTTCACCCACTTTCTACATTTTTCAGCCTGTTACTCTAACCCTTGTCTCGGTAGAGGCACGTGCACAGAAGAGCTAGATGGGTACAGCTGCTCTTGCGAGAAGGGTTACGGAGGATCAAATTGCGAAATAGGTAGTAGAAGTAGTAGTAGTAGAAGTAGAAGTAGTAGTAGTAGTAGTAGTAGTAGTAGTACCACTTACATTATACCTTGAGCAGTGGCGCAAATCCATTTTGAAATTGGGGGGGGGGGAGGGGAACATTCGCCTCCAAAATTCTCTGACAAGCAAAAAAAAAAAAAAAGGTTATTCAACAAGGTGGGGGGGGGGGGGAGACATTCGCCTCCAAAATTCTCTGACAAGCAAAAAAAAAAAAAGTTATTCAAACAGGTGGGGGGGGGGGGACATTCGCCTTTCTTCAAAAAAGGGGGGGGGGGAACATTTGCCTATCTTCAAAAAGGTGGCTAGGGGGGGGGGGGGACATGTCCCCCTGCCCCACTGGATTTACGCCCATGCCTTGAGAAACACCATGCTTAATCGGACTGTGATTTGAAGAACAATTGGCAAAAAAATGTATATTGAAAATAGTTGTCTGAATAGCTAGTAAACCATTTTAAAGCGGTTCCCCGAATACCATAAAGGTTTAATTCATACAAGAAAATCTCATGATCAAAAGCTTTTGACAGATCCCAAAATTTCCCGAACCCAAAGTTATTTTTATTAACGAATGAAATTATTTTGTCTTGTAAATCTATTATTGCAAGGCAGTAGATTTTTTTCTCTTTCTGAATCCATATTGGCTGTTGGAGATGATATTATTGTTACAAAGAAAAGAATACACACAATTAAATATACATTTTTCATTTAAATTGGCAAAACATGGTAAAATAGAGATTGCACGATAATTTCGGAAAAGATTAAAATCCGCCTTTCTCGTAAATAGGGACCATTTTTGCAAGTTTGAATTTAGCTGGAAATCAAAAGATGAATAGTACTCTGTGGCGGCCAGTCTGAAAACTGGACACAAGAGGCCTAAAGGACCCACTTTGAAATGGCTCAATATACACTTTCTCTCATAACACATTTACATATGTGCCAGGTTTGGTGCTTCTATAACAATGCACTATTCAGATTAAAATAATATTTTCTTTTAAACATATATTTGGGGCCCTTTCTCACAATGGGGCACAATGGGCACCTGAACCACCCATTTTGTCGATTCTAAATAGGGTAATGTTTTCCGGATTACAATTAGGATAATTTCAAACATATTCCGCAATGCAATAATTTTATCAAACATTTGTGACCCTCCACCACAAAACGACCAGTAAGTCGCAATGGGAGTTTTAGAGTAAACAGCTGAAAAAGGTGGTTTTGGGTGGAAATTTTGATTATAAGTTTTTTGTATTTTCTGAAAGTTCATTTATCAATTTACCATCTGACAAAGTTTCAGGTTAAAACACCATGTTGAAATATGTTTTTACTCTCATTCAAAATGACCATATTTCCCTGGATATTCAATTTTTGTGTGTCAACTTGCTGGGATTTTACTTCACATTGCTTTTCTGGCATAGCTTATAAACTATGCACTGTCTGATATTCAAAATCTAAAGAAATAAAGAAATATATCTATCTGAAGGTATGGAAAGTTTCAACCCAATCCAATTAGTACTTCACAGTGTATGCTAGGGAGCTTTGTCTCAACCTTTTGTGTGACAAACAATAGGACACAGATTAGGCGCTCTTAAATGATTACTCTTCTTTAGAGCCCGTTTTCTCTATTGTTTTGGTCATTGGCCTGTCTGACACGTTGACATTCTCATAGTAATTTATAAGGCTTTGCTTAGTCCATAAAAGACAAGTTATATATCATTTTAAAGCTTAGAATTTAAGCGTTCAGACTATTTTGAAATTTAAAAAACCCAACTCATTGGTCGTTTTGTGGTGGAGGGTCACATTTTATGTATAAAATTTGCCCTTTTTTGAAAAAATGGAATTTGTTGCTATGCTGCCCCACTACATTGCGTCCACCCCAAAAAACGAAACCGAGATTTATCGATGTTTAATCATATCTTATTAGAGTACCGTACAAACTAGGGGTTCGCGGGGTGCGCGCGACCCCCCCCCCCTCCCCCCGTTAGGAAAAAAATTAAGGGAAAAAGGTCATTTTTGTGGTTGAATAGAGCTAAGAAAATGTGCAAACATTGAAAGAAAGAAAAAGGAAGAGGAAAGAGAAAAGGAAAAGGAGAAAAGAGAAAGTAGAAGAAAAGAAAAGGGAAAGGAAAGGAAAACAAAAACAGAAAGAAAAGGAGGAAAAGAAAAGGAAGGGGAAGAAAAAGAAGACAAACTGGCCATTTTTTTTTGTTGCTCGCTCGATTCGCTCGCTCGCAAGGACACTTGGAATTTTAATATTAGGACAAAAGGCATCCCCCTTCGGCAATGGGCTGTAGCCCCCCCCCCCCCCCCTCCCCGCCTCGCGGATTTTCAAAGTTCCGATATTAATATTACGGCAGCCAGGTCCTAGAATATCCAAATATTTGGGAAGCAAGGTTCTCCGTTAATAATATTATGTAACTTGTATGTAACTTCTGTACATTACCAAGAAAAGTTTTTTTTAAATCTTGCTCTCTCGCTCTCAAGAACACTTGAATTTTAATATTCGGGCAAAAGGCATCCCTTCGGCAATGAGCTGCAGCACCTCCCCCCCCCCCCCCCCCCCCCCCCTTCGGGCAGCGAGGTGGTGGAATATCCAATGTTCGGGAAGCAAGATTCTCCGATAATAATATTATGTAACTGGTGTATGTAACTTCTGTACATTTTCACTATACAATTTTTTTTTTTAATTTGGCTCGCTCGCTTCGTTGGCAAACATGTAGAAATTGAAAAGTTGACATTCGGGCAAAAAGCTTCCCCTTCGGTAATGGGATTCACCCCCCCCCCCCCCTTGAAGACATTCAGAATTCCGATATTCGGGCAATCACCACTTCATATTCTGGCAGCGAGGTGCCAGAATATCCACATATTTGGGCAGCGAGGTTCCCAGATAATTATGTAACTTCTGTATGTAAATTCTGTACATTTTCACTATAAAAATTTTTTTAAAAAATATTCGCTTGCTTCGCTCGCTCACAAAAATTTAGAAATTGAAAAGTTGATATTCGGGCAAAAGGCGTCAGCCCCCTCTTTGCGAAAAATGGGCCCGTATGGTCAAGATCTCTACATCTGCGATTTTCTTATTATTGTGTTTAGGGGCGGGGGGATTAGGGTGCAGCATTTTTGTCGGAAAATTTGGGTATCACACCCCCCCCCCTTCAAAATGTTCTAGCAACGCCCCTGACCGTAAGTTACGGTAGACTCTAAGTAATATAGTAATACTACGTAGTATATACTTTTTTTCTTTGTTCGACTTTTATATGAATAAAGACTGATGAACTACAGTCATATGTGAGCCGGTATCCCCATGATTTTGAAGTTTTAGAAGTAAAATTATTTGTGATGTATTGGTCACAAATTTGGGGTAAAATGCTCTGAAATAAGGCAGAGATTGCACCAGAGAGCATCTAAATCCCCTGAGCTTCCAGGGGCCTTAAGCGGGCCCTGGACCCCGGCCACGCACTCGTGATGTGAGCTCCCCATACATATCTTTCTACTGAAGGTGCGAACCCCCCCCCCCTAGAAAAAAGCTTGTACGGGCTTGTATTAAGTGGCGGATTTAGGGGGGGGGGCACATCTGGCCTGGCCCCCCCCCCCTCCCCCGCTTTGGAAGAAAACTATGCATTGTGACCCCCTTTTTCATTGTGCCCCCCCCCCTTCTAGAACGAAAACCCCCCTTTTTTTGTCAGAGAATTATGGAGGGGAAACTGGAACCCCATACCCCCCCCCCCCCCCCCCCACTGAGCGAATTTTGGAGGGCTGGTGATTTTTTTAAAAATCTGAATTGCAAAGAGATAATCACATTTCTAGAAAGTTCATTTTCTGCCCTTCCATATGACACCTCAATCGGGAAAAATGAGGCAGGAATGACAAAGCTCTGTTGTTGTAAATTGATGCTTGCATTTCCATGATTTATTAAAGGCTCCAAGATCGTCCCCATTCTGTTAAAGGCCAGGAGCCTGTCCCGAAATAGTCACCCCATTTTACATATAAGATTTGACCCCTTAAAGTCACTTAGACCATCTAAGTCATTGACAAAAAGGTTGTCAGCCTGACCGTAGCCGCCGGGTTTAGCCCCCAAAGCCCCCAAAAGAGACCCCAAAGTCGGGTCGATTCATCCCCATCTCCCCCATGCACCAAACTTTGTCAGTAGGAAGTAGTATGACTGGACATTACAAAACACACACACACACACACACACACCAAAAAAAAAAAAAACTGACAAAAATTCCGTCGGGATGGGGTGTCAGACGGCCCCTAAAAATAGGGGTAAATATTTCCCCTTGAAGGCCGGTGACCAAATTTTGTCAGAAGGAAGAGTTATGGATGTACATTCCAAAAATATAAAAACTGACAAAATTGTCCATCGGGAAGGGGGTGTCAGACCCCCTGAAATGAAAACCCCGAAGTGCCCGTTGACAATGCTTCCCCCCCCCCCCGAAAATGCTCTGTATGTAAAGAAAAAACATTTTCTTACCTTCTGACTGTGATAATTCAAAAGTGTTTTATTCAATTCAATTTAAATTTTCACAACATAATTTTGAGTATAATAATCTTCTTGAAGTGCACTTTGGTAATAATTGGTCTTTTGACTAATAGGTTATTAAATTGTGAAAAATTCAATTCAATTCAATTCAATTTTATTTTCCACAAATGCCAAACATGAGAAAATACTATACAATAGAATACATACATAGAATAAAAAGAGAACATGTATCTGTAATAGTGAATCCTTGTGAAAAAAAAATGATTGATTTAAAAGAAAAAAAAAGAAGCAAATGCAGAAGGGGTAGTCAAAAATCAAAAATGATTTATCGAGGACTACCCCCAGTAACAAACAAAATTATACATATATTTAAAAACAAATATGAGGTCAAATGATGAGGTGGTACCAATAATGAGAAAGAGGGGGGAGGAAAAGATCAAAGAGGAGGAAAAATAATAAATACATCTACCTATATATAAATGATGGATTGTTTATCAGGAATAATCTTAACTTAGCCTTAAATGAATACAATGAAGAACATTTTTTGATATCAGGTGGGAGATGACTCCATAATATGGGCCCACTGAAGGGTATTCTTTTTTGTAAGAAAGAAGTCTTAGCTAAGGGTATATGAAAATCGCTTGCATTTCTTGTAGCATACGAATGAGTAGAAGAGTTCAGTACAAAAAGGTCATCAAAGACAGATGGCAAGTTATTGTGTTTGTACTGAAACATAAACTGACCCAGCTGCATAATATATATAGAATTGACATTTAAAATATTCATCCGTTTAAATAGGGGTGCAGTATGTGCTAGATAAGATGATTTGGTTATCAAACGTAGGGCTTTGTTTTGAAGGACTAACAGTCTATTCAGAAGGGTTACTGAGCAGTTACCCCAAACAATATTTGCATAAGACAAGTAAGGAAGCAGCAATGTATTATACAGATTGCATAATATACGTAAAGGAAATAATTTATGTACAACATGAAGAACACCTACTGCACTTGAAATCTTGGAGGCGATGTAATTAACATGAGTTTTCCAGTTTAAACCTTAATCCATGTATATTCCCAAAAATTTTGTTGAGCTTACTCTGGATAAATATTCATCATTAAATTGCACATGTAATTCGTCAACATCAAAATAAATATTTCTGCCTTTAAACACCATATAATTAGTTTTATTCATGTTCACCTTTAATTTATTAGCATAAAACCAGCCAGAAACCTTGTCCAATCCTATTCTTAAATCTCTGTTCAATTGTTGAACAGATTTACCAGACAAAAACATATTTGTGTCATCAGCAAATAAGATAAATGTCAGTTTACTAGAAACATAATGAAAATCACTGATGAATAATAAAAACAATGGGGGCCAAGGATACTCCCTTGAGGAATTCCGGTCGTAATATTACATAAATGAGAAGACTGTTGATCAATAACAACAAATTGTTTACGATTATTTAGATAATTTTCAAACCAATTCAGAGAAATGCCTCTAATGCCATAAAAAGAGAGTTTTTGTAACAAATATGATTCACACTATCGAAAGCCTTCGATAGATCAAGGAAAATACCAACAGAAACCAGTTTGTTCTCTATTGCACGGGATACATAATTCATGAATTCAATTAAAGCCATGGAGGTTGAGTATTTCTACCTGAATCCAAATTGTTTAGAGTATAAAATATTATTTTTATCAATGTAATCAATGAGTCGTCTGTAAACAAGTTTTTCTAAAATTTTGGAAAATACTGGCAATATAGATATTGGTCGATAGTTATCTAAACACTCTTTACCTTTGCTTTTATATATAGGAACTACTTTAGCAATCTTTAATTGATCCGGTATTTGTCCAGAGATAAAGAGATAAAGGATTCATTAAAAAGACAACACAGATGCTTTCCATACAAAAATATGGTCTTTTTAACAAACGTTGAATCAATGTCATCATATCCAGCACTTTTACCCACTTTCAATTCTTTAGCATAGTTAATTATTTCTGATTCAGTAACAGGTTTAAAAAATAGAGAATTAATATAATTGCCTGTCAGATAATGTTTAAAATCTGTTCTCAATAAAGGTGTCGAGTGATTCACAAGAGAACTTCCAATTGTACTGAAATATTCATTAAATGCCTTTGACATTTCAAATTTGTTGGTTATCTTTAGGTTATCTTTAATAACATATACAGGGCTATTGTTTTGACGTTTTTGCTTTATGATTTCATTCAAGTATTTCCAAGTCTTTTTTACATCATTTTTTACAGTATGAAATTTTTTGTAAAAATATTCTTGATTTGCATGCCTAATGTCATTATTCAATGAATTTCTAAAGTGTTTATAATTACTCTCACGAGAAGGAGATGGTTTTAGAATGAATTTCTTATAGAGTTTGTTTTTCTTTTTACACCTCTTCCTCAGATCATTAGTTAACCAAGGTCTAATACAAGTATTATTTTTCACACAAAATTTCTTCAAAGGAAAGCATTCATTATACAGTTTCTTGAAGGCTTGTAGAAATATATCATATTTTACATTTATATAGGGTTCATTATAAAAGTCATCAAAATCTATTGCATAAAAATTTTCACTGAATATTTGTATACCAGATTCAGATATCTGCCTTCGGTAAAAAGGTTCTTGTGACTCATGTCGAGGTTCATTCCAAGAAATCGTGACAAAAATTGGCAAATGGTCAGTTATATCAGTCATAAGAATTCCAGCCTTCATTATGTTATCTTGAGTATTTGAAAATATGTTATCAATAAGAGATGCTGTGTCTGTGGTAATTCTAGTAGGATTCAAAATAGCAGGATAAAAACAATTTAAGAGCATCAATTCAAGAAAATCATTTACGCTTGAGGTTGAATCCAACTTTATAAGGTCGATATTATAATCACCCAAGAGATAACATTCTTTCTTCTCTTTAAGGAGTTTAGTCAAAACAGGACTTATTTCAAGAAAAGAATTAATCGATTGGTTGGGTGGTCTGTAGAGAGCCCCCATTAGCATATTTCTGTCACGCTTTCTTGGAATTTCAATGAAAACCAGTTCAAGACTTTCACAAGTAAATGACAAATCTGACCTTTGAAAGAACTTTATATTTTCATTCACTAATACTCCAACACCACCTCCTCGACGCAATGATCTTCCGTAATGTACAAATGAATACTTTTTTGGTACAAAAACAGAAATATCTTCATTTTCGTTAATCCAGGTTTCAGTTAAACCGACAACATCAAAATTGTGTGAAAGAGTATCAATATAATCAAATATACCACTGCCATTTTTCCTAAGGCTTCGACAATTAAAATGGATGCTGGAGAAAGTCGACTTACAGTCAACATTACTCATATATTCCTGAAATTGATTTTCTAATAGATAAGATGCATTGTTCTGGTGAAAATAGTCAGAGAGAGGCATAGGACAGAGGTACCACTAGAAGTCAATTATAAACTATTTAAAAAAGGGTCGCAAACTATCTTAAGTTAATTACACAAGAATCAGAACATTAGTTATGTACTATGTAAAGGCCAGTGAAAATTGGCATGTAATAATTGATATTCACGAAGGCAACGGGGTATATAAAGTAATTAACATTTATATTGAGGATAAAAAGTGAAATGTACAGTTAAAACTACATAAATGGCATATACAAAAATTACTTTCAGTTCACTGTTTAGTGTTCGGTGTGTAAGCCTGCTCATAAAGGCAGGAAGTGTAAGACATTTCACAAATTTTCTAAAAATTCCTTGTTTGGAATGAGTTTTCTCACTACTGTGTTATTATCAGTAGGAACATTGGCAAAAACCCTACCGTCAATTGTCCAACAGGCTTGAACCTTGTCACACTTCTGTGCGGCTAAGAGAACGCTATAGCGTTTGACAGAAAGATCCTCGTGAATTCTTTAGTTAGTTCCCTTCTGTTCCTTCAGATTATTCTTATTGCGAAATATTTCCCTCTTCTTCCGATGGGAGATGAGTTTGATGATGATGGGGCGTGGCTTACTACTATCACCACTAGGTTTACCAACACGGTGAGAACGGTCTATGTCTGAAGGTGTGAGGTCAACCTTGAGATGATCGCGTACGATTTTGATAGCGATGTCCTCAGTCAATACATTGGAAGATTCTTTGGCACCGAAGATACGAAAGTTATACCGCCTCGAGTACTGTTGCAGATCCTCCAAATCGTTCTCCAGACGATTGATTTTCAGCTGGTTGTTGGACAGTTCACTTCGAAGAGTAGCACATGCCTCTTTGTGGTGTTTAACTTCAGCTTGAAGATCAAAGATTTCTCCTTCACATCTCTCCAATCTTTCAGACAGTTGTTCTTTGATGGTGGGGATTATTTTATCAATAAGTTTGCTAACTACACTATGTAGGACTGAGATAAATTCTTCATTCTGCAATAACTCGGTTATTTGATCAGTACAAGTAGTAACAAACTGGGTCTGAACTTGTGCCTTGTCGGCATTACCGGAATGTATTGCTTTCTCAAAAGTAGCAAATTTTTTTTGTCTGGATTATGTAAACACACCCATTGACCACCTGACAAGGCATAATAGAGCAGCTTGCTTGGTATCTGTGCAATTAGCACATGAAAAGTACATTTCAGCCTGGCAGTCACATACCACAGATACCTGAAAAGCTCTTCTATAATGCCTTGTCAAACAGGTGAAGATGGACAATGGGTGTGTTTACATAATCCTGTCAATATTTTGGGGCTACTTTTGAGAAAGCAATACATTTTTCACAATTTAATAACTTATTAATCAAAAAACCAACTAGACTTTTAATTCGTCACTGAAGACGAATTAGGTGGTCTGTCTGTCATCGCGGCAAATAGCTTTGTCAGATGTGATAATATTTGTGCAAGATAATAATCCTGATAATGTAGACAATCGATGGAGACTTGCATCATAGAAAATCCGACGATTTGATATTACAGGATTACATGGGAGATTAACCCCAAAGCTTTAATACAGGACAGGGAATCAGATTTCCCGTAGGGTTGTACACAATCTACTGCAAACTACTTTCCAACAGACATAACACGCAAAAATTATGCAGTTTATTACATTGCTTGTGATTGTATATGTTATTATCGCCGCGAAGAAGATGGTAAAATGAATGGCAAAAAGAAAGAAAAAAAAAAACAACAGGAAAACGGGATTCTCAAATCAAATTTTGTAGTTTAAAAATGAGCATGATCCCGACATCTGATAAAAAATTGGAGGGCACGCTAATGAAAGCTTATAGTCTCGGCCATAACATACTAAAAATTTGGAAGAAAATCGAGCAGATAAAACAGAGATACTGCTCAAAGAAAACTGGAATGTAGAATCAAGATTTGAGAAAAAGTCATGTCCCATAGAGAATACACGCAAAATGTTAAAAATTGACATGCCTCCTTTAATCGCAAAAATACGCCATGATTTCTTTGTCCAAATGAAAAATGGTGAAACTAATCTTGTAGAGAATTGTCTCAGCTACAACATATTATAATTTGAAAGAAAATCAACACCCCATTACTGAAATATTGTTAAATGAATACAACAATTATGACGTCATTTTTTTTTCAAAATCATTTTTTTAAAAGTTCATTTGCAAACATGATGACGTTTGGACCTATCGACCCCCCAATTTTTTTCATGAATTTTAATCTACAACTTATAGGCTTTGAGAATATGTAAAAAAATTGGGGGATCCCCAGCCTTTCTGACAAGCTATTCAAGATAGGAATGTTTTTACCACTTTTTACATTATATTTCCCATTGACGCACGCACGAATTTGAAAGTTTGACGAGCGCGTGTGGCATTATGGAATGTCGAGAATGACTGTAAATAGTTGGAAATTGTCAAGAATAGTGTCAGGAAGACAAACCATGCGAAAAAAACCCGGCGTTTTAACGTTCTCTACGCGCAGCGCGCGCATAACGCGCGCACGGACACTTACGCATGGATAATTTTGAAATGCTTAAAATGTCCTGAAGCGTACTCTAATTTGATTAAGAAGTGATTTTGAGCATTTTTGAATTTTGACGAGCGCGTACGTGCGCATCATGATGAGCGTGCGGTTTTTGTTGACATGTTATGTTGACCCTTGACCTGAAGTGAATGTGTGTCAAATGTGGTTCATTTTTGATGACTCGTTATGAAGATATGATCGATAATGTGATTTCATAAAATGGCGCCTAGATGACGTCCCGATGACGGGACGTCATCATAACGCGCACGGACGGAAAATTTTGAAATGATTAAAATATCCTGAACCGTACTCCAATTTGGTTAAAAAGTGATTTTGAGCATTTCTAAATTTTGACGCGCGTACGTGCGCGTCATGATGCACGCGCGGATTTTGCAGACATGTTACATTGACTCTTGACCTGAAGTTCATGTGTGTTAAATATGGTTCATTTTTGATGACTCGTTATGAAAATATGATCGATAATGTGATTTCACAAAATGTCGCCTGGATGAGGTCATGATGACCTGATGACCTTGGAAAAGATGCCCGAGCTTGATCTTATAAGACCTGGGGCCCGTTGCACAAAACTTGCGTTTAAACGCAACTCGGGAAAATCAAACGCAACTTTATTTTTAGCCAATCAGAAGTGCGCATTAAGGACTTGCGTTTGATTTTTAGGAGTTGCAATCAAAGGCAAGTTTTGTGCAACGGGCCCCTGATTACTAACGAAAATTTGAAGAAAATTGACTGAGCAGATTTTGCGGAATCATGGTAACAAGAAAGTGCCGGGAAAAATAAAAATAAAGAAAATTCTGACGAAATTAAGAGGTGGTCTGTCGATACCGACAGACCACCTAATTAACACCAAATTGCACCACAAGAAGATTATTATACTCAAGATTATGTTATGAAAATTTAAATTGAATTGAATACAAATGAATTGAAATGAACACTTTTGAATTATAATAGCCAGAAAGTAAGAAAATTGTTTTTCCTTTACATACAGAGCATTTTTTTTTTGGGGGGGGGGGCAAAGGGCACTTTAGGGTTTTCATTTCAGGGGGTCTGACACCCCCTTCCCGGTAGACAATTTTGTCAGTTTGTATATTTTTTGGAATGTACATCCATAGCTCTTCCTTCTGACAAAATTTGGTCCCCGGGCTTCAAGGGGAAAAATTCACCCCAATTTCTAGGGGCCGTCTGACACCCCATCCCGACGGAATTTTTGTCAGTTTTTTTTTTTTTTTTGGTGTGTGTGTGTGTGTGTGTGTGTGTTTTGTAATGTCCAGTCATACTACTTCCTACTGACAAAGTTTGGTGCATGGGGGAGATGGGGATAAATCGACCCGACTTTGGGGTCTCTTTTGGGGGCTCTGGGGGCTAAACCCGGCGGCTACGGTCAGGCTGACAACCTTTTTGTCAATGACTTAGATGGTATAAGTGACTTTAAGGGGTCAAATCTTATGGGTAAAATGGGGTGACTATTTCGGGACAGGCTCCCAGAATATATTACCAGAAATACTCGTTGCTCTGTTGTTAACTGCATGGTCAAGTAGGTTAATGAAAACGTACCTATCAATCAGCTTTTATCATTTTGTACTCACCACTCCCTTTTGCTGACGATCAGCCATGCATGAAGTCTTTTGTCTTGTTTTTTTATTGCTAGGACAGGCAGCCGGAGCAAACGGATTTTTAAAATAAATCCTGGAAATGCAAGCATCACTTTACACTAACACAGCTTTGTCATCCCTGGCTCATTTTTCCCGATTGAGGTGTCATATGAAAGGGCAGAAAATGAACTTTCTAGAAATGTGATTATCTCTTTGCAATTCAGATATCGTTGGCCAAACGACTTTCTGGTAGCCTTGCTTCATATCGTCTTTATTCACTCATGCGTTAAGTATGTGTCATATGAGTGGCATCAAATGAAAGAAGAGGATCAAAGCTTTAAAAATATGTGTCATTTATTAATCATAATTGTGATTAAGATATGATTAAACATCGATAAATTTCGGTTTTTTTTTTCTGGGACGCACTGTACAGCATGTTACTCACAGCCATGTCTTAATGGAGGGACTTGCATGGAGGAACTTGATGGATTTAGCTGCTCATGTCAGGAAGGATACGGAGGAACACTTTGCGAATATGGTATGATATATTACTCTGAAGAGAAGGTTGAGTACTGGTAAAGGCGGGGGGAAAAATCGTCAGCTTCATCATTCTTTTTTTTATATCAGTTTGGAAGAACATCACAGCAGAAATACCCACTGAAATGGATTGCTCTTCAAATGCTCTCATATTCTAAATATGACCAAGGAGTTATAGCTCCTTGATATGACGAGAGTAAAGGAAAACAAAAGTGGAAGTGGAGGGGTCTATTAATAAAAAGCGTGCATGGCTTGTATTTCAAAGACACCTGTTTGAACAAAATAGTTATAATCGATGTATTAAAAGTACTACTAATAAGAGAAATAGAGAGAGAGGGAGAGAGAAAGAGAGAGAGAAAGAGTAAATAAGGGGACAAAAAGCGTTACCGAAAAAGGGGGAGAAAAGAAGAAGAAGAAGAAGAAGAAGAAGAAGAAGAAGAAGAAGAAGAAGAAGAAGAAGAAGAAGAAGAAGAAAAGCACGGATCTGAACTGGAGAAAAGACACACACACAAAAAAACCCAGAAATATTGTGAACAAGCTATGGGGGGGGGGGGGGGGTGATGAAAATGAAGCAGGAATAGCTAGAGGGAGAGAAGTCTGATTTGTGTCCTTGGGAAAACTGCAGATCTACATCCCATGAGATCCACAGCCCCCGAGACAGACATCCATGAGAACAACAGCGCACGAGATCTACAATATCGACCTCGCGGGCCTTCTGAAAAGTTATTTAAGGGTTCACTAGTTCAACGGATCTAAAGACCGATCTGTCGGTCTCGCGGGCCTATGGCGTGCGCTCGGTGACATAAAAGTTAAATGGAAGAAAAAAAAGACAGTTCGATGGTAAAAAGATCGCATTTTCCCCTAGCGTTTGGTGCCAAAAAGGATCGAAGGCAGAAAGATTGCACATTTAAAGGTTCCAAGATGAAATCATGTATATATTTTCCATCGATGTATGTGTTGACCAATCACAGGACATAAAACAGCGGACAAAAGATCCATCCATACCAACTGAACATCCATCAAAAGTTTCTCAGAGAGGTCACGATATCGACCGTGTATTTGTGCAGTGTGCCGGTATGACAAAAATGTTCAATTGGTTTAGGGGTAGCAGAAATTCCCTCGTTATTGAATATTGAAGCGGACAGTTAGTTTTTTTTCCAACAAGTAAGCGAATAACAGTTTTGTTACTTCTTTTAAAGGGTAACATTTTATCTACAAAAATTCATCGATGGGTTGTAAAAACAGATCGATAGGTATTTGCAACTGGCGATGTTTTGTAAATTAGTTGTAGCAGTACATCGATGAAATCTTTGCAACGGGTAATGTGTTCTTGACTCTCGCATGTCTCGCAAGCTAGACTAGCTTTAACGGGGCAACATTTCCTCTACAAAAATTAATCAAGGTTTTGTAAAAACAGATCGATTTTTTCTTTTCTTTTCTTTTTTTTTGCACATCGATGAATCTGTGCAGCGGGTAGTGTGTTGTTTACTCTCGCATCGATGTGCAAAAAAAAACAGGAAAAAAAAAGAAAAAAAAAAACATCGATCTGTATTTACAACCCATCGATGACTTTCTGTAGAGCCTGGGTTCTTAATTATTTTGTTACGAGGGCCAGAAATATTCTTGAAATTACGTTGCGAGCCACAGAGTATTATATATACATATAAAGACGCATGGGACTCACGACTCTTGCCCGAATACATTGTGTATTAGCTTTCTGTTTTTTGTTTTGGTTTTTTTTGGTTTGTTTTTGTTTTTTTATTATTATTATCATTATCATTCAGCGAGCGAGCGAAGCTTGCGAGCAAAAAAATTGACACTTTAGAAATGTGAAAATGTAATTTCGTCGTCAAAATGTGCTAATTTAGATTAGATATAAAAAATTACAAAGAGACCATTTCACTGCCCAAAAATGAAATGGTGGGTGCCCGAATGCAGGAAAATTTTTGATATTCTCGGGGGAGAGGGCTCCAGGCCCCATCCCCCCGCCACAGACGTTAATGCATACATACCCGAATGGCTCATCTAAGGACGGTTAAATGATTTTAGAATACACCTTCCTTATTTTTTCTTTGTTTGATTTTAAAAAAAACCCCCAAACTATAATAATATGTGGTAGGGCAGGGAACAGATAAATATGATACGCTATTTGCGAGCGAGCAAAATTTTTTAATACTTTTATTCTTACCAATAGTTAGGATGATATATTATGTATCAACATAGTTCTTAAAACAAGATTTTTTTTTCTTCTTACTCAGATATTTTTGGCGGGCCGCATGAAATCGTTTCGCGGGCCACAAGTGGCCCGTGGGCCGCACTTTGAGAACAGGGGCTGTGAGAGGAAATGTTGCCCCGTTAATAGTTTCGCTTGCGAGACATGCGAGAGTAAATAACACATTACCCGTTGGATAGATTCATCGATGTGCAACCCCCCCCCCCCAAAAAAAAAAAAAAACAACAACAACAACAAACAAAACAAAACAAAAAAAAACATCGATCTTTTTATCAACCCATCGAATTTTTGTGGAGAAAATGTTGCCCTGTTAAAGTAGTCTTAGTTGCGAGACATGCGCGAGTAAATAACACATTACCTGTTGCAAAGATTCATCGATGTGCAAAAAACAAAACAAAACAACAAAAAAAAAAAAAAAAAAAAAAAACGAAACAACAAAAAAAAAAAAACCCGTCGATCTGTTTTTACAACCCATAGATGAATTTTTCTAGAGGAAATGTTGCCCTCTCAAACAAGCAGTAAAACTGTTATTCGCTTATTTGTTGGTAACATCGAACTTTCCCCTTCAATCTTTAATAACGAGGGAATTTCTACTACCCCCAACCCAATGGAACATTTTTGTCATATCGGTACGCTGCACAAATACACTTTATGCGCCAAGCGCACGCCATACGGGCCTTCTATCAACTTTCATGAGGGTTCACTGGACAGACGCTATCGGTGCCGTGGGCTGCCGCTATTGTGGGCTGAAGATCTGGATATCCCGAAACTGCAGATATCTTAGATCATGTTAAAAAGTTGTCAGGTTTAACATACCATGAGCATTTTTTTAATGATTTTTGAAGACATCTACTGGTAAGCCAAGTCTGTCAGGTATCTGCAGCGGTGGAGAGAGCAACGTTGTCTTACCTCCTCGCTGATGCAGAACATGTCCTCTTTAAGGAGTTCCATTGTCCTCCAAAAGCGGTTGTCTCCCTCAGTTTTGAATTAAATTCAAGTATGAAATCAGATTCCTATTACTGTTTTCGTTTTAGCTGGGTGCGTGCACAGGTATTATTTCGACACAAGAACACCCAAGCGCATTCGAAATGACACCTCGTGTGAGCCGTGCTTAACACTCAGAAAAGTGTTGATATCTAATATTATTTGTATGAAGGGTTTTCATGGACCAGAAAAATTGGCGTATCATATGGTTTATGCAAAAGTACCCTGATGACCGTGCAATTTTAAAACAATATCTCATGTTTTGCGTAAATGTAACGGCACAGTCCGGCGAGGTGGCCGGTGGCCGCCTACCACCTCGCCTATACGCGATGCAATGGAAGACGACGGAGACGAAGGATTACAGGAGTGCTGTAGTCGAGTCCATCCCATCCGAGTCCGAGTTCGAGTCCGAGTCCGAGTCCAAGTCCGAGTCCAAGTCCGAGTCCCGAGTCCTGGATATCCGAGTCCGAGTCCGAGTCCGAGTCCGTGTCCGAGTCCGAGTCACGATGGAAACATCTTTAATTGCATTTTTTTTAACGTCACATTATTTGTATTATGATAAATGCCTTACTGTGAACTCTCAATAACATAAATAGTTTCTGGTTCATTGAAAACTTCCATTTGTCAGAGAATTTAATTTATTGTAACTTTTCTTAGTACGAATGCGGACAACTATAAAGGCTTGCTCACAAAGAGTGATTTGTCGCCGTGACATGTCGCTTGGTACTTAAGAAAATTAAGTTTGGTAAGATTTCCAGCTATTAACACTAAAAATTCTGACTCAAGGTAAGAACACTGAATTGGAAGTGTTGAGATAAATGTCTATGGTTATAATTTTATCTTTTATCAATTATAAGTCAACAGAACAAAAAGTTAACAGGTTGAATGCCATTAAAGCCAGATTATAGAAAAGAAAGTTTCTAACTGAAAACTATTGGTGTTCTTGGTGAAATATTATTTCACCAAAAACACCAATAGTTCAGTCTTATCAAAATAGCTGATTAACGTAATAAAAAACCCCCCTAATAAACCCTTGTACATGTATGAGCTAGTTCATTAATCTGGCTTAATACAAGTGCAACATTAACATTCAATTTGGAAACTGACTACATGACTAAGTGACTCAAGTAAAACGAAAATAATTGTTAAACCGTAATAAAAACCGTTTGAAACTGCCAAAAATTATAAATTGATGATTTTGACTTTTTCCACATTTGACTTTTTGCCACAGGAACAAAGGTTGCAAGTAAAAAGACAGAAGATAAAAACTGTAGTTTATAATACTAGCTTGAAATACAAATGGAATAGTAATCTGTTTGAGACTGCCCAAGATATCCCAGGCTGGGGTCTATGGAGAGAAACGTGTGTTTGTAGATTAATCCATCTCCAAATGTTAATATCAATTTCAATACTTGTCTGGGTCATACGTGTGTATAACGAGCATATACGAGCATAAAACGACTAATCTTAACGTCTATCATCTATTTGGGCACATTTTCGTACCGTTACGGCGATCGATGTTTTAAAGTTCATTGTCAAAATACCGCTCAATCAAGCAAGATGCGCGAAAATAGCGAGGTTTTTTGCGTGCGTTGGGGTAATTTTTTGAGCTAAAATTAAAAGCGGAAGCGAAATGCCGGTCTCGTTGCCGCTCTCTGCCCGATTTCGCCCGAGTCACGAGTCACCATTGGTTGAGTCCGAGTCCGAGACCGAGTCCGAATCCAAGTCCCGATAAATAAGGACTCGAGACCGGTCTCGAGTCCGAGTCCGGACTCAAGTCCTACAGCACTGGATTACAGCACACAAAAATTGAATGAGTTGTGAAGTAGAGTTTATTAACAAAACCGAATTTAGCCAAGTTGAAGAATCAGTACAAATCGTCCTATATCTCTGAGCTGGGCGACCGACAATCGACAAAAAGTTAAAGTTGCATGGCTAAGTACTAAACTGGCAGAGGAAAACAAAATGGCTGAACGAAGACCTGCATTTTTCCCAAAGCCTCTTTTTCTTTTATATGCCCCCCCCCCCCAGAAAATACCGCATGGCGAACCTCCTAAAGGGCGGATCACCACGACGCCATGGGTTATATTAATCTTCCCTATAATTAATACATGTTAAATAGGACTTAATTAACCGCGAATTTGACTTTCCAAGTTGAGTTCTCCGACCTGCCATTGTTCTCTTCGCACTTGCGCAGCTCTCTCTTCTGCTCTCTCTCTCGTCATTTCACTCCTTCTACGTCTTTCGTACCTCACACTCTTCTCGTCACTCACTTATTTCTTTCACCTGTTCTCTCTCACTGTTTCCCTTCCGCAATTCTCATGTCTCAATACCTCTCCCAGCTTTCTTTCACACACACACACACCGCACACACACACGCGCGCACACACACACACTCTCTCTCTCTGTGTCGTCATGTCTCTCACCTGTCCCCTTTTTCTCGCTCTTCCAAAAACTCCGAAGCACGCAGGCAAGCCGGAAAACAGCAACCCTGAAATAAATATTTCAAAAAGAAATAATTATTTTCAGCTGGACTGTCTGCAATTTCCAATAGACCGCTTCTGTAATGTATACCAATTTATGCACATATATTCTCTGAGCACCTAGTGACGAGCTATTCCATTAACCTGCTTTTCATAAATGAGCCTCAATGCTTGGAATCCAGTTTGCATACATTATTTGTTGCTATGTCCGGCAAGCTTTCAGGTTGTCAAGAACAACCTTTGTTTGAAAAGTATGCATAAAATTTGCATACATTACCGAAGCAGTCTATTCAGTACAAATTATTCATTCCAACAACCAATCACCATCCTATAATCCCGTACATTATCATTAGTAAATCCCAGACAGCCTCAAACCACCCAGCAACAGCTCTGCCCGATTCTCCCTATCGCATATAGCCAATATCAGCCGATATCAGCTCCCGATGCCGATATCGGGGACAACGATGTTGGCACATATATTTCCGGTTCCAGTCTATAGCTATAGTGAACATACACTGATATTTCCTTGCTTTTTTTCGTGCGTGATTGTTCTGCTGAAAACACGTTTTGCATCTTCGTCTCAACATCCCACATTGGGTGGCTTCACAGAAGAATCCCATTTAAATATCAACTGTATAAAAACACGATTATTTGCTAGATTAGGAACAAAAGGGAGTTTTTGCTAGGCTGACCACGTCTTCTAACACATTGTCAATGACGCTCCGGCCGGACCCGGAAGCTCAGTTTCCAGCAATCACATGCCCCAAAATTAGAGCGCCGCATGCGTTCGGATTCGGAGAGCTATATGCGATACGGAGAATTACGAACTCCACCATGCTATTATTTATAACCTTACCAAATATCTTTGAGAAATTTACTACTGTTTGCCTTATCACCCATTCACATACCAGAACGCCAGCCTGACCCAGAAACACTGGCAAGTGAAATGTAGTAACAATAGAATGTGGATAGTGCAAGAAGGCAAACGAACTTTCCATGAAAACCAAAACAAATCTCAATTTCTATACCACTATATAAAAGTACCCGGATGACCGTGCAAAACGTTTCCATAACTCATGGTTTGGGGTGCGCGTGACGCTTAAAAAGGGAATACGCGTTTGAATACGCAAAGGTTAAGACAATGGATGTATGCGCGCAGCCCTTACAAGATGCTTGGGAAAGGACAAAATAATGTTTTTCTACCTGTGTTTTATGTTGAAGTTAATACAAAAACATTAGGAAAGGTAATGGTGAAAATTGAGGAAGTAGGTTTCATTCAGTTAATAATAATAATATTGAGTGGTTTTTCTTTCGTTGGACACAGGGGTATATCGTACTCGCTTTGAAAATATTTCACTCGTGCCGACTCACGAAATATGCTCATAGCTCGTGCGATATACCCTTGTATACCACTCAAAGCCATTCAATATTATATAAATATTTGATAAATTAATGGGAGGTATTGATTTCGATAATATTCAGAGTAAATTCTTTTAACAATTCGTGTCAAACTTTTTTAATATTTAGTCTAGACTTCCGTTTGCGTATCGGGGTATGGGATGTATCACGTAGGCCCTACTGAATAAAAATAAGATCAAAATAAATTCTTTTAAGAGCTTTATTCTATCATAATCATCAAAATTGCTTGCCGTATGTGTATCGGATACCGGGGCGTTATGCCAGTATGATCTAATCTTGTTCAAGTCAAGCCTGCCAAGGACGCCTAGTCAAGGTAATTTCGACAGAGAGAGAGAGAAGTTTATTTTTTTCGCTCAATTTTCTTTCGTGAAATCCATGTGTGTGTTTTTTTATTTCTCCTTCGATCTCCAATAATTTAGAAATCTGCCCGTTTGGTTGGGTGTATGGGGAAACAAAATGTTTCCTGATCGCTGACGACAGTAAAACATCGACATGGCAATCTGCTCACGATTACTGTGAAGATCTAGATGTGGTTACCATTGGCAACGGAGATGTGATCGGTCCGTCCCTGCTCTTCATAGAGAGCACGAAAGAGAACGCGCTTCTTCAGCCCAATGTGACCTCGGCGTGGGCCTGGATGAACTGCAATCCCTTTAGTGGGACGTGGGTGTGTTTCAAAGACCGGGCAAATACTACGAGTGCATACAGAAGTGAGTTTAGAGGTTCATGATTTACTGGACTTTAAGGTAATGTTTAATTTTGGTATATAAGCCCTCAAAAACATTTCGTCAGATTTATGGGATTTCTGTTGAGAAATAGCAAGATACTAGCAATACAAAGATGCTGTGAAGATTTCACGTCCTAAAGAGGCATGTTAAAGAAATGAGAGCCCAAAAATAATTTAGGTGCCGGGACAGGGATATAAACTCCCCAAAACTTCAGCGTGCACTATACTCCTTAAACGCGTTCAAAACCTACACACGGTGACACATATGCTATCTCTGTGCGAATTAGCCTCGAGATTGTTGTGCGGGGAGAGGTCGGGATGGAAAGGTCCTAGCATAGGGCAGTATATTGCCGTGATCTAGCGTTCCTTACATATTTACGGTAAAATTCACCGGAAATCATTGATGGAATACCAAATGATCTCGTACAAACATCTTTTGATACATGAAAAAAACAACAACATGAGAATATGTTTAACACTTTTCTTTCCAATTTCCTTTTTGCTACCAAAACTGTACATATGCTTTAAGCCCTGCTTACACGAGGCGTCATTTCGGTTGCGTCAGTACCTGCGCTAACTGAGCCTTTGATGGCCTCTTGTGAGCTAGTTGACACAATGCATCATTTAGGGCCTACTGACGGTAGGACTGCGAGACTAGCCTTTGACATTGGTTGCCATGAGCATAGGTACTGACGCAATCGAAATGACGCCTCGTGTGGGTCGGGCTTAATTCTCTTTAAAGGAGAATGAAACCCTGGGGAAATCAATTTTAATGAAAAGAGAGGAAAGAGAGAAGCAATTTTGAAAAAGATCCATCATAATCGGTTACGAAATGAGAAAGTTATGAAAGTTTGAAAAATTTCAATTTAATTTCTATTGTGAACCTCAAATTGGCAATGTTGCTTCAAAGTGACAGGTTTAGTAGTACAACTCTCCATTATGTTTTGTACACAAAATCTCATATTTTTCCCACTATCTCTCAAGGTGCAGCTTGTCTCCTTAGCTCAAGATATATCATGGGAATATGTATTTGACACAACATATGTTGAGTTCACAAAAGAGACAAGCAGCATCTATAGAGATAATAGAGAAAACATAAATTTTTTTGTGTACAACACATATTGAGAATTGTACTACTAAACCTTCCATTTTCGAGCAACATTGCCAATTTGAGGATCGCCATAGAAAGCAAAATGAGACTTTTCAAACTTTCATAACTTTCATAACAAGTAGGCACTATTATTATTATAATTATTTTTATTATTATTAATATCATTATAATTATTATCATTATTATTATTATTATTATTATTATTATTATCATTATTATTATTATCATTATTATTATTATTATTATTTCGTAACCGAATTTGATGAAACTTTTTAAAAATTGCTTCTCTCTATCACCTCTTTTCATCAAAATGGATATTTCCCCACGGTTTCATTCTCCTTTAAAGTATTTAGGAGAATAATAATCTTCGTGTTCAACAGTTGTATTAAAGTGATTGATTAACTTTGTGAAAAATTGTAAAATCAGCTCAAATGCCAGTGAATTGTGTGCAGTCCTCTAACTACATATATAATTAAGGATATGTGAAAGTATGAGAGAAAATGGAACCCGTTTACTATCCTAAAAAAAAGAAAATCGCGATCAATCGCTAGCGCAAGTCGCTCAGCTTCTTCGCTGCGCTGCAGTCACAAAAACCAAGCACCAGCGCTTGGCGATTTCCAGCGGGTTTCCAGCCCGTACGGTATTCTGTGATAGAGCGAGGTATGCCAACCGTAAGAGTTCTTTAGGGTTCGGTGGTACTCTATCCCGAATTCAATGTTCAATCGTAAATATCTTGATATATAAACGACCGATCAGCTTATAAAACTCGGGCGATTCCTGTCTTAGATAAAGGTTTGCAATTATGATTACAGCATTAGCTGGAACAGTGATTTTTTTTTCCCAACCCTGGGCAAAGTTAATCAATGCCTTTAATCTTGGAGAGTGCCATCTGCCTTTCTGTTGAAATTACATAAATCATTCTTTTAAGTTTAAAGAGAAGGTTGAGTTCTGGGAAAGGTGAAAATGACTTATGAGTTTCACCCTTCCTTTTATGTCAGTTGGAAAGAAAGTCATAGGAAAAATGTCCCCTCAAAATGATTACTCTTCAAACGCCCCCATAAAAAATATCACAAGATTTAGCTGAAATATTCGGTCCGAACATTCATGCCACACATATTGGTAGGAGGGCTTTAGGAGGTGCAGCCGCCCGCCCGCCCCCCCCCAAAAAAAAATTAAAAACAAATCAAAAAATAAAAGAATGGACTAATTTGTGGACGTTAATAATCAAAACACACCCCCCCCCCCCAAAAAAAAAGCGTCCGGATTTTCTGAATACATAATAGCAGGTCAAGAAAATTTTCAGTACACCCCCCCCCCCCCTCCTAATACTAGAGGATCCTGAATCTGCTACTCTTATGTCAGGTTATCATATTTAATTTATTATTATTGCCATATATTTGTTCTCCTTCAGATTGGGGCGTTGGTCAACCAGACACTAATTATCAGTGTGCAATGATAAGAACGGAGAATGGTGAAATGCACGACGGTGGATGTACTTTACTGCAGGCCACAGTTTGCCAAGTCAACATATCACCTTAAGGAAATTACATTGCATTCGAGTAAAAAAAAAAAAAAAAATCAGACATCGCCGATAAGAAAATCATCTCCCCACTTCCCAGAGCATGGAACGGGAGTGGCACCCGTTAAAGGGATATTACATCATACTTTAAATGAAGAAAAGCAGAAAAAAAAAAATCAGAGGAGCAGATTGGTGAAAGTTTGAATGAGATTAGACAAGCAATCATTTTTTAAAAGTTGTAATCACTCTATATATTGGAATTTCAAATTGACCCAGTCGGTAATGTCACTGTGATTTAGAGGCGAACAACTTTCTCAATGGCTCCAACACATAAAATGAGCAATATGGCAATTTTTCAAAATGTATTACTTGGTAGGATCTTTTTGGGGGACATATTACTTTTTGAGTACTGTATGACGAAAAGGGCGCTTAGGATAAAAACGGAAACTAATGATATGTTAGTATGCGACATAGATTTGACCGTGAATCATCGATATCTATACCACTGGATGAAACTGAGATAGCTCTTAGTAGAAGTCTTAAGTTAAAGACAATAAATTTTAATTTTGGTCCAACACAGAAGACATTGTCATTTAAATTTTATGTTGACCTGTCTTAACAAAGTTCAAAGCGCCGGTCTAAGGCCAGGGGGTATTTCATAAAGATGTTCGTTAAATTACGCATGACTTTACGAACGACTTGAATATGAAGTGCCAGATAGGATGCCAAAAGTTTTTCCTCATGTTTTAACAAAGTGTGACTGTATCTCCAATAAACTCAATTAAATTATGGCAAAAATATAATTTGCATTAAAAATGTTTGTTATAGTAAAAATGTTAATCTACATATGCACAGTTCAACTTTAGTTGATGCAGTTAAAAATGATTGAGCATTCCATTTGGCTTGTCATATTTAAGTCATTCGTAAAGTCATGCGTAACTTTACGAACAGCTTTATGAAACACCCCCCCCCCCCAGGGCTCCTGCAACATTTGCTCTCGTAGGCAAAGCAACTGCATAGCCAGGATATCATTTCAGGGGGGGGGTTCCCCCTTCCCGCGCGAAGCGCGAAAGCTTTGACGTTCTGGCAAATTTGAAAGAAAGATAACGGCTCGTAGCACCTTTTTTTTTTGTAGGCGGAAAGTTTGTTCGACGCCCTGACTGCTTTTCAATATTTGGAGGCAGTACTGCACTGTATGTAACAGGGGTGGGCCCAGGGACGGGTGGGGGGGGGGGGTCTCCCCCTTCCCGCACGAAGCGAGAAAGCTTTGATGTTCTGGGAATTTGAGAGGAAGATAGAGGGGAGTTTATCCTTCCCGCGCAAAGCGCGAAAACTTTGCCGTTTTAGCAAATTCTGAGATAAAAAAATAACGGCTGGTAGGAACTTTTTAGGATTTTTTTTTTCCGGAATGAAAAAAAAAAAAAATTCATACAAGTCATGATCTTATAAATTAACTAAAGGGGCCGTCAAAGGCGGCAGGCCCACGCCTTGGCGGTGCTACAGAGTAGTTGCAATACTATACTATGGGGTCAAAACTGAAATCTACATTGGGTGATTTCATTCTCGGTGTTGGTGTTTGTGGTTAGTGTTTATTTTGCCGCGAAATCATGATCTAACACCGACTATGAAATGAGAAAAAAATCAGTCGGTGTTAGGTGTTGACCTCTGATTTTCTGACGTAGTTCCGGTTGCCGTTGTTTAATTTTTGTCAGATGTTGTCTGCTGAACCGAGCTTGACAGCCGGTGTTTAATTTTTTTATATATACAAAATTCCGTTCACTAACACTATACCCTAGGGATTAAGAAACTTTCATTTCACGTTCGGTGTTGGTGCTGGTGTTGCTACTTGTATGCTAGATACGGGAAATTTGGGGGATTAGCCGTGAGAAATAAAGTCAGTAGGCATCATTCGAAGTGTAATTTTACAGGTGTTATGAAGTAGTATGTTCATATAGGTCTGAAATTAAATCTAGGCCAACATTTAGTCCAACGTTCGATCTAGAGCACACGGAAAGGAACTAGATCTACCTTTGCTTTTTAAAGGGGCGGAATGAGTGAATAAAAAATCCTACCTAGTTTTTTCTCCTACGGAGCCCCTAAGGTGACATGTCATTATTTTTTTTTTTTCGTAAGTCGTTCCCTCGAGTTACTAACTCGTTATCACGACTTATAACTCGTTACCACGACTTATAACTCGTTCCCTCGACTTACTAACTCGTTCCCTCGACTTACTAACTCGTTCCCACGACTTACTAACTCGTTCCCTCGACTTGTAAGTTTGTAACTCGTTCCCACGACTTACTAACTCGTTCCCACGACTTGAATGCAAAAATGCGCAGGTTTTTTTTTTTTCCAGCTCAGCTCGAGTGAGTACGAGTACCGTACGTACATGTGACAATCTGCGTAGCGTAAGCCGTAGCCGTTGCCTTTCAGCCATTAAAATGTAGCTTATGGTAAGTTCACAATGACATTCTAGTTAGTAAATTCCCTTATTGTATATTATGTGTGTTTTGTCGTCATTTTTTGCAAATATTACGAATATCATGGTATGGAATCGGGCTAGTATTGGTGGTAAAGTACAGGGACCTACATGTAGTAGTAGTCGAGTACGGGCCAACGGATCCGGCCGACGTTGTAGCTACAAGCTACATCACGTTAGAACGAAAACGTCCAAATACTGAAACCAACAAACTGGTTTAGATCTAGTCTACTAGACTCCTAGATTCCTAGATATATTTGCAACCAGACATTCATTGCAATCAAATTTTGGAAATATAATAAGATGCTCTGTAGGGACCAGCACAAATCCCTAGAAAAAGTACTACAAATTTATGGAAATTTGCATATGATTTAGCCAAATTATAATAGACTTCTATAAGTGAAAACTTAGATCTATATATGCAGCACATGTGGAGTTTTTGAAATGTTGTACACATAATTCATAAAAGCAAATTTGTTATTGATAAAGGCTGCCTTTTGTCAAAGGCAGTAGGCTTTATATTATAACCATTTTAAAATGGCCCAAGAATGAATCTAAGTAATAATTAAGCCTTACGATGAAATTTGGACCTTCTGTGAATTGAACTTGACTGGAAAAATATAAATTCCAGTTCTCGATGTTTTAAATTGATTTTTTTTGTTTGTTTTTCATAACAGATATTGTGTTATTGAATGATCTTGGTCTGCATTTCACCTACAATCTTGAATGAGGGGCTGGAGAATTAAGGCAGAGAACTGGTTCCTGTAGGCTGTACTGAATCCATTTCATGGCAGACATTCCCTTAATTAATTTTGTATATTTTTGGTGAGTATTTCAGGATATGCAGGAAAATCTTGTGTGGTACATCCATGGGCGTTAATCTGAGACATCACCCTATTCATCAGGGGGGGGGGGGGACGAATGAATAGACCCCCCCCCCCCCCCTGATAAATAGGGTGACATTATAGATTTCCGCCAGTGGGTACATCTGTTTTAAAAGCTGTGCAATTGTATGTTACCATTTTCATTTCCCTTTTTTTGAAAATACAGACACAGTATAGTGAAATAAAAACAAGTAAACTAGCTTTCATTTTAATTCTCTAGCTCTATTCTTGATAAAGATTTTCAGCTGAAATGTGTCCTTCTCTGTTGAATTTGTTTTATACAATTATACATTACATTCTTGTTATTTAAATTTGACCAAAAAAAAAAGGTATGAAGAATCATACATTTTAGGCAAATATATTTTGAGCATGATAAACAAAAATGCATAATCTTACTTTTGGACACTACAACAGGTAATGCTGGTCAGCAGCAAATACTGTTCCTGTCAGAGATACATGATCACAGAGAGGGATATGCTGGGCCATACTACAGTATATGCATAAAAAAGTAGTAATTGCAATTCATGCTCAGCAGTCAGCAATTGCTTAAATTTGTATGCATATATATGATCTTGAGCATACATGTAGCGAAACCTTTTGCTTGCCTTCAGCACTTGAACAATCACCACTCTTCAATCAGGATGCAGCCACTTTTTAAGCAGCATCCCTTATTCCACTCCTCTAACCCTCTCCTTATTCCACTATCCCTATTTCCACTTTTCATCAATTTACAAATAATTCTAACCTCTGTCATTAATTTAATAAAAAAAGGTTTTATTTCGGTATGTATTCTAGGAAGATGTGGCAATTTTTTGACTTATCATTTAATTTTAAGTATTCCAGATTACTTATTGTGAATTATTTGTATTAATTTCAGAGTACTGATAGAGACATTGGTGATAATGCCAAAATGGATAAGCAGGAGAGAAACAGACTGATATCCATGTGCTTTGAGATGGGCCTCTTGTATACAGACATTCTGAGGATTGTAGCATCAGAATGTGGTACTGTTATATCACTGCGTCATTTGAAACGCTTAATCAGACACCTTGGTCTTTCAAGAAGGAAGGACTACAGTCCCATTACTGAAGTTATAGATTTCATCCAAATGCAACTTTGCGGATCAGGAAGCCTTCATGGTTACAGGTGGATGTTCACAAAATGTTCATTAAATAAACTGAAATGTAAGAAGGAAGATGTAAGAATAATACTTCAATTGTTGGACCCAGAAGGTACTGATCGGAGAAGGAGACGAAGACTGAGACGGCGGGTGTACTCTTCAAAGGGACCAAACTATTTATGGCATGTGGATGGTTATGACAAACTGAAACGATATGGGATATGTGTCAATGGCTGTATAGATGGATATTCTAGGAAAATCATTTGGATGAATGCATACCATACATCTTCAAATCCAAAGCTGATTGGCGGTTACTATATGGAAAAGGTAGCTGAGCTTGGAGGGTGCCCCCGTGTAGTACGAGGAGACTTGGGAACAGAAAATGTCTATGTGCGTGATTTCCAGAGATTTCTGCGTGGAAATGACAATGATGCAATGGCTGGAATTCGTAGCTACCTGGGAGGAGCCAGCACAAGTAATCAGCGTATTGAGTACTTCTGGTCATTTCTCAGAAGAGAGTGCACTGACTTCTGGATGTGCCTTTTTCGAACTTTGGATGAAGATGGCTACTTCATTGGAAATGACCTGGATGTCAACCTGATACGTTTCTGTTTCATGCATCTTATTCAGGTAACAAAAAACTAAAAAACTAAAAAAAAATTAAAAAATTGAAACCACATGTATAGAAACAAACTCACGTTCACCATGTACACATAATTTTAAGCACTTGGAAAAAATCCCAATGCCATGTGGCATGTGATAGCTTTATTTTTTGTAATCCTTATATTATAATCCAAAAAAAATGACATGTACTGATAACTACATGTATATTATAGGAAATGATTGTGCATGCACACATTTTTAAATACCTATGTGAAAACAAACGTTACTTTATTCCAGGGCTTTCAAACTTTTCAGCCTGTGACCCAAATATTCAAATTGTCTTGTCCATTGCTGCCCACAAACCTTACATGTACATGTATATCTTCATTATAAGGAGAGTCACACTGTGAGAAACAGTGAGATAATACTATAGTTAGCTTTGTATTATAGGCATCAATTACTCTTCACAAGTGAAGATATATGTAGTGAGAGAGCAGAGCAAGACTTTTTTATCCCCTCGCCGACGAAGTCAGCGGGGATATACCGATATAGTAAAGCTGCCGTCCGTCTGTCCGTCACAAATCTGGTTTCTGTTCAATAACTTTAGTAATTAATGTATGACGAATTTTAATGAAATTTGATATGAATGTACATGGTATCAAAATGCAGCCCAAGTTTGATTTCAGAGTGTGTAGGTCAAATATCATAGCTCATTAAATATGCAAAAATACCTAATTATATATGCAAAAATGTGGTTAACTTTCTTGCCTAGTAGTATAGTCTAATGGAGGTAACTTGTTCTGACATATATAGGCCATTTGTACCCGGCGAGGAGATGCTTCGCTTTGCGTTAACTTGTGTTTTTTAAAGAATGGGGGTTTCAAAGTTACATTTTATTGATATTTAAAAACTAAAACTAGTAAAGTTTCAGTTAAAATTTTCAGTCTGAATGCATGATTAGAAGCCTTTAGGCATCAAGTACTGATTTTGTTTAATATATTTAAAAAATAAATTGCACAAACAATCTCGCAACCCAAATTTATTACTTTGTGATCGAAATTTTGGTCACGACCCAGAGTTTGGAAAGCCTTACTTTAATCCATGTGATATTAGGAAATGAAACATTGACATAACATGTTTGGAGTCATTCTGAAACCTCTTCCATTCTCCCTATAAAGCAGTACTAACTTCTATGCATCTACCAAGTGAGCTGAACCTAAGATTGCCTCGTGCACAGTACTACATGTACATGTATCAAGCAAATTTGTTGGTAAATTTGGTCGAAAGTGATTTATCTTAATTAGCATGTCAGTGAATACATTCTCATTTCTATTGCGTGCTATTTTAAATTCATATCCCCTGCACAGGATGACCTGGATGAAGTAGTGACTACATGGAATCACCACTTGATTCGACCAACTAGAAACACCCATGTTCCAAGTGGTCGTCCAAATATCCTGTACCACATGCCAGAGTTGTATGAAACACACAACTACATATGCCTCATTCCCCAGGCTGCTGTCAACCTTTGCAAAGAGGAATGTATATTCAGAGAAACCATTCCTTGTGAGAAAGATGTATATGAGATGGGCTGGTTAGTCATGCATGACCATCAGTACGAGTTCCCATCCAGCCCAGAATCTGCTGTGGACTTATATAAATTGTTAAGGGAACACATTTATATGGAGCTCCATGCCCAGTGACTTACCGTGTAATCACTTTGTGCCAAATTCTTTGTTCTGTGTATGGCAAATAAAAGTAATGGAGATAATTTTCACATTGCATTTTTGTTGCTGTTCTTGTTTGTTTTGTTTTCCTCAAGAAAGACAAGAATTTAACCCTAACTAGGCTGGGCTTTTTTGGCTGCTCTGTTGCGGGGGGCATGAGATCTCGGCCGCCGATCGCGCGAGTGCCGATTGCGCGAGCGCCGCAAAAATTTGCATGATGGTAGTGTGCGATGTAATCTACAAGGTCGTATGGTAAATTTTTTCAAAATAATGAGATTTTATTTCATATGAATTAATTGTGCTAATTAATGCATAAATCATACTTTTAGCTCTAATTCACTAAATAAAGCTCCTAGAATGCTAAATTTTGGTAAAAATATTCTCTGTAGCATTCTCAACAACCATAATTGAAAAAAACTTCGGTTCGGAAATCAATTTCTTATGTATTTTATTGTTTTATGAATTTCTTATGTATTTCTTTGTTTTTCGACCTTTTGTTTTTCTTTGTTTTTTTCACCAGATTTATTGCACACCCTTTTTGAAGCATAATGATGCTAAAATAAATTAATTTCAGCTGATAAAAGTAAAAATAATCATATCTTTATGAATTAGATGAGAAAACTCAATTTGCATTGACTTTGTACACGAAATCATGTTTTGGAGCAATTTTGGGTCTGACATGCACTTACGAAATGTTGCGTAATTTCGGAACCGCGTACCCGGGCGTCGTAAATTTGGTCTCAAAAGATGCGCAAGACTTGAAAGTATAAACTCCGTAAGCGGCATGGTAAAAAAAAATTTGCGCGGCGGAATGATCGCAGAAAATGTTGAGGGGGGGGGAGGGGTTGATTCAACCCCCCCCCCCCTCCCCGGCCGTTTTAGGGTTAAGGAAATTTTCTTCACCACCATGGTTTGCCGAAAAAATTGTTCGGCAATGTTTTCTGGTATACTATATATATATGTAAAAATGAATACCGGTATTTGTGGTACTTCTTTTAAATTCATCTGCAAACATCTAGTAGAGATGACTGAAGTTACTTAATGATTTAAGCCAATTTTGTCAAATTTTTGCATTGTACATGTAGGCAAGACCATAATTTTGACCACATTTAAGGACACCGAAGTGTGACAGAATTTGTTAGCATTGGTTCTTTACATGTATATTTACTCATGTGAAATCATGCTAAGAAAGTGGCTGGGAGCCTGGGAGGCATTAAACTGAAGATCTGTTTTTGCATCAACCTCAAGCTGTTAAAGGTAATCTTGTGTTCTGGTTTGAGAATGAAAATATAACCTGAAGGATAAAGATTTTGAGCAATATCATTTGACAGACTATCATATACATTAACAGTTGCATTGTATAAATATTTCAATGGAATGGAATGGATTTCTTTGCTAAAATAGATGGAAAATTTTAAATGTTATTTCTTTGCAAAATGAACATAAAACAGTCACCTATTTAAATATGAACTTGATGTGTACCATCTATAGTTGAATTATGCATTTTGAATGAAAACAATGAACCTACTGAATAGACCAGTTCGTAATTACCTCATGGACAAGTTTGTTCAAATGACCTTTCCTTTCTTTCATTAGGATAGGCAAAATTCAAAGCAAGATATTATATAACCATGCCTGACATTGCAGGTTGCAGAAATTGAATAGACCAGGTAACTAAAATAACACATCAATGAACATTTTATGAAGGTATCTGTTGCATTTCTACTTTGAATGCATTAGCATGTGGCTATTACAATATACATGTATATACATGTACCTAGCCAACTCTTCAATTACAGTAGCTAAAGGATGCATTGTTGCTTTCCAGTGGATCTTATGAAAAGCACAATTCAAAAGAATATATGAATAATCAAGACTTTAAGTTGGTGCTTATCTCATTGAATGTTAAACCTCAATGCCATTTGTGTTCAAATGACCTTCTTCTGCTCATGCGCAGAATGGAACTACATGTACGAACTGGCTTATTGTAATGTATAATTTTTTCATCTCAGAAATATATTTGAACTACAATAAATAAGATCTGGTAGAAATGAATGCATTGTAGATGCTTTCTTGAAATGTTGCAAGGACTCATGATTAGGTTTAAAGAGGCACTAATCTTAGATTTTTGTGGTGTCATGTCGAAGGTAAAATGTCACAGAGGTTATTAAACATGTCAAATTGTGTTTTTTTTTCACTCAAACTTAAAAAAAAAATCAACATGAATGTGCGATATATTTCTGATCTGGCAAAGGCGGAGGCATAAATTTTGACTGCGTGCAGTCGAGAATTCATCTAGTTCATATTTTTTTTAGTGTTGTCATTTACAGGAAAGCTGATTTATTTCAAAATGGAATTAGTTGAGTGGGAGAAATTAACAGAGAATTCATACATGTATTATCACTTATTCTATGAAAATTAAAAAAAATATATCTTGAATTACCCATGTAATTGAGTTTTGATGTAGTACATGATAAGGGCAAAACCTGAAAAAGAAATCAAATTTCACTTAAAACAAACTGATTTTTTTTATTTTTTACATTTGTACTGTTTATGTTTACTGTATCTATTTTAAGTTCCATTTATTGGTTTGTTAATAACTTTATCTGAAATGCACATAAAGGATAGTAGCTTTGATTGATGTTTTTCAGTTTTTCTCAAAAGAAATGTTTTAAGTTTTACATGAAGCTGTATTTGACTTCCATTTGAACATTTTAAGCCATTGTGGGGATTAAATAGCCAGAAAAATTTGTGAGAAATTTGTCTATTTATTGTGAATGATGCAAAGTTCAGCCTCTGGTCTTGGTACAGTGGTCTCTGCTTCATTGCATAGCCATTTTAAGAATATTTGTGTATGAAATTAACAGGATTATCCGATTAACAGGAGAGAAAATTTATTCAATAAAATACAAAAAAAAAACCACATTATACTGTGTGTGGGTTGTTACATGTATGTGTGTTATCATATGTATAAATAAAAGGGAAAATTTTGGTTTTAATGGTGGAAATATAGAAGAGGCCATTGTGACAAGGAATGTCAGCGTTTTTGCAGGGTTAAATCCAAAGTTACAAGAATCTGCAATAAATATTTAAGGGGAACCTATTTTTCACGCCTTTGTCAATTTCTCCTTTCTACAATCCCAGATGGTTCTAGGACAAGTACCCCCCCCCCTGTAAAATATTCCCCCTCTGCCCCCCCCCCCCACACTTTACACCCTCTTGTCTTCTAATTATCATCATCGCCATCTCGCATAACCGTTATCAACAGCACCATCACCACCAACATCATGGCCATAAGTATCATCACTCTTATAAATCGTCATAATCGGTACCATCACCATCGTCCTCACTAAAAAATCATTATGAACTTCATCACCATCATCAGCTTACCAACATCATAATTTGTGAGCATTGTTATCCTCATAATATGCACTTCCACCTCTTCTGTCGTCATTATTCTCATAATCACCACTATCATCATCATCACCATAACAATATTAATTTTCAGTCGAAGTAACGGACCTGGGGGGATTTATTTAAGGTAATTTAAGGCAAATTGTTCTAGTGGATTATTGTCGGGGGGGGGGGGGGGGGTAAAAGGTCCTAGATGGTCATTGTCCTGAAGGTAAATGTCCTAGGAAGTAAACGTGCTGGGTGGGGGGTAACTAGCAGGATAAGAAACAATGGAAACAAAAGATTCAAAGTTATTCAAAGTTATGCAAAGTTTTATTCAATTGCAAAGCAAAAACATAACACATTGTAATAAAACTGAACAAACCCTAATAACAGTTGGATGCACTGCATCAAACACCCTTCATACCCCCCCCCCCCCCGACAAAAATATGGACAGTGTCCAAAGCCGTCATGCCCTTTTGCTTTTTCGAAAACTGTGTCAAGACGATGGCCTCAAGTAATGTTTAAAGTTTGAACTCCACACAAGCACTGACATTGTGCAAGTGTGGTTTTTAGGTATGTGCATATCTATGCATACAGGCAGATGGACGGACAGAGAGATGGACAAATATGCAGGCTTGTGAACGACCTAAAACATATGTAAGAAGGCATGAACACTTCTCAAATGCAGTAAATTGAAAGTGAATATCTTTCTAAATGTATCATCTAAAAATCATAGTCACATGGCATTAAATCAGAGTCTCATACGGATTCAAGAAGAAGGTACATTAAGCACCCCAAAACAATTACATGTAGGTTTCCCAAGCTCTTTTCAAAGTGGTAATTTTGAAATCTACTTTTATTTACTACTTTGAAACTTATTTTTGAAACTCATTTTGGTCAAAGTTCTATTTGAAATTTCTCATTTAACATTAGCATTTTGATACAACTTTTATCTTGCCTGGAGAAAATGCTTGTCTTTGTGCAAAGCACATGTACTTACACAATAGATAACTGTCTACTTTTACTTAGTAACAAAATTAATAGCAAAATATTACATATCCTAAATATCCATGTTTCAAGGTCACTGAACAACAACATTCCTTTGCTAACTTTCTAGGCAAAGGTGATACATTCATAAAATGCACCCCAGTAGCAACATAATGCAAATGTATTAACAAGCAGACAGCATCAAAAACTCTATATAACACCACAAAATGCAAGAAAAAAGTATGGAGGATGGCATGAACAACTTTCTAGGCAAAGGTAATACGTTCATAAAATGTACCTCAGTAGCAACATTATGAAAATGTATTAACAAGCAGACAGCATCAAAAACTCTATACAGCGCAACCCACAAAAAAACGAAACCAAGAATTATCGATGTTTTATCATAACTTAAAGCCTGTGTATACATGTAGCTTTGGTAAAGGGTCAATAATGTGATTGATAATTGAATATCATATAATATGACAGTCTTACTGAAGCGTAGAGACCGTTAGATATTTTTCCAACTGCCACTTCTCTGAGAAAATTTCAAATATTCAAATCTTGGATATATAGCGTCCTCTCTCGGCGATGCTTTTTTAAATTAAAAAATGGGCATTCAAGCACTTATCTTATAAATTTAATGATGCGATATCCAAAAGTTACAGACAAAGAACATATCCTGAAAGTTTCAGCCCATTCCATGATTTGGAATAGGTTTTAATTGAAACACAAAAACACACATATTTTATTTTGATCGGGTGACCCGATAAAATTAAATTTCCATGTAAAACCGCAAAATTTATCCTGTAAAACACATTTTCATTTCATATCCTCCACATCATAACTGTTATAGGGCATATCCATTCATATTAGCTAGCAATGAATTGGAATAGTGATAGGCGCATTTTTTTTTTTTTTGATTTACCAAAACTATACACAGGCTTTTATCACAATTATAATTAATAAATGACACATATTTGTAAAGCTTAGATCCTCTTTCATTTGATGCAACTCATATGATGTATATTTCACGCATGAGTGATTAAAAGTAATTTGAAGGAAGGAAACCAAAGTCTTTTGGCGGGCGGTATCTGAATTTCAAAGAAAAATTCACATTTCTAGAAAGTTCATTTTCTGCTCTTTCATACGAAACCTCAATCAGGAAAAATGAGCCAGGAATAACAAAGTTGTGTTTGTTTAAAGTGATGCTCGCATTTCCATAATTTGATTAAGTAAATTCGTTTTCACTGGGTGCCTGCCGTAGCAACAAAAGGAATTGACAAAAGACTTAACTCCGTTTCATTGACGATCAGACATAGACGAAAGACTTCATGCATGGCTGATTGTCAATGTCAATGAAACGGAGTTAAGCCTTATGTCAATTCTGCTTGTTGCTACGGTAGGCAGCCAGTGAAAATGAACTTTTAAAATCAAATTATGGAAATGCAAGCACCACTTTAACGAACACAACTTTGTTATTCTTTGCTCATTTTTCCTGATTGAGTTGTCATATGAAAGGGCAGAAACTGAACTTTCTAGAAATGTCAATTTTTCTTTGAAATTCAGATACTGCCCGCCAAATGACTTTTTGGTTTCCTTCCCTCAAATTGCTTTTAATCACTCATGCGTGAAATATGCATCATATGAAATGCATCAAATGAAAGAAGAGGATCTAAGCTTTACAAATATGTGTCATTTATTATTTATAATTGTGATTAAGTTATGATAAAACATTAATAATTCTTGTTTTCGTTTTTTCTGGGTCGCACTGTACAATACCACAAAATACAAGAAAAAAGTATGGAGGAAGGCATGAACAATAACCAAGAAAGGCGTGAACACTTCTCAAAAACATGTAAAGTGAAAGTGAATATCTTTCTATCATCTGACAAATGTAACAATCATAGTCACATGGCAATGAATGAGAGTTCATAGGGATTGGAGAAGAAGATACATACAGGTTTCCTGAGCTCTTTTCAAAGTGTGATATTTTTTTTATATCTAGATATTAAAACCGCCTACTTATATTCAGTAATTTGGAACTCATTTTGGTCAAAGTTCTTTTTGAAATTTCTCATTTAACTTTACCATTTTGAAATAACTTTTATCCTGCCTGGATAAACTGCTTTTCCTTGCGCAAAGCACATGTACTTGTAAATTAATTTATTGTCTACCTTTACTTACGAACAAAATTAATAGCAAAACATTACATATCCTAAATATCCATGTTTCAAGGTCACTGAACAACAACATTCCTCTGCTAACTTTCTAGGAAAAGGTGATACCTTTATAAAATGCACCTCAGTAGCAACATAATCAAAAAGTGTTAAAAAGCACTAGCATCAAACACTCTACCGGTATACAAGATAATAAAACACTACCAATTCAAGAAAAAAAAGTATGGAGGAAGGTATGAACAACCAAGAAAGTATACAGTATAAAACCATTTTCCAATAATCTTTAAAGCGAACAAATATTCAAGATGCTCTTGAAAAAGGTAATGTTAATATGTGTTGACAAAATGCATTTTCAATGTATTTAGCTGGACCTAATAAGTTTGGGATTTTTATCCAAAATTTTATGACCATGAAATGTAAACATTTGAAATTCAGTTACAATATAAAATTGAAAATTGGTCTACAATCCGATCGCACTCAATATTTGTCATAAGTTTCCTTCAGACCAGTTTACTGTTACTGTATTTCTACTGGTATTAACAAATATCTTTTCTGACAAACAAAAATACCTGGGCACAAGAATATTGCTGTAATTATCAAGCTTCTACTGTACATTGAATCATTAGTATCACTGTTTTGTTATGATGGATATAAAAATTCAAAAATCCTAAGAAGTGCAATTATTAAGATTCTTGGTTAGGCAAATACATTAAAAACACTAAAAAGAACAGCATCATTCAGCAAAAGTCCATTTTAAGATACCCAGAGCTTAACACTGCATCCCATTCTTGTCGGAATTCACGATAGCTTGGGTAAGTGGAGGGAACTTCCAGTGTAGGCCCACAGGTGTGAGCTACTGGCCTTCTGGCCAAGCCCTCTATTGCTGTAAATTGAATGGTTATTTTCAATACGCTCATGACTTGTGAACCAGTGATAAAGTGCAGAAGCTTCTCAAGTCCTTTGCGATCCAGAGCTCGGACATATTGGGTGAGGTATCTTAGTGATTGGCTTTCCTCCCTTGTTGTTGTAACTGCACTGAATAAATTGATAATTCCCTTTGCTGTAGGAGCCAGCTCCTTGTACAAATCAAGAGCTGCAGGAGGATTTTCAAACTTTGACTGAAGTCCAAATCGAACAACATCCCTCATGCACTGCAATGCATAATTTCCATTTTGGATCATACACTTGTGTGCCAATTGATGGATTGTGCCTGCAGCTTCTTCATCTTGTGGAATGGTGTGGGCCCCTTCTCTGGACAGCAAATCTACAAAAGCCTCTTTCTCGTCTTCTGTCAAGCTGCCATCAAGTGCTGATTGTACAGCTGATCTGTCTGCATCGCATAGATACAGCATGAAGGAGCTTAACAAAACATCTGGTGTGACTTGCTCTTCTCCGAACAACAAAGCTACAAAAAAAGCAGGTGCTAGCTTCATAGGAAACACTTTGTGTTCCAGGTAACCCTTCACTAATATTCGCCCAACTGCATTCCACTCCTCAGCGCCTAACTCGGGGCATAATGCTGGAATTCTGACATCTTCCCCATCAGAGTAAGTGCTGAAAAACATTTCCCAAAAACATGTGTAAGCATCTCTGGATACACCCTGTGCATCTACCCCCAATTCATCCACAAAGGAAAATGCTATTGATGCATGTGTTATATTGGGTGCCTTAAATACACACATGAGTTCATTCAGGATATTACATCGGTGAAGCTTGATGTCTTGTTTGCTCTCATGTGTTGCTGCAGAAGCATCATTTGCCAAGTTTTCTGGTGCTCTTACTCCCTCCTGCTGGCTTTCATGTGTTGCTGCAGAAGCATCATTTGCCAAGTTTTCTGGTGCTCTTACTCCCTCCTGCTGGCTGTCATGTGTTGCTGCAGAAGCATCATTTGCCAAGTTTTCTGGTGCTCTTACTCCCTCCTGCTGGCTCTCATGTGTTGCTGCAGAAGCATCATTTGCCAAGTTTTCTGGTGCTCTTACTCCCTCCTGCTGGCTTTCATGTGTTGCTGCAGAAGCATCATTTGCCAGGTTTTCTGGTGCTCCTACTCCCTCCTGCTGGCTTTCATGTGTTGCTACAGAAGCATCATTTGCCAGGTTTTCTTGTGCTCCTACTCCCTCCTGTACATGCCTACTGTGCTGAGAATCTTCAGAAGGCTGAGTATTCAATGAGATAAAAGGAAGTGTCTCATCCAAGTCAATGAAGTCCGAGCTGCCATTTTGCTGCTCCGGGAAAGAAACCACATGACTCAAATCATTTTCATCTTCACTGTCCATTATAATGACACTGTCTGGAAGTGCATTCAAGTAGTGCGCACCTGACATGGGTTTACTTGATTCCTTCTTATCCTTGTGTCTGGTGCAAACATACAATCGTAGCATTTTAACCTCAGTTTGAAGATACAGATCATTGACAGTACCGTTCGCAACAATTATTCCCCTGAAATCTTGGACATGAAAATCAAAGTCATCTTCTTTTCCTACAATGGATCTTCCATCTGGAAAAAACAGTCTTTTCCCCTCTTTTAACACTTCTTCGCTGGTTGCATCTTTACTCAGTTTCAGGTGACGTGTTCCACCACCTCGGTGGATCCTAACTTGTTTATAGATTTGGAGATTTTCATCATAGTTCATCCATCCTAATTCAACCCGTCTTTTGTTTTTGCTGGCATTTGTATTGCCTATGCCTTTAATGGCATTTGGAGAATGCCTTCTGTGAGGAGGGAAGTTTAATTTTTGCCTCAGTCTATCAACAAGACCTGGTCTTTTGCTAGATGATGCTGATGTTGACTCCAAATTTGAAGATGACTGTGATGTTGATGTTGATGCTGATCCAGAATGTCCAATTTCCTTTCTGCAATAGGCTAAGGCTGAAATTCTATCCCCATATGCAGGAATATACTCCTTCAACTTCTGATCTTCAATGGAAGCAAGAATATCAAAGTCGATCTGGGTAGGGAGAGAAAAATACACACATTGGTTATTTGAATATAAAATTATTAACATTGTCAGAAAGTTAGGGGTCCTTTGGAAGACCTAGTCCATCTAGAAATTGTGCAGGGAGGTGCGCTGAACACATTGATACCCAACCTTTCACAACATTCCATCTCTCAAAAACATGTTTTGCCCCCCGGGTACAGTTCCCTTAGGCAATAGGTTAATATAATATCAAGTAAGCCTCAAAGATTTTGATTAATAAGGGCAATTTTTAAAGGATAATACATTTCTTACAGGGCACTCTGATGCTGTCATATTATTATTTACCCTATTAATAATATGGGTTCCTAGTTAAAACAAGTAGAACGCCTGTGGCCTGCATTACGCAATTCAATATAGCAGCAGTGCTGACTTTGATGTTCAAAGCTCATTAACCCTAAATGATCTTTGACGTTGACCATGTGACCCGCAACTCATGCAAAATTATCAGCAATACTTGAATAACCTTTTGTTTAAGTTTCATGAAATAGGCCCTTATAATTTTAAAGTTATTACATTAAAAAAAATTAAATGTGGTCAAGTTCACCATCCCTAGATGACCTTTGACCTTGATCATGTGACCAGGAAACTCATGCAGGATGATCAGTGATACTTGGTTACCCTTATGTCCAAGTTTCATGAACTAGGTCCATATACTTCTGAAGTTATGATGACATTTCAAAAACTTAACCTTGGTTAAGATTTCAATGCTGATGCCCCCAAAATGGCCAAAGTTCATTGACCCTAGATGACCTTTGACCTTGATCATGTGACATGAAAATAATGCAGGATGATAAGTGATACTTGGTTACCCTTATGTCCAAGTTTCGTGAACCAGGTCTATATACTTCCTAAGTTATGATGACATTTCAAAACCTTAACCTTGGTTAAGATTTCAATGTTGACCAAGGTTAAGGTTTTGAAATGTCATCATTATGTCATTGTCTCGCTCTGCTATGCAGGCGAGACAAATATATATATCATTGGGTATTCAGAGGGAAAAGAAAACAGATCCTTAGATGCTGTGCTAAATTGCATTTTTGTTAAAATGGACCCCTATTTGTCGCCTTATGGTTTAGATCAGAGTTGGACTACTTACCTTATCCTCTACCATTTTTTGGAGAAATTCCTCCTGTACTCCACGATTTCTCAGGAAATGGATCAGGTTCTCCATGCTCAAAGTGCTGCAAGGAAGAATAAATTTTGTTATTGAGAATTGCTGTTACCAAATTGGTGTCCCACAAGTGCCATAAAAAGAGTTTATTGTCCCACAGAATAATAATTGTGTGAGTAATCTCCTGTGCAGTTGATTTTATAAGCCCAATTGCTTACGTTTCCTCTCCTCCGTTGTGATTGGCTTATTCTGAATGGTCGGGTAGCGTCACGGACTCACGTTGCGTCGCGTTAACTTGAACGTGACCATTCGTCCAAAGCCCCCCCCCCCCCCCAGCACCGCCGTTCCGCAGGTCCTGACATGTATGCTTCTAAATAAGGATATTTTTTTGCCCATCTGTAAATTTGGGAATGACTCATTTTCCAACAAACACATACAAAAGTATAAATTATAAACAAGTGGAACGTCTCTGGCAGTCTCGCCTGCATTATGCAATTCAATATAGCACCAGTGCTGACTTTGATGGTTAATGTTCGTTCATTTACCCTAAATGGCAAAAGTTGGATCCGCCCCTGTACCAATGCGTCATCATATGAACTGAAGTTTGATCCAAGAATTATTCTTATTCGACGATCTCTTTTTTTGTATAGATTCCAAAAATAGTTTAACCCCTCAAACCCAGTAGGTGCAATACGGTAATATATATTGGCCAATTTCATCCCCTCTGCTCTAAAATGTAGGGGACTGGAAGTACCCCCCCCCCCCCCTTCAAGCCCCCAAAATAGTTTATACCCCTCAAACCCAGTAGGTGCAATAAGGGGATATATAAGGGCAAAGTTGATCATTTCTCCTCCATAATATAAGGGGCTTTAACCCCCCCCCCCCCCCATTCGAGTCCTCCAAATAGTTTATACGCCTAAAACCCAATAGGTGCAATACAGTATTATATATAGGTAAATTTGATCCCCTCTGCTCTAAAATGTAGGGGACTGCATGAAGTACCTCACCCCCATAAGCTGAAAAAAAGTTTATACCCCTCAAACCCAGCAGGTGCAATAAGGGGATATATGGGCCAACTTTATCCCCTCTCCTCTTAAATGTAGGGGACTGGCAGTAATCCCCCCCCCCCCTTCAGGCCCCAAAATAGTTTATAGCCCTCAAACCCAGTAGGTGCAATAAGGGGATAAATTATATGGGCAAAGTTGATCCTCTCTCCTTTAAAGATAAATGAAAGTAGTTGCAGTTAACACTGAATTCACGAGAAAGTCTGCAAAACCAAACTTAATTGTCACTATAACATTTTGGATCTCGGTCTGGTACAGTTGCATAAACTAAAGTTTGTGAAATCCTGAAATCTAAGCTGAAAAATGTTTACACTCGAGATCACCAACACAGATACGCACATGTGGGACAGTGTATTATTATTCGCTGAAAAATGCCCGACTTTTGACTCGAATCCCGTGCTTATTTTGCAAATTTCTCAGCAATCACACAATTTCTTCCAGAATCCTTTGGCACATATTTTTTATTTATGCAAACAGACACTTTGGTCATCATTTCATTGGATTCTGTACGAACTCATTTTGAAATTTGTTACAACTGGTATTTATCTTTAAAATGTAAGAGTCTTGGAAATACCCCCCCCCCCCCCCAGCCAGAAAATATTTTATACCCCTCAAACCCAGTAGGTGCAATAAGGGGATATATTATATGGGCAAAGTTGATCCTCTCTCCTTTAAAATGTAAGAGTCTTGGAAATACCCCCCCCCCCCAGCTAAAAAATAGTTTATACCCCTCAAAACCAGTAGGTACAATACGGTAATATATATTGGCCAATTTGATCCCCACTGCTCTAAAATGTAGGGGACTGCATGACACACCCCACCCCCATAAGCTAAAAAAAATAGTTTATATACCCCTCAAACCCAATAGGTACAATACGGTGATATATAGGCCAATTTGATCCCCTTTGCTCTAAAATATAGGGGACTGGAAGTACCCCCCCCGCTCCTTCAAGCCCCCAAAATAGTTTATACCCCTCGAACCCAGAAGGTGCAATAAGGGGATAAATTATATGTGCAAAGCGGATCCTTTCTTCTCTAAAGTAAGGGGCTTTGAACCCCCCCCCCCCCCTCAAGCCAGAAAATAGTTTATACCCCTCAAACCCAGTAGGTGCAAAAAAGGCCATGCTTCTTGAACTCGCCGCTTTTTAATTACATCATCAAAATCGAATAATAGCGCACCCATCGATATAAAAATGGTCATACATGTAACTTTAAAAATATTTACCCTATCCATACAAAAGTATACTTTTTCTGAAAGGAAATTTCATGAGGATTCCAAAAATGGCATTAAAAATTTGGTAGGATGAACTGCTAACATCTTATAAGAGAAAATCTTTTGATTTTTTACAATCCCCAATAAACTTTATTTCAAACATCCATATTTTTTTTCTCTTAGCCCATACCATTAATTACTTACCATTTTTGTATTGCTTATGAAATTCCCTTCCAGATGATATATAACTTAAAGGGATTCATTAATTTCATAAAGATTATTTTGATATGCAAATATATGCAAATTTTGAATATACAAAATTGACATTTTTTATCAGATTTTGCTTTCATTTCTAATAAATCATAATTAATGATTCTTTGATGTGTATAGTGGTGTGTTATTATACCCATTATATTTAGCTGTAAAATTAGACCAAAATCAAAGTCCTAGCCCCTTAAAAACCAAAGTTATGCTTGTTTAATACTAGCATTACAACAATCCCATAGAGTCACATGCTATGTGTACCGCTTCCACCACCCCTCAACTACCCTCATTTTATTTATTATATCGAGCGCAGTGTCGCTTATTGACATGCATATAAGCTTATACTATCAACCTTAATGCAGCATATTCTAAGCTTTCAAATGACACCAATTTCATGACAATACGTCTCCATTCAGCCGAAAAATCATGTCATAGGGTGTTCTTCTACAAGATTTTTTGGTGTTTTTTATATGAAGATTTTCAAGGCTTTTTTAATTAATTATCGTTAATTACAATTAATTGATTGAAAGAAATTGTGGAAAATGTTTGATTATCATACTAGTTACATCAAGCTTTAAAATGAGACCCAAATGAAATCTCTAGCCCCCTGTATAAGAAAGTTATTCACATTTCAAATTTGAAACGTGACTCTCCTATAGACTTTGTGTGTACCTCTTCCCCCCCCCCCCCCCCCCCCCTCAACCACCCTCGCCATTTTTCATTCTATCAATCGCGGTGTCGCGAATTCTCGTGCTAACTCGTTAGTTTTTACAGACCTGATAGAGTATATATTCAGCTTTAAAATGACACCAACTTCATTACAATATCTCTCCGTTCAACCGAGATATCTTTCGTTAAACCGAATGAAATTTGAAAAAGCGTAACAAAACCACCTTTTTATGTGGCGAGTTCAAGACACATGGCCATAATTTAGGCCAATTTAATCCCCTCTAATAAAAAATGCAAGAGGCTTGGAAGTACCCCAACCCCTTAAGCCAAAAAAATAGTTTATACCCCTCAAACCCAGTAAGTACAATAGGGTAATATAGGCCTAGATCTATATATATTGGGGGGTATATCAGATTAGAAGTCATTCATAGATTCAAATTAAGATGACCTGTGACCTTGCATGATCATGTGACCAACAAAAAGTTGGTAAGTAAAACTCGATTACCCTTACATTCAAATATCTTGGGAAAAATACAATTATTTTGTTAAAATCTTTAATCTAAATGACCTTTGACCTTGATCATGTGACCTTCAACTCGGTCAGTGAAACTTGATTGCCCTAATCTAATGCCAAAGTTTCAAGAAAAGATCCCAATACAACATGGCTCAGCTATAACATGCGAGACAAATATGATGAAAACGGCTCAATCATACAATATTTGAATATTGCCCTTTTAGCCGACCATACGTACTAAGCTGGGATGATTTGGCTGAAGTTAGATCTAGAGGCCGGTAATATGATGTCTACAAATATTTTACGCCCCTAAAACCCAGGATTACCGAAATAACCGTCTGGTATGGGTCATTCTTTAATAAAACTGGCATTTGTTGACATTCCCCATCAGAGGAGCCGAGCCAGATTGAGATATAGCCTTTTTATAGGTCTAGATCTAGATAGCCATAGCCATAGGTCTAGCCTAGGCCTAGATCTAGACTAATAAAAGATCTAATAATTGTTACCAAAATCGATCATGGAGCTAGGAAATAGTCTAGGGTATAGACCTACCACTAGATATAGTACACATAGGGTCTAGTGAAGGTTATGAGTTTGCACACGCGTCAGGCAGTCAGGAATTGCAATTGGTTTCAGTTTTTTTGGGGTTTTTGAACGTCATCTAATGATGTATATGGTAAGGGGTCCTCAAGGCAAGCTATGCGGGTCTACGCACCACTGCACATGCTATTTCAATGGCAAATGCGCACTTTCTTTGACTGCAGTGTGACGAATGATTCCTATTCAGATTTTCTACAGAGGCTCCAATAAATTGTTAAATACAGAGAAAAAACGCAATTCTTTTCAGTTTTGGAGTTGTATGCACCTTAATTTCTATTTTTTCTTCAATAATAGGAACATGTTTTAGAAATTGAGGCACATGAAAAACACTATTTTTGCATGACAAATCGAGTGCTTAGCTTTAGGACCCCTTCCAAATCGGGCGGCAATTTTGTTGAGAGGTGTTCGGAAAGACGGATGGGATATTCGTTTAACTTCAACTTTAATAATAAGTGAGTTTTGTGATATTTTGTTCTTGGGTAGAATCTAATCATCTTTAAAATATTTACCACAAATTAGACTCTAAAGATATGTTTAAATATTCAAATTGACATCATTTTTATAATTTGTAAACAAAGTGCATAGCTTTAAAGTTTAGCCTAGGTCCCGGCCCCATCCCCCAACATACACGTGATGTACATGTGTACACACACGCCTGCCCTAGCGGCCGGCCCGGCTGGAGCTAATGCATGCACTGTACTGGTGACCGGCCCATACTTGCGCTACCTAGGCCCCTGCCCTGTACCTTTACTTTAGTTTTACCACCAATACCAGCCCGATTCCATACCATAATATTCGTAATATTTGAAAAAAATGACGACAAAACACACATAATATACAATAAAAGAGTTTACTAACTAGAATGTCATTGTGAACTTACCATAAGCTACATTTTAATGGCTGAAAGGCAACGGCTACGGCTTACGCTACGCAGATTGTCACATGTACGTACGGTACTCGTACTCACTCGAGCTGCTGAGCTGAAAAAAAAACCCTGCGCATTTTTGCATTCAAGTCGAGGGAACGAGTTAGTAAGTCGTGGGAACGAGTTAGTAAGTCGTGGGAACAAGTTACAAACTTACAAGTCGAGGGAACGAGTTAGTAAGTCGTGGGAACGAGTTAGTAAGTCGTGGGAACGAGTTAGTAAGTCGAGGGAACGAGTTAGTAAGTCGAGGGAACGAGTTAGTAAGTCGAGGGAACGAGTTAGTAAGTCGAGGGAACGAGTTATAAGTCGTGGTAACGAGTTATAAGTCGTGGTAACGAGTTAGTAACTCGAGGGAACGACTTACGAAAAAAAAAAAATAATGACATGTCACCTTAGGGGCTCCGTATTCTCCAGATAGATTTGATAAATATGATGTTCGATATTCCGTAGTAAAAGACCCAGAGAATCCACATTATTAACTAGGATGAGTTCTAAATCAACAATCACAATGCAAAATTAATGAAACTTTACGACTAATCTGAGCCGATGCCCGAAATTTGGCCGTATGCCGCCGTGTGCCATGTACGCGCTGGGCCGTCCGATCCGGCGTCTAGCTGCATTAGCTACCACAGCATTTTCTGCTGCAAGTGAGAAACTCGAGAGAAATTAAATCTAAACTTACTGTTCCTATCAATACTATCCATTTCTGTGAAGTTTCTTACCGGTCTCTAGATCAAATAAGGATTGCTTTTAGAATCACCGGACTACTCGGGCAATTTTACGATATTCTAGACTAATAATTCAGTAGTTAAAAACATTTTTTTCTTCTTCGTTGAGAATGGTGCTGACGCCATTACCAGTGTAACTCTATAGTTCACCGTTTCGCAGGTACCGCGCGCTGTTCAGATTTAAGGAGCCGATACCGATATCCCAACAAAGCGCATCGATAGCTTAACACTGGTAATATGGCGTCAGCACCATTCTCAACGAAGAAGACTAGAAGGTCACACAGAATTTGCAGGGATCAACCAATCATCACCAAAATTTAATCGATTCTTTCCTGTCACTATCCAAACAATCCCTGAAAATTTGGTGCAAATCCGTTTACCCGTTCTCTAGTTATCTTGTACACAAACAAACAAACAAACAAACAAACAAACAAACAAACATACGGAACCCTTTACATAACCCTGCCGATTTCATCGGCGTGGGTAACAACTATGTTAATACATTTGTGCTCAAAATTATTGTTTTTAACTCATTAATATAAGGATAACATGAACATGAAATTGATACATATATCACCGAAATCAGCACACATCAGATTAGTAGCCAGAATAAAATTACATACAGAGTCTGCCAAAATACTGAATTTGCGTCGTCGTGTGCTGTCAAGGGGGGTGAACTTGTCCAGCGGGATGGGTGTCGGTACTCTTAGAAAATAGTTCAGCGACGCAAATTCAAATATTCATTCATTCATTATATTTATTTATCTGTTTATTCATCCATTTAGTTATTTATTCATTTAATTGTTTATTATTATTTTCCGAAAATTCATTCATTCACTCATTTTTTCTTTCTCATTTGTTTATTCATTCATTTAATTATTTATTCATTTAAATATTTATTTATTTACTTTACTTCTTCGGGATTTTGAACTTTTATTTAAAGTAATCACCCGAAGAAAATTCACGACAACTGAAAATTAGTGACAAATTATATATGGAGGGAAGATTACAACTTGAAAAAACAAATGATGTGCTGAAAAAGTCATATAAATATCTTGGAAAAGCTTAAAATGCAATTTTTAAAGACCCTTTTTCAGACCCCAAACCAAACCAAACAACGGTCGTAGCTAGGTCTTAATTGTGACGTCACAGCCTTGACAGCTATACAGACGTGAGCCAGTTTACTCTCGTTTGTTTACCACACGTTTGTTTTCCTCTGCTATTTATCGTCGCTCTTATTATTCGATATCATTCGACATATCACTCAGGAGTGTGTCATCTTGAAACGTTATAGAATATATCTGCGTGATTATTTCAACTTTTATGAAGCAATAATTGGCTATAAAGCAATTTCGCGAGTTTGACAACTTCAGCTTAGTATCGGATATCGCGGCTTGTGCAGTTGAGTTCAGGGCCTGCATGGCCGGGGATCCGGCGCTCGTGTTGCACGTTTCTTTGCCTACTACTGTACTAGCACACTCTCTTGTGACTGATTTCTTTGCTTTCGTATTTTTTGAGAGAATGATCAGACTCACTGAGACTGTCAGACAGACGCAGGGATTGTTAAAAAGTTGTCATCACATTTTCTATTTCAGATTTAGACTTTCGGCTATATCGTGGTTGAGAAAACCACTCATTCGTTAGCATGCAAAAATAAAGTGTAGAGTCTATGGACTGGGAAAGGGGAAACCAATGCATGTAACGCAATGAAGCCCTTCTGTATGGAGTGAATGGTGGTTTCCTCAATCACGATAATGCCAGACTGGCAGTACCAAATCCAAATGTTACTTTTCTAGCGTTTTTAGAGGGATTTTTGGATATCTTCTTTCTGTCGGACTTCACAAGCTTCATCAGTTCATGCTTCACGATCTCCGGCTCACCCAGGCAACATCTCATTCCCCCCGCCCTTTGCCGTGGCTCGATCTGGTTCGTGCTGGTAGGCTTGTGGAAGACTTCTACCATCGCCCAGTTCTTCTCCTTCTCCTTCTCCTTCAGTCTCTCATACCTCCCCATCATCATCATCACTTTTTCTATAAACTGAATCTCTTTCTTCACCAATTTCTATGTCCATATTGTGCTCAATTTCCTCGTCTACAACCGACATTTTGATGTCTCGAAAAATCAATGAGAAAATTACGTCACTTGTGTGTGTTTTCAATGCATGCGGCACGCCAAGCCAGCAGCTCTCATTATGCTGCCAAGCTTGTGACGTCACGCATCGCGACACTCTACGGAGGACTGCTGAAGGCAGAAAATCTGGATCTCGCAAATACCATTTTTGAAAGATGATTACTGCGGGCCCGAAACATATCTTAACCGGGGAAGTTGTTATACCTAATCAGTAAAGCTTCCCCTTCGCAGTGATATGAATTTTCCAGCAATTCAAAACACTTTTGACTCGTCGGGTGACTACTTTAAAAAACACAATGTACATTCAATAGCATTGTTGCTTTCCAAGTAGGCTACAGGTATGTATTAAACTGTATTTCTTTTAACAACATTCATATACGAGTTTCGCTACTCCTTCGACTTTTAGGAGATCGTGTGTATGAATTCGATGAGACTAAGATAATTCCTCAAGATTGGTTCATCTCGGGTAGTAGTAGGGCTCTAAAAGAGGCTGGTTCCAAGGAGAAGTTTTACATCAAAGTTAATTAAACAGGTACGTAGATACGTCCAAAAAACCAGTTCGTAAATAGCAAATGGTACGAATGACCCTGAAATGACCCCAATATGTACTCTAAAACGGCTCATCTGTTTTGGTGGACAAACAACTTGTTTAACATATGTATGAAATCATACTGGAGAGCGCATCATAGTGCTTACACTATGAAAGCGCATAGTCAATATCTGCGCATGCGCAAATTGTAATTACGAGCTGACTTTTCTTTTCTTTTCTTTTTTTTTTTTTTTTTTTGGGGGGGGGGGGGGGGAAGGACTTCAGTACCTAATCCAGAGCTTTTTAGACATAATTAGTAGCATGTAAATTGTATTAAGTCTCGTATTTTGCTTGTAGCTCGCACAGAGAATGTAATTTATTCGGCTCTTTATAGATATTATTTTCAGTAGCAGTAGGATTTTATTATTATTATTATTATTATTATTATCATTATTATTATTATTATTATTATTACATGGATTATTACATTTATAATTATTATTGTTTTTATTACTGTTATAATTATGATTATTGTTTTTATTGTTATCATTAATATTTTTAAATAAAATTATTATTATTTTCTAACAATAATGGGTATAATTGTGTCGCAGGTGGTAAAATAACATAAAAGAACAAGTATATTCTCAGATATTTTAGCAATCATGGGAATTTTTATTAGGCAATCTCTAGGCAATAATGCAACAAAAGTAATGCTGTCCGCCCCCCCCCTCCCCCTCACCGCATCCGTCCGTAGCAAACTAACAAATTTGCGTCCCCCCCCAAAAAAAAAAAGAAAAAAAAAGAAAAAGAAAAAAAAAAGCCCAAACTCATATTAGTGAGGGGTTTTAATTTAGAAATTACTTTTGATGCACATAACCCGGGGATGTTAGCCCAAATTTGTAGAATTATTATGTAAGTGAGAGAGCAACGCGACCGAGCGGCAGATTTTTGTTTCCCTTTTCACCCCTCAAATTATTATTATTTTTTTTTTTTTATATATTTACCGTTTAATAGAAGAAAAAAAATCTAAGGGAATACAACGACCTAGCAATTTTTTTTTTTTTTTGAATTTTGAATTTTGAACATTCGTATTTTTGGGTCGTAGAATGAATGAAAACCCTGAAGAAATATATTTCAGCAAGTTAGCAAATTACAAGGCAAATTTATGATTTCTTTCGAATGTTCTATACTTTGAAAGTGCTTTTAATGCACTTATATTCCATCTGGGAACGCAAAATTTTATAACGAGCTCCTGTCTTATGCGGGGGGGGGGGGGGAGGGGTAGGGGAGCAACTACAGTCAGTTAATGGTTAACACTTTAAAAACGCCATTGGGGGCGCGAAATGGCTAGATCCTGAACATGGTTATGCGAGGGAGCAAAGCGACCGAGCTTTAGAAGATTTTTTGCATTTCAAAGCCTTTAACACACCATTTCTTACGCATTTTGACCTTGACTGAGGGCAAATAACCCTCAAAAGCCATAACATTTCTTGTATTTCTCCCCCTTTTCTTTCTCACTTTTGCGTTTTTGGCGCCCCTTCAATTGCCGCCCGGGGCACTTGCCCCCTCTGCCCCCCCCCATAGTTACGCCACTGCACGTAGGCTCTAGCTATACATATAAATTCAAATATCGATTATGCAGGTAATATTACCTACAAAATTGCGATCGTCGCCATTGATGACGAGATGAATCGTAGTCAGCGATCAAACATCACGACGTCGTCGGGTTCATTGCTCTTCTCCCAGCTCCCCAACAGAGGTCTTCATGTTCATGGTATCGCTGTCGTTACCGGCGTCGTTGCAGCTGTCGTAATTTTGCACGTAGTTGTCGTGACCATCGCCATCTACGTTGTTCTCAAAAGGAGGAACAATTCCTTTACCGGAGCATTCAGAGCCTAGGCCAAAAGAGGCCCAGGTCGGCCAGCTTTAAATGCAAAGTTGAGTTCTGGGCCCTTTTTAAAGCCCTGCTCACACGAGGCGTCATTTGATGACGTTAGAGCAAAGAATAAGGTAAATAATTGGCGTATAATAATAACAATGACAATATATATATATATATATATATATATATATATATATATATATATATATATATATATATATATATATATGTATACAGTGCGTCCCAGAAAAAAACGAAACCATAAAACGAAGGGTTATTGTGACCACATTATGTGCTCTATGACAATATTTTTTTTATTTCTATAAAATAGAGGCATTATGCTTCTAAATGATACATTGATGGCATCCATCCGTAGATGTTTTACCGAGCAACAGCATTTTGAAAATGACATGTAAAAATTCAGTTGTGCCGGATTTGGGTAAAACCGTGAAGACGTTAGTATCACATGCGAAAATGACAAAAAATGAAAAAATTAGAAATACCATGTTTTAAGAGATATGGTACGTGAAGTTCCCTCTTGTGATGGCATGCATTCAATCAGAAATGCATACAACACGGGTCAATACCAATTTCCAGTGGTGGCAGGGGCATACGCCCCCCCCCCCCAATTTCCAAAATCAATAAATATCCCACAAAAGAGGAAAAAGTGCCCTTCGTGTGATGGAAAGGTGCCCCTCGTGAGGTGGAAAATTGCCATAATCTTGGTATTTTTTCTGCCTTATGTGCCCTTTCTACCTTGGATTTCCTTCTGGCAATGGAAAGTGCCACTTACTTTACCGTTATGAAAAATATCACCTCTCTGTCCGCTTTGTTCTTAAAAGAAACTTCAGTTAAGCAAATGCAAACAAAATTTACTTCGATTGCAGGTAACATTTCAATATAAAGCATGCCCTTTCTTCACCTTTACATCTACAAAACACTGACCATCCTTTATTTTATGATGAGTATGTCATCCTTACCCTAATTATGGAAAGAAACAGATGAAAACAGTCTTCTAGTAGGGTTTTAAAAGTCGTGTTGCATTTGGGTATACAGGTTGGCGGCCATTTTGAAATCCGAGTTATGAAAAATGGAGGGGATGGGGGCTCATTATACATATACATGCACATGTGTACGTGCAAATTAGAGGTGCTCCAACGGCCATCTGTTTGCTTATTGGTTTTATTTGCGTTTATAAATGATTATGTTATAAGCATTATAATTCATATTGTTTGTGTTCCCAATTACACTTTCTATTTTAAAATGGAATATTTATTTATTATCCAGACACAAGTGTTTCTTTCATAAAATGTACTAATATTCACATTTAAAATAGTTATACATTCATATTGATTTAAGAATAAAGTAATGCTATAAAATGTGTAAATATTAGTGTTCTAAATAAATTGAGTAAGCTGAAGTTGAGTCTTGAAATCGGGGTCGGTGATGAAGTGGTCGATACATCACAGCAGACCCTTTAAAGAATAAATGAATGTGTGATAATATACTTTCATGCCTATATATTTATACATATCTATATCTACAAATATTATTTTGCTAACTATACGAAAAATAACTATAAATGATTACAATGTGGACAAACTTGTCGTGTTAGTCGGTGTTGTTTTTGAAGGGGACATAGGCTTCTTCGGGGATCTGTATATAAATCACACAACATGTTAGCTTCACTAGTTGTTTCAATATATACAAGTTTGCATTTGCATGATTACATAGCATGATACAATATAACATAATAAAAAACGATATAATATAATACATACAGTATAACATAATACAACATAATATGGCATAATATAATATAAAATAATACGAAATATTATCATCCCTGTCAGACATCTGAGCTGTGGTTTTACAAAATTGTATTCTCCTCGTCTTTGGTGCAAACCGGGTAAAGAGGGTAATATTCCTTGTATCACCCTCTTTACAAAAGCCTGTGGACTTTACGTGTTATAAAACCGGGCAATATAGCCTTTTGTGTACCGCATGTCTATAATCTAGGCCTCTGATTGGTCAAATTTACGGGCATGAAATTCACTACGGACTGCCTGGCGGTATGGTGAAAACTATTGACCGGGCATAGGTCTGCTCGCGCGTACAATGCAAATTTATGCCGTTATGTCTTTTTACGCTCGCGCGTAGCTATGGCAATTTAGATTCGAGGGCGCGCGGCAGATAGTTTGCAGGCACAAACCCTGGTCAGTCGTACAAGAGAGTCTGCGCTGTAAGACTACCATAGGCCATGTACTGTAGCTGCTATATTGACACGACTAGTAAGTAGCTGGATTAGGCTCCTCTCAAGACACAATGATTTTCTCTCAAGACACAATGATTTTCTGATAAAGTGTCAAATAGGGTCTGTGTTTGCAGACTACGCGGCAGACACCATACATGTACACAGAACGAAATTTCGAAAGAGCGATCGATGAGAATTACGTTACGGTACCGTATTTCATCTGTCTTTGAAATGAATTTCTGAGGTAACGAAGGATGCGGTATATAAACATAATTTTGACTTCTTCTTTTTCGCGTCACGGTTAAAACCATGGCCCCCGGTGAACTTGCAACTGTGCTATGTCCCTCGACTGTCATCTCGGGGACATAGCACAGTTGCGAGCTCACCTCGGGCCATAGTTTTGACCCTGCCCCTCAAAGCAGTCAATATTTTTATAGTATTTTCCCTTGTCTAACATCCGGGAACTTGGAGATCTTGGAGGTTTGCTCGAGATGTATGATGTGGATAATAATAACAATATTGACTGGCTCCTACTTTTGGGAGATACGACATATACTGCCCTCACTAGATCCATATTACCCTCTTCTTCGACTCGAGTAATATGAATCTAGTTCAGGAAATAATGGCCCCGTATTCTCGAAAGGCGCCTAACTTAAGCCTCCGCCTAAGTGTGAAGATTTAGGCGACCGAATTATGAAGAGCCAAATGACACCATCTTTCAGTCTTACAAAACTACAATAGTTCTGGGACTAAATGCAAATACAAAAACCGACTAGATATAATTGATTTCTGATGCTCATGTCATGCCAGAAAATAATTTAGTTTCTTTATTTTGTTACATAGTAATATATGCGGGCCTACCATAAATCAGTGGCCTAAGTTAAGACCGGCTTAACTTAGGCCACTTTCGAGAATACGGGCCATAATGTCGTATCCCCCTCAAGGGCAGTCAATATTATTATGTAAACAGTGCATGGTATATCATGCACTATACTGGATTATGTGCACAACAAATACTAAATTATCCCGAGTGCAGTTTAGTTTCACCGAGGCCGCAGGCCGAGGTGAAATAGACCTGCACGAGGGATAATCTAGTATTTGGAGCTCATATAATCCAGTAATGGTGCATAAATAGAACATGCACTAATTGTTATAGTAAATAGACCCCTAGATCTATAACTGTTATTGTGTATTAGGCCCATGCAAATATCAAAGTTATAGTGCACGATCGTGCAATATTACAAAATTTTTGCACGTCACGTGATGCAAATCTAACCAATCATAGCGTGTATTATACACGCAATATTTACTACATGAATATAATACATTATCATATCATATTACATCATATCATACAATATTATACAAAAAATGCATGTTTGCGAGTGCATTAGTGAATATGCACTGCACGAATGTTAAGTCACAATGGGATAATGAACGAGTTCATTATAGCGTTGTGAAACGCAAAGTGCACCTTTTTCTCATACTTATTGCAATAAAAAACCATAATTTTATTATCAAAACATAATCAACGTTATCACACAACCCAACATAATGTGGATAAGACAAAGTCTTGAAACTTTGCTTATTGAATGAACATATTTTATTTCTCGAGTTATATTGAAAAGTGTCGGGGGGGGGGGCTTACTTTTTTCATTTTGTTGAGTATATTTTAGTTTCACCAAAAAAACCCCACAACATCGGTGTAAAATCAAGGAAAACCTAGGGTTTCTCCGCTGGCCTCATATTATCCAACGTAAATGTATGATGATGATGATGATGAACAGCATTTATATAGCGCCATTTATCTGCAGAAACATTCAAACCGTTTTCTCTATTAGCATACATGTACGTATACTCTCTTTCTTCAAGACATCTCCTTAATATCTTTGGCCTGAATTCACGAAAGAGTTTTAAACCTCCATAAGCGTTTGCGCGCGTGTCCTCATGTCCAGTGGGCATGCAGTGTTGTGCTTATATACGCTTATTACGCTTATTTTAGTCCATCGTGGAGGTTTAAACCATAATTTAAACCATGGGTTAAATTAAACCTCCTTCGTGAGTTCGGGCCGTTATTTCCGTCTCAACTGCGCGCTCACGAACTCGTTATCTGCTGCCCTCTTCCGATTATAGGATTACATGTTTTGACCCCTGCCATCTTTCCCAACCTGCATTTGCTTTCTGTTCTCCGAATCTTCCAAGCCAGTGTGGGGACATCCCAGTAGACCAACAGCCAACGGGACTGTGTTGTGGTCTCGTGTACTCTGAGAAAAGTTGTCAGAAGGGACGCAAGACGGACATGTCGGTCTTATTTGCCGTTGCACAGAGGGCCAATAGAAACCAAATTGCGCCAAAATAGCAGTCTGGAGATTGTGATTTTTAAAACTTTTTTCACGTTCTGTGTGAAGACAACACCCTAAAAAATACTTCTGGACAATATTTCTCCTTGGATTGAATTTTAAGTGTCTTCATTTTTTTCTTAAACCAGAAAAAAAAAAAAATTACGGCATTATGTCTTAAAGTCACTACTTTGCTAAAGGCATGATTTTCACATTTCGGAAAAATGTATTGGTCTGTTGTTGCTCATGATTTTTCCTTATAACCCATGTAACATTTTGAATGAGTTTTATTCCGAAAGCTAATTAATATTCGCAACATTGCTGCCGATTTCCGCGTTAAAAACTATAGAATCAAACTTTCCAAGGTCTAAGCTTTCCATTGATACCAAATTTGGCTGCCACTTTTTGCCACTTTTAAATAATAATAATAATAATAACTAGAACTGCAATCGTATCGGAACGATGTGCATGCAATGTCGTCCGTATCTTTTATTTTTTTTGAAAAGTTGACATGTGAAATATAAAGTTATGCATGTTGAAACATGATATCAGATAAGATGGGAGAAAATAATGCAAACTGTTAAATTAGGAGATGATAGAAAAATGAAAACAAGGAAAAAGAACAAAAAAAACCCACAAAGAATGATGATAATGGTGATGACAATGAGGATGATGGTGATGATGGTAATGGTGGTGTTGATGATGATGGTGGTGTTGATGATGATTGTGATGATATAATAATGGTGATGATGATAAAGATCGATAATGATAAAATGATGATGATGATGGTGATGATGATAATGGTGATGATGATGGTGGTGATGATATGATGATGATGATGTAATCATGGTGATGATGATAATGATGATAATGATGATAATGATGATAAAATGATAAAATGATGATGGTGATGATGATAATAATGTTGATGATGGTGATGATGATATTGATGATATAATGATGATGAAAATGGTAATGAGGATGATATAATGATGACTGTGATAAAGATAATGGTGATGATGATGGTGATGATGATGATGATGATGGTGATGACGATGATGGTGGCGCACGCCCTGACCCAAATGGCTTTCCACACGCTCCAGTCCACATGGCCTCAAAACAATGAAGCATAGTAAACTACGCACGGCACTTTGGGGTTGTGCGGTATTTAACATAAGGAAAGGAAGAAATCAAAGATTATAGAACAATGACAGTAGGGTAAAACATAGAAAGACAAGATGACAAAGAATAACATAGGGAAAGGTAGAAGGATAAAATGCCTTTCCATAGCCTCTGGCCACGTGGCTTCCACACTATATGTGACGAAGAGTATACCAGGCCACATCGGCTTTGCGTAGAATTGTATTAAAGAAAATGTCGTTAAATGGCATGTACTGAAATGGCTTTATTTGCTAATAACTGGGCTCTTTTTTCTTCTTTATGTGCCGTATTTGGTATCATACGAAAGAGCATTTCATACCGGTCATTTTGGGACCACTTTCATATTTTTTATGACAATCCTATTGGAGCGTGTGATGCATAGTAGTTTTATGGACAAAATGGCGTCTAAAATGTCACGCTTGACCGATTTTAAAAATACGACTTCGAGATTCTCTTCCTTTTGCCTTAAAAAATGTGCCTGCAAAATTTCAAGAAAAATAAAGAACGTTCAGGGGGCCAAAGTCGTGAACCCGACTTGCCCCATAGACAATACGTGTAAAGCATGGGCGGAAACTGTGCAGGATCCGTATTATGCCCTGACTTAAATCACGATTTACTGAAAACTTTCTGTGAGACCTTATACCGTGTTTGGTATCCCCGAGAAGGGAATTTCATTGCGGTCATTTTGAGCCGACTGCCGTTAGGGCGCCATTTAAAATAAGCATATTATTAAATGATATGTTGTGCAGGGTAAATTGAGGTTTTTACCACGCCACATCGGCTTTGCGTAGAATTGTATTGAAGAAAATGTCGTTAAATGGCATGTACTGAAATGGCTTTATTTGCTAATAACTGGGCTCTTTTTTCTTCTTTATGTGCCGTATTTGGTATCATACGAAAGAGCATTTCATGGCCGTCATTTTGGGACCACTTTCATATTTTAATGACAATCCTATCGAAGCGTGTGATGCATGAAAGATTTATAGAACAAAATGGCGTCTAAAATGTCACGCTTGACCGATTTTAAAAATCCGGCTTCGAGATTCTCTTCATTTTGCCTCAAAGAATGTGCCTGCAAAATTTCAAGAAAAATAAAGATCGTTCAGGGGGCCAAAGTTGGGATCCCGATTTTCCCCATAGACAATACGTGTAATGCACAAAATGGCATCTAAAATGTGACGCTTGACCGATTTTAAAAAATCCGGCTTCGAGATTCTCTTCATTTTGCCTCAAAGAATGTGCCTGCAAATTTTCAAGAAAAATAAAGATCGTTCAGAGGGCCAAAAGTGGGATCCCGATTTGCCCCATAGAAAATACGTGTAATGCATGGGCGGAAACTCTGCAGGATCCGTATTATGACCTGACTTAAATCGCGATTTACTGAAAATTTTCTGTGAGACCCTATACTGTGTTTGGGATCTCTGAGAAGGGAATTTCATTGCAGTCATTTTGAGCTGAATGTCATTAGTGCGCCATTTAAAATAAGCATATTACGCCATATTATGTAATGCATATTAATTTGAGATTTTTTGCGATAACTTCGTGATGACGTCATCAATTTTTACCAAATTTACCTGACAGTTGTCAAATACATTGATACACACACCTACCAAGTTTCAAAGATGTAGGTTTAAATTTCGCAATTTTAGAGCAAGTTGAAGTTATTTCGGCATTTCCGTAAATTTCATGATTTTTACGACCAATTTTCGCCAAGTTGGTCTGTGATAAGGTATATATTTTTTCAGTTGGCTGAATAGAGTATATCTTGAAACACCTAAATCCAAAAAAGGGTACGGTTTTAGCCAGGTATGATGGAGATACGGCCACGAGAAAATAGCCATTTTGGAAACTTTAGAGGGCGCTATTTTCATTATGCCGAATCATTGAAGCATGAAACTGATTAGGGATGTGTGCAATGACAAGATAAAGCCACAGTGAAAATTTGAGACAAAAATGACTTGATATGAGGAAGTTATGGCAAGTTTTCAAATTCGGGAATGAATATTTTAAGAATTTTAATGTTTTTTTAATGTTGCCGATTTCGGATTTGAATTTAGAGTATGAAGATGAAATTTTGAAGGTTAGGTAAAAAAAAAAGAAAGTTGAAGAACAAGTCTTACTCTATATAGAGCACTTTGTTAGAAGTCTGTAGCATGTAGGATAGTGGAGATAAGCAAGAAGAAAGAAAGACATGAAAATGGCCCGAAAATGGACAAAATGGCGCCTGGATGTTCATGCATGAGTGATTTCGGAAAATGAAGAGTCAGGTGCACAACAAGACATGGCAAGGAAGATGGCTATGAAATTTGAAATGAAATGGACGAGAGGAAGGGACCTAATTAGGAGGAACAAGCACTACGTGCAAAATGAATAGGAGTTTGAGGTAAGAAGATCAAGAAGAAGAAGAATAGGAATGTCAGAACGCGAACGGAAACAGGTCAATGTCGTAGTACGACATTGCAATAATAATATTGGATATTTATATAGCGCTCATATCCACCATGAATGGTGCTCAAGGCGCTCCAATATTACCCCGGCTCTAGCTAGGCTACCGATTTCGGCGCTCACAGCATTCCAGGAATTCATTCCTGCCGGTACCCATTTAACACCTGGGTGGAGAGTGGCAAATGTAGATTAATGTCTTGCCAAAGGACAGTAGTGCCGCGCCGGGGTTCGAACCCACGACCTTCCCATCTCAAGTCAAGTGTTTAAACCACTCGACTACCACTACGACACCTCTAAAGTTAAAGCCAATTTTCTACCCCCATGTTTTCAATTTTTAAACCTAAATTCGAGCCACTGAGGCGGTAAAGACCGCTGAACTCTACACTACGTAGTGTAGAGTTCAGTGGGTGAATACACGCAGTGGCCCCTAGCTCTGGCGAGGACTTTTCAAGAGCGCCCTCTACAAGCCAAATACGGGTTATGCCTTTGTTTGAATTGCAAGTTTTTGTGTATTCGTCTGTGGGCACCGTAACCTAATAATTGTTATAAATAATACATGTCAGTGGGTTTATGTATCTTAGACAGTTATTTCTTGTACTGTGGCACTGAGTTTGGTACATGATGGTCTATTAAGGGTTAATGTGTAAAGCAAAATTGCAAGGAAATTAAGCGAGTATAAGTTTTGGCAATTTTATGCAAGTATATGCAATATTATTGCATATACTGGCATAAACTTGCCCAAACTTATGCTCTTTTAACGCAAGCATATCATAAATGAATAATGCAATTGCTATTATCTCTGGTGCTGAACATGTATTAAAATGAAGTAAGAGAAACAGACAAATGAGCAATATGAAATTGCTTATTCTAAAACAATCAAAGTCATGATGTCTTCCCAGAAGATTTCTCTCAGACAACTAGTTTGCAACACGGGGTATGTGGTGTTTTTTTCCTATTGGAATATTTTGGTTTTGCGTTAAACTCTTTTTGTTTAACCACCTAACATTGTTCAATCATTCTATCCAAACTACTTTTCTTGTTAAATATGTGAGCATAACGAGGTATGACTTTGAAAATTGTAGTTGGACTGGAGAAAGGTCATTATGGTTATTTTGTTACTTATTTAACGTTTTCAGCAGCGAATTAGAAATCAGCCTTTTTGACATCATACGAGGTTGAAAGTATTTACATTGGCTTCTACGGGACAAATTACCCAAAGATGTCTTGTTTCGCTCCAAAATATATCAGATACGGACTTTTAATAGCATACTTTGAGTCTATTCTGATGGCGTACTGTGCGTCGGTCTCGTGGACATTCACATGACTTTTCAGGAGACCGGCGAGATGGACACTGTCGGTCTCGTGGACATGGACTGTTTCTATTCTGCATTGAGGCATGTTTTGGTATATGTTACTGTTGAAATAATGTCTTGCCATCGGATTCCAAACTGAATTTGTAATCATAAATCCACTTTCATATTTTGTGCAAAACAGGATTGGAAATCAGATAAATTAAACACGCATAATATGTTGCCAGAGAAATCATCAGGTTGCCTTTTTACGATGGAATGTTGACTTGGCATACTGTGGCTTGTAATAGTTCACATCTATAGTCGTGTGCTGTACCGTCGGACTGTAAGGTCATGCAGTGCTCATTTCCATCATTCGGCTGACCCGGATACCAATCTAGAAGGGGGGGGGGGGGTGGGGTGGAATAAAAGAGATAAATACCACAAAGAGAACGAATGAATCAAAGCAAGAATGAGCTCCAGCAGACCAAATAATAAGCCTGTTCATAATTACAATTTGCGCATGAGCAGATAAAGGTCATTTGTACCGAGTACAATTGACCTTTATATGCACTACGATGCGCTCGCAAATATGATTTTACACGTCAAACAAGTAGCGCGTCCACCAATTCAAAATATGTATTTTTTAAAACAAATATTCATCATCGCAAGGTTAATTACCAAGATAAGTTTAGAGTTATACTTATCATATGATGATTTCTAACAAGTTTGAAAGTACTTGTTCATTTTGTTCTTTGATATAACATGAACATGGAAAGATATTCTGCAACAGGATAAGATTGATAGTAACTTAAATTCTATGTTGATGCTTCATTTGAAGTACAAATTGGCCACTTTGAACATAGAAAACTGTCATTTCTAGAGCGCTCCTGTTAACTTTCCCTTTATCACCATGTTGATCAGATGCTAGGAATTATATAGCATGTATATTTTTTTCTTGTTATTGCTGTTATTGCTTGAAATAATTGGTGTTACAGTTAAAGTGACACAAATAGGATTAATTGAGATTAATCTGTATTCTTGATCTGTAGTTTTTGAAGAATTTTGTGGTTAATTGCTTTTACACGATGTGATTGAACATCTTTTTCTCTGATAGTTTCAGTGAGTTCACAGTGCATGTATGTGCACAGGTTAAAGTAAATAGTTTCAGCATTGATCGATTTGCTACTTGATTTGTTTGTATATTATTCCTTTCATATAATTCATGAATGTTTTCATTATATTGTACCCAGGTTGAACATATTAGAGATGTAGAATAGCTTTAGTTGTCTTAATGTAAATATGTGTGAGAGCGAGAGTGAGAGTACAGTGGACAATAAAGATACACTAATCTGGTTTCACTCTTTTTCCAAGATAACCCTTGTAATCTATTTCTAAACATTTTCAAAAACAAATGAGGAGAGTTTTTTTTTTTTCTTCTTCTTCTTCTTCTTTTTTTTTTTTATATCTGTGTCTCACCATTTAAAAAGATAACCAAGAAGAGAGGGAGAGGGGAAAGACAATCATTGATCTGGGTTTACTTTTTTTTTTTAATTAATTATTTTATATATTTTTTCCCCTTTTTTTTCAAGAAAATGTTTTGTGGTGGTGGGAGTCATGTTGTTTAAACTGAATGATTAAAGGTTTTGTGGTCAAAGGACTAAAGGGAATGTCGATGACCTACAATATTTTTTCACAATTTTCTATACATGAAAAAGTGTGACTGACAATTTAATCACGAAATATATTATGTGTGGCCTGTATAATTTACAAACTGAAGCCTGCAAGTTAGAGCTACTTGCCTACTTTCGTCATATTCATTTTCCCCCCTTCTTTTAATGGTTTTCTTTCCTAATGTCATTACTCGTGGATCAGCCATTGTTTTATTGTGATAGAAAGAGTTTTACTGGTTTATTTGACTTAAGTATTACAAGAAGATATTTGGGTTTTCAAAACTGTCTAAAGGAATGAAGAAGATTTTCATGTCAGTTTTGGGCGTTTAGGTTTGGTTTAGTGTTAGGGAACATAGGATTAACTGCATGTTTTTCAGTGAGTGCGAGGGTCTGGGGTGGTGTGGTTTTGTGTGTAAAGGTGATTGGTTGATGTATTCTGCATCCTGTTCACATTCAAATTTAGCACTTGTTAACTTCTATTTAAATTCCAGATATTTTTGCATGACTGAAGAAGTCCATGTGTCTTTTATGCATGTTTATGTAAATGTCACATTTAAGGTTGTTGTAATTTCGAGTTGTTCCAGGTTACATGGATAGGTCACCTTTTAACATGCTTTTTGTAAATGTAAGAGGAATAAGAGAAACGACTAAGAGCAAAAATATTTTTGAATGGTGTAAAAGCAAAGGTAGTGACATCACTTTTCTACAAGAGACTTACAGTACAATAGAGGTAGAGAAAAGATGGGAATCAGAATGGAATGGTCCAATATTTTTTAGTCATGGATCAAACCACAGCAAGGGTGTTTTAATTTTAATATCTCCAAACCTAAATTTGAAAATTGATGATGTTGCAATAGATAAGAACTGCAAGAACCAAATTGGTGTTGTGTAATTGTTATTTTCCAACAAGAGATAAAGAAAAGATGCAACTTGAATTTTTAAAAGAATTGGAAAACTGCATTTCAAAATTTCAAAACACGGCACAGTTATTTCTGTTAGGAGGAGATTTCAATACAATAATGGATGGGGATTTAGATTATATGGGACCAAAGAACGTTTCAAAAACCAAGTTTAATGAGAACTTTATAGATTTTCTTGACAGATTTAGTTTAGTAGACATATGGCGAAAAAGAAATCCACATAATAAACAATTCACATTCAGACAAAAGTGGCCAATTATGCAGAGTCGTTTAGACTGTTGGTTTGGCTCTTCCAGTTTACAAAACTTTATTAAAAACTGTGAGATTTTGACATCAATTACTCCCGATCACTCTGCTGTTCTGTTGCAACTTAGATTCAGATTCAGATTCAGATTCAAAATACATTTATTTCCTTCTCATAATCATAATCAAATACAAATACATTCACAAAAAGAACGTGGTGGAAGGAGGCGAGGGTCCCAAGAAGCACTTGGCTTGTGGTGGGGTCGCCTTTACAGTACCTATTTACATATACAATATTAAACAACAATCATAACATTAAAAAAAAACTTTTAAAAAATCAAATCTAAAAGATAAAAAAAATATTTAAAAATCAAGAAAAATCTGCAATATGTGCTACTGACTATATTGTACAAAGTATATATTCTTTAAAGTACGAGTAAATGTATGGAGTGAAGAGCACGTTTTAGTAGAGTCATTTAAGTTGTTCCAGAGTTTGGGACCAGAAAAACGAATATTTTGTTGAAACGCAATTGTTCTGTGTCTAGGAATATGAATGTCTCTCACAGATCTTGTTGGATAATTATGAAGATTACAATTAAAGTCAAACAGATTACAAAACTGATCGGGAGATATTTGTAAATGCACTTATACATAAAAACGTACTGTTGGTAACTGACAATATCTTCAAATTTTAAAAGTTTCAAGTCATGAAATAAGGGGTTGGTGTGGGTTCCAGATGGTACACCGCAAACAGTTCTTATTATCTTCTTTTGTAATGTAGTTAGCTTACTTATATTAGACGCATAGGTATTGCCCCACACAAGAGTGCAATACGATAAATATGGGAGGACTAAAGAGCAATACAAGCTTCGAAGAACATTCTGAGGAAACAGAAAATTAAGTCTATGTATAATGCCTATATTTTGGGCAATTTTATTTTCTACTTCATTTATATGCGGTTTCCAAGTCAACCGACTATCAATACAAACGCCTAAAAATTTGTTTTTTTCAACTCTTGCAATTTCCGTATTGTTCACTTTTATATTTACTTCATCTAAACCAGGAATATTATCTTTTTTGCTGAATATGATAAAATTGCATTTCTTGGAGTTGACAGATAGCCGATTGGCTTGTAGCCATTCGCATACTTTACTTAACTCTGTATTGGCTATATTGCATAGAGAGTTAATATTTGTGTCAGAGTACTTTGGAATTTTTTAGAGACACCAAACTTTGGTAAATCCTATTGGAAATTTAATAATAGTTTGTGTGCAGATCAGGAATTCGAAAATAGTTTTAAAGATAAAATAAGTGAATTAAAAGAAGAGTGGACACCTAAAATACCTGACAAATTAGTATTATGGGACTTTCTTAAAATGAAAATGAGGGAATATATTATTAGTTACACAAAGAAAAAGGCGAAACTTAGAAAACATGAAATTCATAAATTAGAAGAAGAAATCAAACATCTTGAAAATCAGCTTTTGAATGTAGCGTCTAGAACTGCAGTTGTTGAAATTGAGGAAAAGAAATCTAGGTTAAACAAACTATATGACTCTGCTCGACATGGTTTAAAAATCCGATCTAGGGCTGAAAATTTTGAGGAAGGAGGAAAAAAAACACAATATTTTGAACAGTTATTAAAGTCTAATAAAAGAAAGAGTGTTATAAAGGAATTATATAATCAAGATAAAGAGATAATAAAAGACCGTAAGGAAATATTAAATATTATGAAATCCTATTAGGAAAAGTTGTATTTAAATAATGAGGCAGTCAGTGATCAAAATGATCTATTTCTTAATGATATTCCAAAATTAAGCAAAGAAAATCGAGAGTTCTGTGAAGGAAAAGTAACTAGAAATGAATGTTTCAGTGTTTCAAAAGAAATGAAATTCCATAAATCTCCAGGGAATGACGGTTTCACGGTATAATTTTATTATACTTTTTGGTCAGTTTTGGGGGAAACCTTAGTAGATGTATTGAATGAAGCATATGATAGGGGTAATTTGTCAACATCGCAAAAGCAAGGTGTAATTACATTATTGGAAAAAGAGGGACAGAATAAAATGTATGTTCAAAATTATAGACAGATTACGCTTCTAAATGTTGATTACAAGATATTATCGAAAGTATTAGCAAAAAGAATAAAAGAGGTTTTAAGTGAGATAATCCATCATGACCAGCTCGAGTCACTTGATGATGACCAAGATGATTAAGAAGTGGCTTAATTTCCCTTTGTATGGGGCTACACCAACAATTCTCTACTCACGAAAAGGGTTAAAAGTGAAACTGTTATCTGAACTGTATTTGGAATGTCCTACCCTAGCTATAGCATCAACACTAATAAAAGGTGATTCTAAAGCCAACTATGCTATACAGTGTAAAATAGACAGGGAAAGCAAGTGGGTATCCAAATGTAAATCTAATGGAGTGAAAAAGTCCCGGGATATAATGGACAGGGCTATACAACAGTGTACTAACCCCCAGTCATGGAAACATATGAAATCCGATGTTAAAAAGGTAATTTTTTAAACTATCTCCTTGAAATGGAAAGAACGATTCAATTCCTTAGTTAAGCAAGGAAACCTACTGCATTTACTGGAAGAGGAAGAAAGCGACCTGACATGGCGATCTGCTATATACAATCTACCGAAAGGTGTACTCAGTTTTGCAGCAAGGGCTGCTATAGATTGCCTTCCCAGCCCTGACAACCTGAGGTTATGGGGGGAAACACCAACTGAAAAATGTCCATTATGTAGCGGGAGGGAAACCCTACAACATATCCTCAATATGTGTCCAACCGCTTTATCCCAAGGTCGATTCACTTACAGACATAATAGTGTTCTGAGGTATATGGTAACTGAGTTAAAGGATAAAGCCGGCAAAAACCAGATAACTATGTCTCTGTATGCAGATTTACCATGCAGTAGAGTAAGTGGTGGAATAGTCCCCCCTCATGTACTCCCTACTACCGAAAAACCAGACATTGTACTGTATTTCCCAGGTAAACGGGTAGTCCTTGTAGAACTCACCGTCCCCTTTGAACCCAACATAAAGAAAGCCCTGGATAGGAAAGTCGAACGGTATTGCCAGTTAAACGAGGATATCAAGGGGAAGGATATCGAGTCACACTTGGTTTGCTTTGAGATTGGCAGCAGGGGGTAGTCACAAAGGAAAATTAAAATAAAATAAGGAAAATATTCCGCTTTGTTGGGGAGAAAGCATCTAAGAGTGTCGTGAACAAGTTAAGTCGATTAGCACTTATTGGTTCCTATGTTATATTCAACGCCAGGTCAGACCCTTCTTGGACGGACATAACTCTGTTAGATTAAATCTACACATATTATGTCCCCAAACTTTCGGCTTAACAGACCAAATTAATATAGATAGACATAAGGTCTTCTAGGCTTCCATTGTGCAGACTTTAAAATAAGCAGTTTATGCCTTTCCCAAAGTACGAATTTTTATATTAATACAGTCTCCACCATTTGTATGACGTCTTTGTTCCACTTTGTAAAAATGCTTATACCATTTTACACCATTCATATATCAATATGTAATCCCCCCCCCTGCAGTAAAATCATTATGGTTTACTCTCTCAATGCTCTATAATCATATTACACATGTATATATATATATTTTCTATTTTGTGTTCAAGAATGTAAGACGGTGTAAAAATAATATACAGCCTTTCAACCTCGATACTTAATGATGATGACGAAGGAGATCACGATGATAGTAATGATAATATAATAATATAATAATAATAAAAGTACTAATGATGATAATAACAATACTACTACTACTACTAATAATAATAATAATATAGTAATACTAATAATATAATAATATAATAATAAATGTAATAATAATAATGATACTACTACTACTACTACTATTACTACTAATAATAATAATAATAATAATAATGATAATAATAATAATATTAATAATGATAATAATAATAATGTTATAATTATTTCGTTCATATTTTGATATACATAATATTGTGTACTCGACTTGTTATATGCCTATTGTCTTGTTTTTGTCATATGATTGTATATATATATATACCCTGTACAATGTTGAAGAACTTGTATCCTGGGATTGATTGTTACCCTTTTATTATAATTTTTGAAATAAAAGTATTAATATATATACATATATATATATATATATATATATTTATATATATAAAAGATATGAATATAGGAGAAGCTGTAAGACTAGTTGATGATATGTTATTTCATTCGTTTGATCAGAATATTGGATTTTTAGTCACAGTGGACTTTGAAAAGGCATTTGACTCGGTTTCTCATGATTTTTTATTTAATATCCTAGAATTATTTGGATTTGGTCATACGTTTCGTTCATGGGTCAAGGTGTTTTACACAGATATTACTAGTTGTATAATGAATGGGGATATTCCACGGGATACCTTAACTTGAAGCGAGGAGTAAGACAGGGAGATCCACTGTCGCCATACTTGTTTATATTAGCTATCGAAACTTTAGCTCTGGAAATAAGGAAAGATAATGCAGTAAAGGGAGTTCAATTTGAAAAAAAAAAGTGAAATAAAACAAATTTTTTATGCAGATGATATTTCCCTTTTTGTGAAAGATACGAATTCAATTAATAGGCTACAATATCTTTTTGAAGAATTCAGGAAAGTCAGCGGTCTTAAAATCAATAAAGGAAAAACAAACTTTTTGTGGATGGGCAAGGATAGTGATAGACCTCATATACCTTTGTTTGGAAACCTAGTTCAGCAAGTTGAAATATTGGGTATTCATTTTTCTGTAGATGCTAGAATAAAAGAAGATTTGAATTACAAAGAGATACTTAGTAAAACAAAGAGGCTATTAGGGTGGTGGAAAGAGAGGGATTTAACACAAATGATGAGGCAGTCAGTGATCAAAATGATCTATTTCTTAATGATATTCCAAAATTAAGCAAAGAAAATCGAGAGTTCTGTGAAGGAAAAGTAACTAGAAATGAATGTTTCAGTGTTTCAAAAGAAATGAAATTCCATAAATCTCCAGGGAATGACGGTTTCAAGGTAGAATTTTATTATACTTTTTGGTCAGTTTTGGGGGACACCTTAGCAGATGTATTGAATGAAGCATATGATAGGGGTTATTTGTCGACATCGCAAAAGCAAGGTGTAATTACATTATTGGAAAAAGAGGGACAGAATAAAATGTATGTTCAAAATTATAGACCGATTACGCTTCTAAATGTTGATTACAAGATATCATCGAAAGTATTAGCAAAAAGAATAAAAGAGGTTTTAAGTGAGATAATCCATCATGACCAAGAAGGTTATATCAAAGATAGGAATATAGGAGAAGCTGTAAGACTAGTTGATGATATGTTATTTCATTCGTTTGATCAGAATATTGGATTTTTAGTCACAGTGGACTTTGAAAAGGCATTTGACTCGGTTTCTCATGATTTTTTATTTAATATCCTAGAATTATTTGGATTTGGTCATACGTTTTGTTCATGGGTGAAGGTGCTTTACACTGATATTACTAGTTGTATAATGAATGGGGATATTCCACGGGATACCTTAACTTGAAGCGAGGAGTAAGACAGGGAGATCCATTGTCGCCATACTTGTTTCTATTAGCTATCGAAACTTTAGCTCTGGAAATAATTAAAGATAATGCAGTAAAGGGAGTTCAATTTGAAAAAAAAAATGAAATAAAACAAATTTTGTATGCAGATGATATTTCCCTTTTTGTGAAAGATACGAATTCAATTGATATAGGCTACAATATCTTTTTGAAGAATTCAGGAAAGTCAGCGGTCTTAAAATCAATAAAGGAAAAACAAACTTTTTGTTGATGGGCAAGGATAGTGATAGACCTCATATACCTTTGTTTGGAAACCTAGTTCAGCAAGTTAAAATATTGAATATTCATTTTTCTGTAGATGTTAGAATAAAAGAATATTTGAATTACATTTGAAACCTGTGGCCCATTTCCAAAATATTGGGTTAAACGCGAATCAATTGCTTCAGATTATCGAAATTGCACATGTTATACCCACTAGTTGGAAGAACGCCACCCCCTCTGTTAAATTTCAGCAAGTTGATCTGTTTGATTTTGATATGAACCTAAATAATTCTGGTCAGATAACAATGTTTCAGGCTACAAAATCAAAGAAAATTTATGACTGTTTTGTCAAAGATTTACGTGAATCATATAACTTGCAAGTAAAGGATTGTAGTAGCAAATTTGACTTAACGGATAAAGAAATAAGTGATCTTTTCATAACAGCAAGATGCACAACACTTATTAGAAAATAGAGAGAATTTCAGTTCATGCAATTACACGGAGTCATATACACAAAAGTACAGGTAATGAAGTTTGGTTTTGTTGAGGACGATTTCTGTTCATTCTGCAAAAAGGACAAAGAAACCTACTTACACTTATTTTCCAATTGTGGGAAGGTGAAAGAGTTGTGGTAATTTACTATTGAACACTTTGATTTAGTTGAATCAATGTATATGAAGTGGCGAGATATATTTTTAGGATTATCGGGCAACTCAAATAGAATTAAGTGTGTGAATAGCATTATAATTTGGGTAAAATATACAATTTTTAAATCAAGGACAGAAGGTCATTTACCTTCCAGTATCAAGATACAGATAATTATTACGGATTTTATAGAGGAAGAAAAGGAATTAGCTACGAAAACGGGTAGGTTGTCAGTACACCTACAAAAATGGGAAGAACTAAAGGTAAATATGAGTGTGAACGGGTAACCTTGCTGTAATTGTGTTGGGTGTGTATGTGTGTGTGTGTGTGTGTGTATGTGCGTGTTGGGGATAAGCGTATGGTGTGTGTATGGGTGTGTGTGAGAGAGAGGGAGGGTGTGTGTGTGGGGGGGGGGGCTTTGGTAATGTTATGTTTTAGGAGGAGTATAATTTGTTTTTATGGATTGATTTCATTCTTTTTTTTCTGACTCATTGTAGGCCTATAATTATGTAGGCCTATTAATTTAGGATATTTTTATTTCGTGAGTATGATTGATAACCTATGAATTGTATCTTTTTGTATGAAGTCAGTCTGTATATAAAGTCATTTCCATTTTGCAATATAGAATTATTTTTATTATTTATACATGTATACATGTATATACATGTGTATTAATTCCCGTGTTCGGGAGGGGGGGGGGGTATTTTATCAAAAGATTTCATTCAATGTTTTCTTTAAATTTTTCGAATGTCAGTTATTCATTTATAGAAATTGTTACAAGATAATGTGTTTAAGTTGTCATATGCATTTACTTTCATTGAAATGTTGAATCATGATTTATGTATAATTATTGAGTGGAATCAAATTAAAGATCATTGAAAAAAAAGTGTATGTGTGTGTGTGTGTGTGTGTGAGAGAGAGAGAAAGAGAGAGAGGGAAGGTGTGTGTGTGTGTGGGGGGGGGGGGCTTTGGTAATGTTTTGTTTTGGGAGGGGTATAATTTGTTTTTTATGGATTGATTTCATTCTTTTTTTTCTGACTCATTGTAGGCCTATAATTATGTAGGCCTATTATTTAAATTTAGGATATTTTTATTTCGTGATTATGATTGATAGCCTATGAATTGTATATTTTATGTATAAAGTAAGTCTGTACAAGTCAGTTCCATTTTGCAATGAAGAATTATTTTTATTATTCATACATGTATACATGTATATACATGTGTATCAATTCCCTTGTTCATGGGGGGAGGGGTATTTTATGAAAAGATTTCATTCAAATGTTTTCATTAAATTTTTCGAATTTCAGTTATTCATTTATAGAAAATGTTTACAAGATAATGTGTTTTAGTTGTCATATACATGTACTTTCATTGAAATGTTGAATTATGATTTATGTATAATTACTGAGTGGAATCAAAATAAGGATCATTAAAAGAAAAAAAAAGTGTATACTGTTTAACATCATGATAATCCGTTTCGATTTTGCTTTTTTGACGTCTGTTGTCTTGCACCTGTACTTTCTCATTTAGAAATTTGCCCGCTTGGATGGGTGTACGGGATAATAAAATGTTTCCTGATCACTGATAAGAGTGAAACCAGGACATGGCAAGTTGCTCATAATTACTGTGGTGGTCTGGATACGGTTACCATGGGCAACGGAGATGTCCTTGGTCCGTCCCTCCTTTTCATAGAGAGTGAGGAAGAGTTCAACCTTCTTCGGTCTTACCTGACCTCCTGGTGGAACTGGGTGAACTGTTATGCGCCCAGTGGGACATGGGATTGTTTTACGGACCGAGCAAGGACTACGAGTACATACAGAAGTGAGTTAAGAGTTTAATAGTTTATTGGTTTAAAGACAGGCTCACACGAGGCGCCGTTTGCTGCCGCAAGGACCGCGTCAGGGTCTTTCGCGCGTCATGAAAGAGTGATATCGTTTAAAAAGTGACTGCAAAATGAAGCATGCAAACGATACTTTTTTAGCTGGCGTGGGCTCATTGCCTACACAGGATCGATTAGCGCAAGTAATGACGCATTCGAAATGACGGTAGGACTGCGTCAGTGACCGGTACGTTCTTTTACTCGTCGTGAAAGAGTAATATCGTTTAAACAGTGATTGCAAAATGAACAGTGCAAACAATATTCTTAATAACTGGCATATGGGTTAGCACAGGTACTGACGCTATAGAAATGAGGCCTCGTTTGAGGGCTTAATTCTCCTTAAAGTATTTCGGAGATGAATAATCTTCGTTTTCATTGGTTGTATTAATCTTGTAAAGTGTCATGAGCTTCATTTTGCTAAGTTACCAATGTCCCTTTTTAAATTTTAATTCATTGACTTTAAGTTGCATATGATTGTAACTTTGTGTTCAACGTCATGAGCTTCACTGACTAGAGCATGGCGGATATAAACGATTCAGACACATTGCACACATTTCAATTACACACGAGGAACCAATTGCTTGACGTGGAACTGTGTCAGTGAAGGCCGCGGTCTTTGACGCACCATGCGAGATTAACATCGTGGAAAAGGGAAATGCAAAATAAAGAGTCCAAACATAGCATTGAATTGCAGGTAATAACAAAGTCAAAATGACTCCTCGTGTTTAACGGGCACTAGTGCATGCGCCTGTTATTATAACGCAATGCATGCACTGTTTATTTTACATTCACTCATTTTGCGATGCTGTTCTCAAATGGCGTGTCAAAGAATTGCCTTGAATTATCGTAGCATACGCTAATTGCCTTCATACACTTGTGTATAATAACGCAATTGAAATGACGCATCGTGTGTAACGGCCTTATTGTGACATCGTAGTCTAGTTCTAGGCGTTCTTTGAGTTTTGCATTCTAAAATTATGAATTCCGGGAAATCGATTGCACTGTTGTTGCTTTACCGGGTGGACGATTTTTAGGGCGTTTATAATCAATACTAAAAATACATTCAGATCTAGGTTAATACATTGGCGGTTCCGTTAGGAATTTTCCAGACTTATCCCCCCCCCCCCCCTCACTCATGCTAGAGAATCCTGGATCCGCCACTGTAATGACAGCTTACCGATTGTTATTTCATTTTTATTTCCTAAAAATATTTTCTGTTCTCTTCCAGATTGGGGGGTTAATCAACCAAATACTAACCGATATTGTGCGGCGATGAAGAAGGGGAATGGAAGAATGCACGCCCTCGATTGTGCTAGTCTTCGTGCCACAGTTTGCCAAGTCAACATATCGCAATAATGAAATTACATCGGCATTCGATTAGAAAATCAGTAATCTCCGAAAAAAATGTTGTCTGCATTTATGTATTTCCCACTTCCCAGAGCATCACTAGCGTACCCGGGGGGGGGGGGGCAGTTGGGCAGAGTGCCCCCCTGAAAACTTTTTGACAGAAAAAAAAGTTTTTTTACCCCCTTGTAGACCTTTTTTATTATTTTTTTTTCCTTGCTTGTCAGAGAATTTCTGGAAGCATCCCAGAGCATCACTAGCGTACCCAAGGGGGGGGGGGGGGGCAGAGTGCCCCTGAAAACTTTTGACAGCAAAAAAAATTGTTTTACCCCCTTTTAGATCCTTTTTTATTTATTTATTTTTTTTTGTGGCTTGTCAGACAATTCTGGACCCCATAAATTCTGATACCCCCCCCCCCCCCCAGGCTCCACTTTCGGAGCCTTGGGGTTCCCCCACCCCTCCCCCTCAACTGAGCGACAAAAAAAAAAAAAAAAAATATGGACCTACCTTTTTGAAGTTAGACTTTGTTGTTGTTGTTGTTTTGTTTTTTTTTTGCTTGTCAGAGAATTGTGGAGAAAAAAATTGTCGTCCCCCCCCCCCAACACTGACTGAGTTTTGGAGGGCTGGCGAGAAGAAAAAAATTAAGGGTCTCCCTCCAAGCAGAATTTGACAGTTGACAACATTTGCTCCCCCTGTAAAAAAAAAAAAAAACTCCTGGGTACGCCACTGTAGAGCATGGAACGGGAGTGGCATCCTTCAGAGGGAAATTAAATCCAACATAAATTGCAAGTTGCTCTGAAAGAAAGCAGAAAAATCACAGAAGCAGATTGATGAAAGTTTGAATGGTATCGGACAAACAATTAATTATGAAAGTTACGAATATTTTAACGTTGGAAACACACTACCTGTAAAAATTTCAAATAGGCCGAATAATAATAATATACCTGCATTATATGTGGTGTGCATGCTCTAATAGAATGTATAATTATCTATTCTCATTTTCTAAACGAACGCCTAGCTTAGTCTCTGGCTGTGACGTCACTAAACATGCTAAAGGCATGGGTGATCCGACGCATGCCCGGGCTTTATTTCATCAGTAATATAGGATAATCAAGGTTAAATCAATCTATACAGTGCGTCCCAGTAAAAACGAAACCCTAGAACGAAGGGTTATTGTGACCACACTGTGTGCTCTATGACAATAAGTATCAGTTTTCCATAAAATAGAAGTATTATGCTTTTAAATGATATCTTGATGGCATCCATCCGTATATGCTTTATCGAGCATTTTGAAAATGTCATGCAAAAACTTAGTTGTGCCAGATTTGGGTAAAACCGTGAAAACGTTAGGATCACATGCGAACATGACCCAAATGAAACATGACTTTTAAAACCCTATGAGAAGACTGTTTTCATTTGGTTCTTTCAATAACGAGGGAAAGGATGATTCCCTCATCATAAAATATAGGATTATGGCCAATGTTTTATTGATGTTTGGGGTAGAGAAAGGGCGTAAAGAAAGGGCATGTTTTGTATTGAAATGGTACCTGCAATCGAAATGAAAAGCATTTTTTTTGCATTTTGCGGAACTGCAATTTCTATAAGAACAAAGTGGACAGAAAGGTGATATTTTTCATAAAAGTAATGTTAGTGGCACTTTCCATTTTTATCAAATTGAAATACAAGATAGAAAGGGCACACAAGGCAGAAAAAAAAATCAAGATTATGGCGATTTCCCACCTCAGGAGGGGCACCTTTTCCATCACAGGAGGAGGGGAACTTTTCATCTTTTGAGGGATACTTACTGATTTTAGGGGCGTACGCCTCTGCCACCACTGGAAATTGGTATTGTTCCGTGTTTTATGAATTTCTGATTGAATGCATGTTATCATACGAGGAAATTTCACGTATCTCTTAAAGCTGGTATTTCCCTTGCGTCATGTTCGCATGTGATACTAACGTTTTCACGGTTTTACCCAAATCTGGCATAACTGAATTTCATTTTCAAGATGCTGCTTCTCGGTAAAGCATGTACGGATGAATGCCATCAAGGTATCGTTTAAAAATCATAATACTTGTAGTTTTGGGGAAATAGATAATTATTGTCATAGAGCGCATAGTGTGGTCACAATAACCCTTTGTTTTAGGGTTTCGTGTTTTTGTTTTGTTTTTCTGGGACGCACTGTATATCAAAGTTAAAGACATTTGTCATCTTTAAAATGAATGAATGCTTCAACTACGTTTTTTTTAATTATATTTATCATACTTTTGTGTTACCATTGATTCCTTTTGTTGTTATTTTTATTATATTGAATGTACCTATTTTTTTTTGTACTTCAACGCACTTGATAATCATGTCTTTTTAATACCAGGACAAAGATGTAAAGCAGTTCTACAACTGATTTTGTTATCTTGTATAAATATGTTTGAATGAATAAATAAATAAATAAGAATTAGCGTTGCGATGGGTTTTAGGTTAGGTTTAGGGTGAGGGTTTGGTATAGTGTTCCTTCTCGAGTTTATGATTGTCATTTTCTTCAAAATTCACAAGAACTGTACAGGCCTATAATTAATTAGAACTATTTCCTAAATGCATTTCTATTATTCATAAACGAATAATGCAATAAGCTTTATATATAAGTAAGTGTGAAGTAAAAATATTGCTCTAAAAGAATTCACCTTTTCCATTTTATTCCGCAACCAATTATCAGTCACATTGAATAGTTAAGCACTGAGCTTCAGACTCTTATTAAGCGGACAATAGATGGAATACTAGATTGGTAATATCGTGTAGGCTGTATTTTGGTTCCTGGAGAAGATGAGAGTTCCGTAACTGCCTTCCAGACAGAGATTGAAGGGATTCAAGGAGAAAGTCACGATAGTGAGTAGACGTAAGAAGATCACATAATAAAGAAAGAAGAGGATCAAGATCGAGATGGTCCAACGCGCTGTGGGAGGAATCATACCTACTTAGAATGATCCGACAAACGCGCTTCTGCACCCTTTCATTGTCATTAGAGTTTTTGTCGAGTGGTGAGTGATGAAGACCACACAGGTGAAGCATACTCAATTACTAGCCTGATGTACATTACATAGATAGCTACTAAATCAGAGCTGGGATTCCATATTTCGTACATGTCTTAAGACGGTATAAAATGTAGAGACGACTGCTTGCTTTCGGAACCATGGTCGAAACATCGAAATCCCACTTTAAGTCGTCTTGAAGATTTACACCTAGTAATGTCGAGTGATTAACCGTGATTAATAATACATACTTTCTGTCTCATTTTGATGTAACTGAATATTGCACACAAATTCACTTTGCTTTTCTATAATGAAGTAATCAATTTAACTTAACTTGATATTTACCTTATACGTAGCAAGCAATTTTACCACATAATATTCCAGCTAAGATTTTTTTTTTTTTTTTTTGTTTTGGGGGGGGGGGGAAATCACCTCTTTTATTCAATACTTTTGCAACCTGACACTATTTTTCATCATTATCATTTTTTTAAAATATGAATATAGTTTGATGTATGTAGTTTTATAAAGATTTTAATTATGTAATAATTTTTATTGTATATAATTATTCCTGTTTCCGATGCCCATTTAATGTAAACATTGCACTGTTAGTTCTTGGACTACTGCATTGTGTATTTTATATCATTAAACCGAAATTCAACTGAATTGAATGTGGCATCAGCAAGCTGGAGCATTGGAAACTGTGCTTGTTTCGAGAACGAAATATTCATAACAGTGCATTTAGACGGGTTGGGTTTGATGTCATTTGCTTCACATCACTGGACGAGTTGACCCAGCTTAACTAGCAGAGTAGAGGGTTCACTTGCTCAATTTATATCAGCCACGGTCAAGTCATCCACATACTTCATCTGTTGTTAAAATCTTTCATTGCGTCATTTATCATGGCAAGAAAAAGCACCGGGCCCAATTGTGTGCCCTGGGGAACTCCAAGATCACAAGATAATAGATATCGATCAACCAACTTTAACTGGTTGCTTGCGCCCATGTAGGAAACTAGATAAATGGTATGGGTGCTGGTTGTATACCGTAGTCAATTAACTTTCTCACGACGACATCATGATTAACGTTATCAAACGCCTTGGAATGTCAGACTCTGTCCAGATATGAGGTATAGGAACATCCCAGAGTTCACACACTATGTCACTGAGTTCGTAATTACAATTGGCGCATGTGCAGATAAAGGTTATTTTTACAACTGACCATTTCACGCTTTCATAGTGCACCTGTATGATACATATTAGGGCATCTACCAAATCAGATGCTAGTTTGCTTAGATATAGGGGTCATTTCAGGGCCATTTGTACCATTTTTATTACAGAAAAGAAAATGCGAATTATAAGTAATGTTAATTATCGCCACCACACTGATGTTCTGTTTCACTATAATAATGTACTGAAAATTTATGATGTTTACCCCCTTACTCTTGCTGTACTTATGTTTCAGTATCATAATCATGAATTGCCCACTGTCTTCGATAATATTGTAACGAAATGATATTTCGTTGATGATTTGAATAATTTTCTGATAGAAACGAGATCAAAAATAATTCTTTGAAAATATTTAGAGAGGTGGATTTGACTGTGCATAACTCGTATAGTCAAGGCAGTAATCGGTGCTATGAATCGATTCATTATGTAACTAGTTGTTACATGCTAATTTTAAATGTTTTGGCTATAAGAATGTTATGAGGACCAGTAGAATCAAAGTTTCTATTTATCATTTGTGAATTTTAAATATTCAATTTGTTTGAGTGTTAAACAATAGCCATAAGTGTTTTTAAAGTAATGGATTTATTGATTCAGGTATTTAAACATTTCTTCAACTGTTTTTATAATTAGCAATGTAATGAAAATTTACAATAAGGCTGTTGTCCTCATTGGTTGGTTTGGGTTTACAAATTATCTTTGCTATAGCGAGTCTTGTCTCAGCACTGAGGTTTGCCAAACTCGTTATGGTATAATAGACAGAAGCTTTGGGCTGATTTGATACCTGCTGTGCCAGGAGACCGAAGATTGAGCAATGTATGAGTAAAGTTTCCCAAAACTTAGAAGAAAATCGTCACATTGTCTTTCCCTGGCCTCTTGAGATGTATGGTTGAGTGCAAATACTGGTGAACTAAATAAAAACCATACATGGTCTTTGCGCACTTAAAGGGCAATCCAACCTTGGTAATGAGATGATTTGTGTGAAAGCAGAAAAATAAGAAAAACAGGATGGTGAAAGTTTGAAAGAAATCGGACAAGGAATAAGAAAGTTATGGATGTTTGAAAAATGAGAGCACTACATCTATGCGAATCTCAAATTGGCAATTTGGTGATTCGATTGTGACATTTTTGTGGACAACTCTCGCATTTGTCGTACACAAAAATATCATTAATTTGCGGTTTTCTTCGAGGTGCTTAATTTACCCTCGGGGCAATACTCAAAATATATTGGAGATAGCATATTGTTATAGGTCCTCATGAAAGAAAAAGACCCTACTGAGTAATGCATTTTGAAAAAAGTGACATTTTAGTCATTTTGTGTGTTGGAGCGAAGCTACATCACAGTGACATTACCTATTCGGCCAATTTGAAATTCCCATAATTATTATGTAGAGTGATTACAACTTTCGAAAAATCATAACTCTCTTATTGCTTGTCCGATTTTGTTCAAACTTTCACCAATCTGCTTCTCTGATTTTTTTCCTCTTTCTTCCAAAGCAACTTGCTATTAAGGTTGAATTTCCCTTTAATGTCAGAAAACCATGCATGGTCGTGCGATCCTCCAAGCTAAGAAAATAAGTTGAAATGGTCGTGCGGTCCTGCGGGAGAGATAACATAGTCTGGCTTCCTGAAGCCCCTTTCACAATTGGTCTGCGACCATTTGGCCGCACGACAGGCTGCAACAGGCTTCAATCGCCATCGATCTCATCAGGTCGCAGAAAGGCATTCACAAATGCAACAGTGGTCGTAAAACAAAAGCGACTAGAAGAGACCGTTGCACGAGTAAGTCGCATTTGCTCGCATATGCTCGTGCGAGTGGCCTTGCGTTCACATGCGAGTGTTGCACGAGTGATTGCGAGTGGCTTGACGCCAATCACAATAGTCGCACGATCGATTGCATGGTCGTGCGAATGGATGTGAGACCATGCGATCGCTCGTGCGATTGAATGAGACCGGTGCAAGTGGTCGTGAGAGTATTCGTGCGAGTGGCGTGGGGTATAAAAAACCCCTCGACAATTGACCGGTAGTCAGTTTCAAGTTGGCCTTCTTAAGCCCCTTTCACAATTGGTCTGCGACCGTTTGCGACCATTTGGTCGCACGACAGGCTGCAACAGGCTTCAATCGCCATCGATCTCATCAGGCCGCAGAAAGGCATTCACAAATGCAACAGCGGTCGTAAAACAAAAGCGACTAGAAGAGACCGTTGCACGAGTAAGTCGCATTTGCTCGCATATGCTCGTGCGAGTGGTCTTGCGTTCACATGTGAGTGTTGCACGAGTGATTGCGAGTGGCTTGACGCCAATCACAATAGTTGCACGATCGATTGCATGGTCGTGCGAGTGGATGTGAGACCATGCGATCGCTCGTGCGATTGAATGAGACCGGTGCAAGTGGTCGTGAGAGTATTCGTGCGAGTGGCATGGGGTATAAAAACCCCTTCGACAATTGACCGGTAGTCAGTTTCAAATTGGCCTTCTTAATAGTCAAGATGCCAAAGAAGAAAGTTACAAAGAAGAGAAAGTTGTTAGAGGAGGGCCCTGTTGCAGAAGATCATCTCCATAGTCCCCCTATATATACCCCCGAGGAATAGTCGCATACAGTCTCATACAGTCGTGCAACGGTAGTACAACGTTGTAAGATGTGCTGCGATCGGTCGTGCAACAGTCTCATGGTCTTAGCACAATCGCACCCATTCGCAAGACTGGTCGCTATAGGTCGCTAGCGCACGTGCGAGTGTTGCACGACCTCCAGCCCACCCACTGCGACTATTGAGTCGTGCGAACTCTCGCATCTAATCGTGCAACGTTGTGCAACACTCATACGAGAATCGCACGACTGGTCGTACGACCTAATGCGAGTGAATCGATCGCATCTGGTCGTGTCTGGATTTTGAGCATGTTCAAAGTTCAGATGCGACCAGTCACGACCGCCTCAGGTTCGTGCGACCGCCTGCAACGACTGCGAGTGGTCGCAAGACACCAAGCGTTCGGTCGTGCAACACCCCGAAAAATCTGTTGCAGGCGGTCGCAAACTTGTCGCAGACCAATTGTGAAAGGGGCTTAAGTAGGCATGGTCGTGCGGTATTAGAGATTGTACTTAGAGAGGTATGGTCATCGCGTACTTTTTGTAATGAGAATTACTTGGAGTTTGAGTTGATGCTGTAAACCTAACATAATTCTACGAGAATGATCTACACCAACTGACTGTCCATTGCATTCAAACGGACTACCGGCTTCGGGAGGTTAAGGGCGGTTCGGCTACAATATATTTACAGTAAATAATGACATCCATCATTATCCCAATAGACAAATCATTCTATATCACTTGCCAAGAACTCGTACCGCATTAACCAAGAACACTATCTTTTTCATTTACCGCTCCGAAATTTCGGGATTCCCTCCCTTTAAATATACGAGACAATTTAAGGTTGAGTGCACTCAAACGTAAACTGAAAAAATTAAAAAATTAAAAAATCGCTAATTGCTTTTTATGGACATTGACCCCTCACTGATGATTTTAGTAAAATTTATAGACTAGATAAATCCTTACAGATCCTTTAAATCGTTACTGATCCTAGCTTTTTGTTTTTACAATATTTTTCAATGCTTTCTTTTTAACAGAGTGTGTTATGTTTATGATTTGTTTGCTTTCCATGGCCATGTATCTGTCTTCTTCTTTTCCTCCTTATCTGGGCATGTTAGGCATGATTGCCCGGTATAGTTTTTTTATGTATTGAATTTATGATTTACCTTTTACCAGGGACCAGCGCTTCTACAAGCTCCGCATCTATGGTGGTCTCTGTTTTCAATCTCATTTTCATATAACTAATCTAAATGTAGTCTTCCTTGTTGTTATTTTTTTACAACTCAAACGTTAATGCTCATTATTTTGCTTGTAATAATCGAAAATGTTTCTAAACTTAGTTTTGTTTTCCATTATTTTGTATATTGTTAATTGCACAATAGTTATTGTTATATACAGTGTACTTTGAAAAATGAAAATGTAATGAAATAAAATCTAAATCTGAGTCTGAATCTGATGTACTAATTATGAACTGGCCTATTGTTCAAGTCCCCCTCTATAATTCACGAAAGTGTGTGACGGTACAAAAGGCCGACGTTGAAAAGAGCACTGGCGTAACTAGACTTTAATGCTCATTATTTTGCTTGTAATAATCGAAAATGTTTCTAAAATTAGTTTTGTTGTCCGTTATTTTTGATATATTGTTAATTGCACAATAGTTATTGTTATTTACTTCGAAAAATGAAAATGTAATGAAATAAAATCTAAATCAGAATCTAAATCTGATGTACTAATTGCGAACTGGCCTATTGTCAAGTTCCCCTCATAAAAGTACTTCGTCTCACATGATGATTAATTGTTCTCATGTAAGCATATTTTGATTGAGCTTTAGTATGTTTTATAATTACGGCCAATTCAGGAAAGTGTGTGATGGTACAAAAGGCCGACGTTGAAAAGAACAGTGGCGTAGCTAGACTTGTTGAACGCGGGAAGGGGGGCAGACAGGAGGGGTGACAAAGTCACATAGTTACACACACGCTCTCGCTCACACACACACCCACACAAATGACCTTTTTATTTTGTAAAGCGGATGCACAGGGGGCACAGGCCCAGTTTACGCCCCATGACTAAGCCTTTATAAAAGAGTGAGTTATTTCAGCGAGTGCTGTAATCTGAGGTTACTTTCGATGCTGAAGGTCTGTATGCTGATGGAGATGAATAAATAGTTACGTCGTCATCACGACCATGGCTGCATTTTAAAAAAATTGTAGATTGTATCCAGTGCTTCTTGAAAAATCAGGATGGTAAGTAATTTCTTTCTCTTGAAATTTTGCGATCATCTCTTTTAAAAATTGATTTCCCTGATATTATGCTCGTTGTCGAAGAAATTCCTTCGTGACTAAATTCATAAAACAAATTAACTCTTTGTGAGCGATGTTTTATTTGATTTTCATTGAGAAAAAAGGGAAAAAACATTACACAACACCATCTATAAAGATACGACTTGGTCATGGGTATTATCAAGCAGATGCGCTTTTTAATCTTTTTGTGTGCGCGCGCGTGTGTGTGTTTGTGTGTGTTGGAGCGAATGGGAAAGTTGACCGCCTCTACATCACAGTAACCGATTCGGCCAATTTCAAATTCCCATATGTATAGTGATTACAACATCTAAAAATCACAACCCCCCCCCCCCCCCCATTTTGTTTAAACTTTCACCAATCTGCTTCTCTGATTATTCTGCTTTCAAAGCAAATCATGTTATTACAAACTTAAGGTTGTATTGCAATCCTATATGAGTGTAATTTCAGATTATCGGGGTATGCATCCCACAACCCCCTCCCCCTCCCCTCTTGCCCCAAAATGTTTTATTGCCATCACATTTTGTTTGCTGCACTCTCATAGGAAATGCCTCTTTTTTTTAATCCGAGTAAAGGGTCGTGTAACAAAATGTAGAGTTAACGACAGAAAACAGATCTGATATCAGGCCTTTTGTTGAGAATTAATACGATTTATCAATGAACCTATTTAGACGTGTAATGACTGGTAGAATACAATTGTTGGTACAATGAGTGATTCTACGCTCGGGGTAGTGTCGGGTTTGGTGGTCGAAAAAAAATAAGCACTGTTAAACACCAAACACCAACATCGAGTTTGAAATCACCCAATGTAAATAAACGGTTCTCAGACTTCCTCTTCGATATAGGTTTAAGGTTGCAATATATAAATATAAATATATATTTTATATATATATATATATATATATATATATATATATATATATATATATACATTTTTCTGTTTGTTTGTTGTTGTTTTTGGTGGGGGTTGTTGGTTAGATTCATATTGTTTGGTCAGGGTTGAAGTTAAAGGTTCGATTAGCGTAGAATATTGAAGTTGAAACACATAAACATACGTTAAGAGAAAAATTTTATCACTTACTGTATGTCTAATCAATACGTGTACCGCTGTAAAGGGTTCGTCAAAGCTCACCAGTAACGATAACGAGATTTACAATTAAAGGGCTGGTAACATTTGCTGGATAACGATGACGATAAAGATAATGATAAATCGTTGCCAAATCGGCCAAACGTTGTTTACGCAGAAAATGAATAGGAATTCTTTGTGGTCGGTCCCCGCTATTATGGTAATACATCCCTCTCTCCGATTTTATCGTCTCAGTGGAATCGCTCCACCATCGCTTTTTTTTTTCAGAACAGAGCTCCGATATATTTGTTGAGAGCCAATGGCATTTGCTCCTTAAAATCGACGTAAATGGCGGTCACATTTGTCCGATAACGATAACGTACGCGAATATAAAATGTACCTACAACGAGAACGAGAAAAGTGGTCACACATGACGGATAAATTCGATAGAGTTCTGTCAATCAAGCACGATGGACACTCTCCACATGATTCTTCTGAACTAACATCACCTCGAATTAGCAAAAACCATTGGCTCACAGAAGATATCGATGAAAAAAAAAAAAAAACGGTGGCCAAGCGAGACGATAAGCTTGGAGAGGGAGGCTCATTGCCATATATGTGGGAGAAATCTGACCTACCACAATGAATTCCTATTCATTTTCCCCATAAACAGCGCTTGAGTGATTTGGCAACGATTTATCGTTATCTTTATCGTCATCGTTATCGGACAAATGTGACCAGCCCTTTAGTCGAGAAGAATCATGGGAGTGACAGAACTCAACCAATTTTATCGGACAGGTGTGACCACTTTTAGCGTCATTATTACAGGTACATGTATATATGCACATACATTATTGTTATCGTTGTCCGATAAATATGACCAGCCCATTAAGGCTTACCCTCTTTTATAGAGGGTATAATAATTATGATAATAATAATAATGATGATGATGATGATAATAATAATAATAATAATAATAATAATAATAATAATAATAATAATAATAATAATAATAACAGTTGTTTCTTATATAGCGCCTTACCAGTTACAATGTAACCGAGCAAAGCTCATAAAGCTAACCTACTATTATATCTATATCAATATCTAGTTTCCCTTTAAACTTTCGTAAATTTTGATCACATGGCATGTTTGTACATGTTATATCACTCATTTGTAGATTATCTTTAAATCTCTCTTACCTAATTTGTACTTATACCTACACACATTCAAGTAAAATGTATTAGCTCAATAAGTCGCATGTACGGGCCATATTATTCCCCCCCCCCCCCCAACACCCACACAAACAGTGTAGGCACTCTTTTTGTACCTTGCTTCGTTCACGTCATGTTTATTTGTAAGACTATTATCTATGTTAAGAATAATGTTTAATTATGTTTGTAATTTAATTTTTATTTCTTTTTGTTTCAACATAATTTTTAGACCTATATGTACTGTTTATTTTTGATTACCGATCATGTAAATTATTTCTCCTTCGAGCACATTTTCTTTGATGTTTGTTTATTCATTGTAAATTGTGCAGAATTTAACGATTGTTGCGATGCATGATCTTTTTTAAAATAAATACCAAATAGCATAGTGCAATATAGCTTTGATCGAAAAACTCGTTATCGTTATCATTAAAGGTGACGTCTGACCAGCCCTAATAATAATAATACTTAAAAAGAAGTAGTGGAAAAGGTGAGAAAATAATTTGTGAACTTTCTCATTCCCTTTTTTGTCATTATGGAAGAGTATTATATAAAAAAAGTCCCAAGAAAAGTACTGCTCTTCAAATTCCCTCATATTCCAAAATATGTCTATATATATGTGTGTGTGAAAATCTGGAACCAAACTTTCATGCCAAAGGTGTGTGTAGTAGTTCCATAAAGACATTTATGTATACAGTGAATGTGACTTTCAGGAAAATTGAGTCTGTTTCTTACCATTTTATGATTCAAAAACTTCACAATGAACACCCACTCTATGTAATCAGACATTCCTAATTGCTTCCAGACAGTTTCTTTCACACTGTAATCGCATGACCAGAACTCCACTTTATATTTAATACTTTAATCAAGAAATGCTGCACTAGTATTTTAATACAAATTTGTCTCTTTTCATCCGTGTCAATTCCGTCTTTAGTATTTCAAGGTGGCATTTATATTCCTCCTACTCAGTCAGCAACATCATGGTGAGTTTGTAGGGTTCTCACATTTATAATTTTACATGTTTTACAAGTTATCAGCTCTTTAAAGGACGAAATCCTCCCTGATTTCAAGTTGGTTTTAAAAGAAGGGGCAAATTATCAACAACAACAACAAAAATCGATGAAAGTTTGAGCAGAATCCAACAAGATATAAGGAAGTTATGTATTTTTGAAGCTGTAATCACTCAAACACAAGCGGTAACTCCACGAAGTATATTTGCGAGGTCCTCTCCCATTTTTCATATACTAAAAAATCATTAATTTCCATTTCCTCTAAAGAAATATTCAATCATACGTGCACCCTATATAATTATAGCACATATGTTTTGTACATAAAACATGTATGAAACAAATCTATTCCTTCATCAACAACTAAGAAAATCAATCTTTATGAAATTTTCTGTACAGAGCAAATAGATGGTATAGAGGCCCTCGGAATGCACGTCACGGGGTTGCCATTTGTGTTAATATACTGGTATACTAATTACAATTTAAAAAAAACATCATCATTTTCTTATTTCTTATTTAATTTTGCTCAAACTGTCACTAATCTGTTTCTCCCATTTTCTGCTTTCATTCAAATCAACTAAATACTAGTGTGGACTTCCACTCTGAAGAAAATCATGAGATCTGGAAATGAATAGCCGGAAATATATATATATATATATATATATATATATATATATATATATATATATATAAATTCTCAAAGATCAAAGAAAACTTTACACCGAATGTTCAAAACTACAAATAAAATGTTATCTGACCCTCAGGTGTAGGGGCCCTAGTTTCGCCCGGGGCTGAATTCTTTTTGCCCGAAATGCCAACAAGCAACACTTTTTGGCACTTTGAGTTTTAAATATGATTTTGTCATAAAAATGTAGGAGACAAAAAATATTTTAAAAATCGGAAATAAATGAGGTGACGTTTGCCCGAATATTGGTAATTTTCAGATTATTCGGGAGGGTTGAGAGGGGGGGGGGGGGCTCTTTTGTTCACTTGATCGCTCGCTCCTCTTCTTTGCGAATAAATCATGAGTTATCCATCACCCACCACTTAAAGTGATAAGGACTACAATATTTATGAGATCTATTGTACGGCTTCTCACCTAAAATCATGTTTACTGTTATTCCTCAAATCGTGAAAGCCCGTTGGTTATTAAACCTTGATAAAGTTAGTATGGTAAGGAAAAAAATATTTATTAGATCTATTGTAAGGCTTCTCACCTATAAAACATCATGTTCATTGTCATTTCTTCAATCGTGAAAGCCCCTCTTTTGTTATCATGGAGCCTTGATCCAATATGAAATAGTTTTAATGAATTAATTACCCTCTTCCCTCTTTTCACTTGAAGGCTGTAAGTTTAGACGCGTATTTCTATTATTAGATTAACAGTAATCACATTATGATAATTATAAATCCCCGTTTTTTGCATTAATTTATCCCATACGGTAAGCAGCAGGGATGATTATACTGGTCTACAATTTTTCAAAACAAAATCTGCCTCTTGGAGGAAATATACATTTTTTTATAATGGATTGTGGATTGCTGAATTCAGATATGACGATGTAAATTGCTTATTGGCTCACGTTTTCAAGATATAATGATTTGTTTTACTTCATGTATTATATATATATGTGTCTCTACCGTCTACGATAGGTGTGACACAAAAACATTTGGCATTTTGGATAGCTAATAACTCAAAAGTTGAAACTTGTTTCAGACTGAAGTTCGCACATTGTGAAGTGAAAAGGATGTCAAATTTATCTGTAGTGATTTTAATGACCTCTTTTCAAATAATAATTATTCCCACAAAAGTCCAGAGCAACTCTTGTTACCCAGAACCAATTAATAATTCATTTCTCTAGATACCATTAAGTGCTCTGGATTTTCAGCATCGATAACAGCGATACACAGTGCGAAAGATTTTCATTTGAATTTCAGTTCTTTTAAGAACTAATTCATTTCAAGAAAGATAAAAATAGTCCTTTTCAGGACTAACTCTCACATGGTGCTTATTTGTTTTGTTTGTTTGTTTGTTGTTGTTTTTTACAATGGTATTGTTGTATTTTGAATGAATTACTGGTACACACAGAATTCTTTTTCCTTGATTGTCAAAAAGTGAAGAAATAATCAAACATTATAGTGAGAATAGTATTTGATAGAAGGTCATCAAACTTACTCCAAATGAATCTGTCAACTTTGCAATGCGAATTTCAGTCTGATACAATATTCAGCTTTTGAGTCATAAGCAAGCAAAAATGCCAAATGTTTTGTCTTACACCTAGTATGTACAGCATGGGGACCCATATATCATACAGTATATAATATGTCATATATCATAATTAAATCAAATTGTTATTAGAATAATAAATATGATGATAAAAATAATAGTTATAATAATAATGAGGATGCTGCTGATAATGATGATGATGAAAATGATAATAATAGTAATAATGATAAATGATTTAAATGTGCCGAGAAAAATTCCCGAAAATGCGGTATAATTACGCTCGTGACGTGTGGGCAGTCTCATTCTGCAACACAACCTCTATCGAAACTTTGGATATTATGGATATGTATATATATATATATATATATATATATATATATCGTCGCCCGCATCACGAACCGTCCTCTCTGCGCGTTTCGAGGCGAAACTCAGTTTTGCAGAAAACGCGTTTAAAGGAAAGGACTTTTTGAAACGGAGATTTCTGCATCTTAAAGTAGATGATATTGAAAATAAATGGGAATGCCTGAAAGCATAGGTTTTAAAGTTTTATACAGTATGTATCGCATTTTTGGGGATGGGGTATTTTAGCTACAATTGGTTTGTAAACAGAGAGGACGGTTCGTGGAAAAGATGAAATGCGCGAACGCGCTTCGCTATTTCACCACGAACCGTCCGGTCTCCTTGCGCGCAACCCGACAGTGTACAAATTGAATGAAAGCGGAAGAAACTCTTTTGGGAAATCGTGATTTACAGACATCGATGTTCTAATTCGAGTTTTCTAAAAGTTTTTGGGGATGATAAATATAACCAATGTGATTAGAGTATTCCATGTCATATTTGTTCTCACTCAGCATCGATTCTTCCATTTCCATGGAATAGTTTTGTTTCTAATGACTTATAAACAGAGAGGACGGTTCGTGGAAAAGATGAAATGTGCGATCGCGCTTCGCTATTTCACCACGAACCGTCCGGTCTCCTTGCGCGCAACCCGACAGTGTACAAATTGAATGGAAGCGGAAGAAACTCTTTTGGGAAATTGTGATTTACAGACATGGATGTTCTAATTCGAGTTTTCAAACAGTTTTGGGGGATGATGAATATAACCAATGTGATTAGAGTATTCCATGATACATTTGTTTCTCACTCAGCATCAATTCTTCCATATTCATGAAGTACTTTTGTCTCTATACTTACTTACAAACAGAGAGGACGGTTCGTGGAAAAGATGAAATGCGCAAACATGCTGAGATATTTCACCACGAACCGTCCGCTCCATAGAGTTATATACGTAACTCTATGGTCCGCTCTCATTTGCGCCCCATCAGAACGTGTACAAATTCAAAGGAATTGCTAGTTGAAGGTATCTTTCTGATTAACTGTTAGTTTTTAAAGTTGTTTGAATACCATTATTGGGTGTTTTTTTACCGGTTTTTTTTTACTAAATGAATGTAACCAATATGAATTTATTTGCATTAAATATACGATTTTTAATCATCCAGAAAATTTTTTATTTGGTTTTAATTGGCCTAATACTATAATATTACAGAGAAGGCATTTCGAGTATGGAATAAGAAATAAATTGCACAGGCGAATTTTGCTGATTAAACTGATCTCCCTTGATTTTCAACAAAATGAATGTCAAACCCAAAATAATTTCGGGACATATGGACCCTTTTTATTAGCCCTATTATTTAAGTATTTATTTATGTTATGTTTGTTATTATTACTATTATTATTATTATTATTATTATTATTATTATTATTATTATTATCATTTATTATTATGTTATTATTTATCTATTTTTATTTTTGCTAACACCCTACTCCTTGTTGACCTATAGGCCTATGCGCTCAAAAATTCTATTATGTACCCATATTACTACTACTATTTTTAATATTAACATTTACTATTATTATTTCATTATTATTTTTAATTTTTATGTTTGCTTACTACTCCCTACTCCTTGTTTACCTATAGTGCTCGAGAATTCTATTCTGTACCCATATGCACGTTTAAAGATTTGTTTTTAGGGGGATATTTCAGAAAGGGCATGTCTGATGGAAATAGTTTGCTCTAGAATTACTCAATCATTCTTAACAGGCATTTGGCTCTTCTCCATCTTGCTAAAGAATCGCAAATATATGTGTTTTCAAATATTCAAAACTACGCAAAAAGTATCCCCCCCCCCCTCAATGTTATATTAATATGAACATTTCTTAGATGTTTGACTATTTCTTTTAACTAAAAATTCCGACCTTGATTCCTCACCCATTTTTCTCATTATGACAAAGGCCTTTTCTAATTATTTAGTTTCTCCGTGTGAGAACCTTTTCTTGAGACGTCTTCCTTCACTCATACCTTTGTTAATGGGAATTTGCTTTGCTTAACAACATCACAGTTTTCAGTCATTCTCAATTCATGCTTGTTATTAGGGCCCGCATATTATGATCAAACAAATCCACTTTTCTCCATATTATCATATTTTTTGTTTGTTTTGTTTCAGCAATATATGAAATTCCTTTCGATATTTTTTTAATGATTATTTTATATTTTTTTAAAGTGAAAAACAATATTTCTGACATGGCAACAAAGGCACATAAGCTCGGCAGAATAATCACTAGACTTATATCGTTGCATTGAGCAGATCAAATTTCATTTCATTTTTGTAAAGTATTTAAATTCATAATTTCTTTTCCAATTCAAAATATTAATGATACAAAGGAAACACAGAGATCTAAGTGTTATTTCAAACCTCCAGTCCACAATCATATAAGAAGTTAAGCGATAGGAACACTGTTACCTTAATGTTTGTAGGAGACATTATTCTAGGAAGGCAGTGGAATAAATTTGAATTATTTATTGTTGAAATGAATGAACAGATGAAAACGGGTTTTGCTTTCTCATTACACTCAATCTATTTTGAATAAACAAGCTTACCGGTATCACATCTTAGAACATAACAGAAATTCCAACAGATCCTTCACCCCGTGCTAATGTACGGAGCGCGCGTGTATAGACTATGCGCGCATTCAAGAGAGGACGCTTCGTGGTGCAGATAAATCTCATTTACTGATGAGAGGACGCTTTGCAGTGTTGTCATTATTACGTAACCACGCATTTTCAGATTCTGAAACTTGCACAGATGCAAGATAACCATGAGTACATATGAAAAATGCAAAAAACTCAAAAATGAAAAAAATCACAAATTTGGCTAAAGAGGACGGTTCGTGATGAAGGCGACGATATATAAGCTATGAAGTAAAAGAAAAAAAAACTAGAACTTTAATTCGTCACTGAAGACGAATTAGGTGGTCTGTCTACCCGATGGTAAAATTGCTAAGATATAATAATATTTGTGCAAGATAATATTCCTGATTATGTTGAAAATGGATGGAGACTTGCGTCAAAGAAAATCGGGCAATTTCATATTGCATTATACATGGGATATTAACCCATTGGTTTAAAACACGACAGGCAATCAGATTTTCCATAGGGTTGTACACAAACTACATTCAATTAGGCATAACACGCAAAATAAAAAAGTTTATTACATTGTTTGTGATTTTATATGTTCCAGTAGTAGAAGCAAATGGTAAAATATGAGGCAAAAAGAAAAGAAAAAAAATTCAAAAAAAAAATGGACCCACCGGGATTCGAACCTGGGTCGGCGGGATGGGAGGCAAGTGCTTTACCAATGGACCAAAAGTTTTCCAATAGAGATAACACGTAGACGAAAAACGGGATTCTCAAATGACATTTTGTACTTAAAAAATGGGCATGATCCCGACATCTGATCAAAAATTGGAGGGCACACTTGTAAAAGCTTATAGTCTCAGCTATAACATACTAAAATTTGGAAGAAAATCGAGGAGAAATAACAGAGATACTGCTCAAAGAAGACTGAAATGTAGAATCAAGATTTGAGAAAAAGTCATGTCCCATAGAGAATACACGCAAAATGTGAAAAATTGACATGCCTCCTTTAATCGCAAAAATACACCATGATCCCTTTGTCAAAATGAAAAATCGTGGTGACTAATCTTGTAGAGAATTGTCTCAGCTACAACATATCAAAATTTGGAAGAAAATCGACAACCTATTACTGAAATATTGTCAAATGAATACAAAAATTACGACGTCATTTTTTCAAAATCGAATTTTTGAGTTCATAGGCAAATATGATGACGTCACAACATTTGAGTGGCCAAAATTATACATGAATTCAGATCTACAACTTACTGGCTTTCGAAATATGTAATAAAATTTGGGGGTCAACGGACTTTCTGACGAGCTATGGCGGATTATAGATAGGCATGTTTTTACCACTTTTTACATTATATTGCCCATTGACAGGCGCACGAATTTGAAAGTTTGACGCGCGCGTGTGGCATTATGGAATGTCGAGAATGACTGTAAATAGTTGGAAATTGTCAAGAATAGTATCAGAAAGACAGACCATGCGAAAAAAACGGCGTTTTTACGTTCTGTACGCGCTGTGCGCGCGCATAACGCGCGCGCGGACGCGCACGAACGGAAAATTTTGAAATGCTTAAAATGTCCTGATCCGTACTCTAATTTGATAAAAAAGTGATTTTGAGCAATTCTAAATTTTGACGCGCGCGTACGTGCGCGTCATGATGCGCGCGCGGATTTTATTGACATTTTATGTTGACCCTTGACCTGAAGTTCATGTGTGTCAAATATAAGACATTTTTGATGACTCGTTATGAAGATATGATCAATATTGTCATTTTACAAAATGGCGCCTGGATGACGTCATGATATTCTGATGACCTTGAAATAGATACCCGGGCTTGACCTGTTATGACCTGATATCTGACGAAAATTTGATAAAAAGTGGCTGAGCTGATTTTGAGGAATCATGGTAACAAGAAAGTGGGATAAAAATAAAAATAAATAATAAATAATAATAATAATAAAGAAAATTCTGACGAAATTAAAAGGTGATCTGTCAATGACAGACCACCTAAAAAACCCCAAATTTTAACTAACTTTCCCTTCTTATTACAAAATGGATGAGCTTATTCGCTAGGCAAATTCACTGTGCAAGACAAAAGCTAGAACTTATGTCAGCATCGTAACTTTACACACAACTGATATATATATATATATATATATATATATATATATATATATATATATATATATATATATAAATCACGTTTTATACGACAGGTATTCTTGGTGATGGAACATGCGCGGAAATACCTGTGGATATCTGTCCCTATGAAGTCTCTGAACATACTGGGGAATTAGTCAAACTAGTTCCCAAGTATCTACCACGTGATCACCCTGAATATGACGTCAGAACGCCAGAAGAAGCGAGGGATAAAATAAACTTGTACTGCGCACATCCGGGTATGTTGACGCTAGGTTCCCCCCCCCCCCCCTCTCTTTCTCTCCCTCTCTCTCTTCCACGTTGGATGACTATAAACTGATATTGTGTTTTCAAATTTTGCACACAAAATTGTATGGCAAATCTGCCAAACGCTTAATGAAAAAAAAAGAAAGAAATGTTTACAATGTGCATGCTGTAAGTGACCCTGAATATGATGTCAGAACGACAGAAGAAGTACTGGGCACCTCCGGGAACCTACCAGACACTTTTCCTCTCTGCAATTTGGGTCAATGACATTGACAATGACAAAAATTATTCCTTTGTCACCCAGAAGTATGGGATTGAAGAATGCACCATACTTGTTTAGCTTTATTCAATCAAATAATTTACATAGTATCTGAGGTATGTCATTTGCGGTTACATGTACAAAATCAAATCAAATCAAATCCAACAAACAAATTGGCAAACAAGCAATAATCAAATGATCAAGTATATGATTGAACACACACCTATTTGAAAATAATACTGCATGAGTAACATGAATACGTCAGTGAAAGTTGAGGATCCATTCTGGAGAGGAAAATGGAATAAACCACCGGAAAGCTTATGGAATTCAATGAAAAAATTAATACGTTGCAGACACTGAAATAACAAATTCCTGTATTGTCATGAAAGTTCATCTGAATTGGTCATAAGATGTGAAGAGTTAAAGTTTTCATCTCAACACGAAAATGTTTCATTCCGATTTTTTTTTTTCAGCTTTTCAGCAATATCCTTCGCCAGTGATGTGACCCGACTTGACCTTTCTAACATTATGGTCGATAACCAGGTCACAGACGTTTCTCGGACATGCCTCAACACGTTCACATTGATTTCCCTGGCAACCACGTGGACATTAATAAAGTACGGGTGTTGGATAAGGGACCTCGATACTTCGAAAGGGAAGTAAAGGAAGTTATCTACATGAGGGCCCTTAAACCTTCTCTCAACAAAGACAGGGAGGGTGGGGGGGGGGGGGGGGCTACAAACTTACAAATGTCTATGACCCGGTTCTCGACCATTACATGAGAAAGATAAAACTTGGTCACATCGCCGACGAAGGAGGTCAACATTTTTTTATAGAGATAGAAATATTCACTCTTCAACATTTTATGACCAATACAGACGAACTTTCAAAATAATAATGGAAAATGTAATTTCAATGCCTGCAACGGATGTGTTTGCATTGCAGTGGATAATTTTTCTGTTCTCCTTCTCTCTTTCATTGGATCCGCTCAAGGTAAAATTACTAAGAAGCATCTTTTTCCCCCGTACTCAGACGGCTATGAAAATGCTTCTGTCAAAAGGGCTGGTCTAATCTCAACGATAACGGAAACAATAACGGGATTTTTAATCAACTCTTACTGTGCCAAGGGGTTTGGCTCTTTTTAAAATTTTACCAAAATGTGATCAATGCTTACTTCTCAAATGTCTGTACTTCATTAACCATCTATTATTTCACAAAATAATGTGTACAAAACTTGTAGGAAATTTATTACCATTTTTTTAATGATACCAAACATTATTACTTTACCAAGCTTTATGCATCAGAATTATTGAAAATTACATTTGAGTTTCTTTTTTTTTTTTTTTTTGTCGATTATTTTTGGGTTTCTCATTTGTTTATTATTCTTTAATGTTGAAATATAAAGTTAATATCTTTTTGAATATCTGCAATTTTCTCTGAAAATTTCTATGGCAGTATATAATTATAATCATATATTTTGAATGCTTAATTTGTGCTAAGAATTTTGATATATATTGGCCACCATTCACCATTCACCATTCGCCAACCAGGTGGTGAATGAAAATGACAATTCTATATGTCACATGTATGTGACATCTGCACTGAAAGAGTTAGGGGATGATTGACTATGATATTCTTCTAAATTGACATAAAAAAGCAAAGAGTATTAAAGCACATATATTATTTTTTTAACTTTGCCATAACTCAACATTCTCTTTATACTCTATCCTATACGGCTACATATCGTTTTTCCGAAGGTTCATAATTCTGAAATTAAAAAGGGGTTCATAATTCCGAAAAAGAAATAGGGTTCGAAATTCCGAAAATGAAATAGGGTTCAGAATTTCGAAAAATGAAAAAGGGTTCATATATACGAAGGTTCGGAATCATGGTAATTACGAAAGGTTATGTAGGGTTTTATTGTATTTTCGGAATTACGGACCTTCGGAATTATGAACCACTTTTCATTTTTGGAATTATGAACCCTTTGTCATTTTCGAATTATGAACCTTTTTTCATTTTCGGAATTACGAAACTTATTTCATTTTCGGAATTACGAACCTTCGGAGTAATGCATCGAATGTTCGGAATTACAAACCCTATTTCATTTTTGGAATTATGAACCCCTTTCTATGGGAAATTTGCGTTTGGGAATTACGAATCCTCAGAATTGTGAACCTTCGGAAAAACGAACCTTCGGAAAAACCATTACCCCCTCTTAAAGATCATTCTTCTCTGTCTTACAGCATGTTATTCACAGCCGTGTCATAATGGGGGAACGTGCATGGAAGAACTTGATGGGTATAGCTGCTCTTGTCGTAGAGTATACATAGGAACACAATGTGAACACCACGGTATGTTATTCGGAACTCCATTCTGAATAAAATCAGATTTGGGAGTCCAATTCCTGCATAATTATGGGGCAATTCCTAGGTAACGGAATTACAAATTAGAGATTTTTTTGCTCACATTTTTGGAGTTTGTTTGTAATTTGGCCCCCTTCATACCATTTAATAGTCTGCAGATGTACTCATTCTTTCAACTGAACTCTTTCATACCCAAAAATTATACTTACATTCATGACATTCTGGCATATACCGTGGTAACCGAATTACCACAAAATGGCATTTTTAAACCTCTAATTTCCATTCAATATCCTCTGAAATGTACAAGCTCGTTATTCCAGATTCATGTTTGATTCTGCTTTCTGTTTATTCAACTTAATTTTGATACCAAGAGATTGAAAAATAACATGACAGATATGTAGTATTTGCTCTTTTTTTCCTAGATAAGTCATCGGTAACGGAATTATAGTCATCGGTAACGGAATTACATCTTCTGAAATTTACTAAGAAAACTAAAGTTTCTTCAATCTCATGTAAACTTAAATGTTTAAACATTATTATCCGCAATCTCAAGTGAATAAAACATGGTAAAATGAGTACCATAAGGCCATTATGAAAAGGTATCTGTGAATATACTGGAAATGGGTAAGATTACAAAGTTTGAGTTGAGGTAAGCATGGTATGCAGCAACTGCTTGGTATATTTGTGTTCAATTTTGTCAGTTGAGTTGCAGGAATTTAATCATTAGCGTAAATAAACATGATTATTAAAACAATATTCCATATTACAAATTGGCATAATAGCTATGGTAACGGAATTACGTAATATTTGAACTCGATACAAACTCAATCATTCATTGGCTATTCTTCGCAAATGAAGATATGAAGGTGTTCCTCTACTAATCAAAATCCTCAAAAGGATAGACTTGCAAGTTAGTCACCATATCTCTCTAAACCATCAAAAGGAGAACCTTTAAAGGCACTGTGAAGGATCGAAATGCAAAAGCAAAACAGTAAACAGGTGTGATTGAGTGATAGTATGGTAAATTGCATTTTATATCTTACCAGTATGTGAAAATCACATGGAAAACCCTAATTATCTGTAAAGCTAAAGCCAGCCTTCGTTTTAATGTTTATTCTGTATTTATTTCTGCCAGAATATAAATAAAAGAAAATTCAAAATATTTTGCAAATTTTTGACAGGAATTCTAAAGACAGAATGATAAGAAAATGAATGGTAGGTGAATATTTAAACTGACATTTACCAAGACCTAAAAACAAATCAAAATAGTGTTTTATAATAAATTGGGCTCTTTTTCATAAAGTGGATGTTGTCTAAAACTGAAACATTCCTCTTTTCTATAACCATAATTTATGTAAAGTAATTTAAACATACATTTATTATTCATGCTGGATTCTTTGCCTCTATTTTTTTTCAATTAATGACACGTCAGAGCTAATTCATATAAGATATATGCATAAAGCACATGTCCTTACTTCTCAATCACATTTTAGCCTTTTATGCATGATGGTAATTCCGTTACCATGTAATTCCTTCACCACAAATTTGGCCAAACAGGAAAAGATATTCAAATATATGTTATCGGAAGTTTGAAGTTACAAGTTGAAATCAGAGAATTTTCAGTTTCCCCAAAAAATATTCACTCTTAAAGCTAGGAGGAAAACTTTCCCCCATTTGCGGTAACGGAATTACACCCAAATTGTATTAGATTTTAAGCACGCTTCCTGAAAATACTGGTTTGGTATATGTCTCATACCTTGGAACACATGTTGCGTAGATATCATAGACAAAATTAAAACTTATAGACGGAAAGGTAGCACGCGCGGATTGCCTCATTTGCATATAAGCTGTAGCGTCATCATTCAGTCTAAGCGTATTCGGCTCCGCCCCTTTGGTAACATTTCATTTTCCCGAAGCCCCGATACCCCCAAAATATCGAAAAGTATCGAGAAACACCTTATGCATTATTCATTTTTGTTTTGCATACTCCGATTTATCAAACTTTGATTGGACCGGACCTTATGAATATGAATGTTGTTCAAAAGGAATGATTTGACCGCTTTTCGTCACTTCCGCTGTGAATTTCACGTCACCCGCACAAAGTAAAAAAAGTTGTGGAAAGTTTAGAGGTGAGTACACTTGTATTTATGCTTAATTTTCGAAAATTAGAGTATATTTAGAACAAGTTCCGCCATTGTGTGTAATCTGTTCAATTTCTATGCATTTTGAAAGGATTCTACAGAGCTGTATGTCATACAACAAGGTGTAATCTACTCTCGAACGTTTAAAACAATTTTCATCGTCATGAGCTAATGTTGCAGCTCGATTCCCCTTACCACCCTGTCACTCGTGACGGCTCACCCGGACTTTCGAGCGGGACTATCTCCATACGTTTCGATAGATGATCTACTGAATTAGATGACAATCAATAGCTGACAGATCAAGTAAACCTCTAAATAGATCGAACTTAATAGCCTCTAGGCCCTGTGTCAATATCTAAGTTAGATGTAGACGCATAGACCCTGTTAATTTCTGGAGAAGGGGATCAGGTAAGGCCCTTTCTAATTGATTCTGAACAATCTAATCTACTGTCTGTAGGCTTTTCTTGTCCGGATTTTTCAAATTTATTTTTAATTTAGAATGAGGAGGGGATTCCATGTTGATTTTTTTCCAGAGACTAGTCCAGGTCCCCGCCCACGTCCAGGTCTACTTTGAGTAAATGTTACACAGACCAGTTTGCTATAAATGCCGGGTTGTAAACGCAGTGGTTCTTAGTAAAAGTTAATTTGCCTGGGTGTCCCCCTTTTTTCCCTTCTAGACTGAAGCCAAACCAAAGCCATGGCAAGCATGATATTTCATTTTTATTTTATTTTTTTCATGAGAGAGAGAGAGAGTGAGAGAGAGCTTTGGGGGTGTCATATTTATTCTTGATTCTAGACCAGAATCATAACCCAGGCTTTGTTGAGACGTAATACTAATATATCTCACAAAGTACTACTAGTCTACTTGTACTAGCGGGATGGCCTTTGTTTCAGTATCACACTCATTAGTCTCATCATGTTGACTTTGATTTCCCTCAGATAAACATGGCAAGGAACTAACTTGTGGCTGACCTACTAGAAGATCTAGAGAAGAGGCTTTAGAGCCTAATAGACCTCTGCGTACTTGCACAACTCAACAACTGCTGGAGGAGAAAAATGAAGCGGACTTTAATGAGACGTGAGAAATAAGCAGGTAGGTCTCTAGAGACATAGAAACTAGTAAGACCTTAGACCGAAAATTCTGTCTCTCGTTCGTTAGCCTCTTCACTTTGGATACAGAAGCGGACCATTCGATCTCCTGTGCAAACCGACTGCACACCGACGTGTAGTTTGAAAAATCGCTTTAATTTTATTTTTCCTCATGCATATATGATTAAATTGATTAGGCCTAGGCACTACTCCTTCAAGAATCTGTTAAACTTACCAATCTGACTGCATACTCCGTTTAATACTCCTTTTTCAGGTAATTCAGGGTCCAAGGTATTCTCCGTTGCAAAATCTTGCAGCCGTTGTGTAGTCGGTGTGTGTTTTCGGTTTGCACAGCAGATCGAAAGGCCCGCTTCTGTCTCTAAGTGAAGAGGCTAACGAACGAGAGACAGAATTTTTGGTCTAGTTAGACCTAGACCTACTAGGCCTGCACCTGAAAATTATAGGTCTGGTAGTGTTGGTGGATCCAGGATCAGTTTCCTTCAGGGGGGGGGGGGGGTGATCTGTTCACAATAAAGAGAGAGACAGTTCTTAGTATACGTTGTCCAACCAAAACAGCAACCAAAAAAAAAAAAAAAAAAAAAAAACGAGAGAATGGACATTTCAGTTGTCCTTTTTCTTTATCCACCACTGAGACATCTGTTTTCTTAAGGCCACCGCACACCTTACGATCGGTCTGCGATCCGATTTCAGAAGAAAATGTAATATCATCTGACAAATAATTTAAAAACGAAAAATATTTTTGATTGAGGGTCTGAATAGTCATACAGATAGTAAAGTCGATACAGCCTTTGCCTAGATTTCTAGTCGGTGGAATGGCCAAATCGGCCCCGAGTCATAGTGACGTCACAAAAATCGTACGACCGCTTACGATTTGAAACTAATTTTGCCCTTATTTCCTGTAGAAAGCTGACAGCTCACCCAAACCCTATGTTTAGTATTGATATTACTTTTCAGAACCTGAATAGGGTAGATTTCATTTGTTAAAATGCCAATATTTAATACCATAGCGATTTATTTCACATATCGGATCGCAGGTGTAGTATGAAATTAGCCTTTTTAGTGTCTCTAAAAATCAGTCATGATGTTCAGTGTGATGTCCATATAGATAAATTTTTTAGTCCATTTATTATATCAAACATTTTATTAATTCCTGCAAATAGAAACAAAACAAAATAAGAATTAAGATGGATGAACTTGTGTTATTAATAATATTATTTATTATTATTATTTTATTATTATTATTATTATTATTATTATTATTATTATTATTATGTTATTATGATATTATTATTATCATTATTATTACTATTATCATCATCATTATTATTATCATCATTGTTATCATTATTATTATTATCAGGGCCAAAACATTACACTTTCAATTAAAATCCATGAATCTTTTTAGGATGAATAGTAGTAGGGATTTATCCTCTTTGAAAACATCAAGAGGGTGAGGATGAGTGTATATGTGATTTCTTTTTTAAATACAGGATAATGCTTTTCTACTTCATCTATTACAGGTAATGATGATGATGAAGATGAAGGCTTACCCACAGAGAATAAAGACAAATTCTGAGAGGAACAAATAAATACTTAGCTGCTCCAGTTTTGCATGGTAGGCAAGAGTAAGGTTGCTATCAGGGGCGTCGATTCGTTTTTGGATTGGGGGGGGGGGGTGTAAAACAGACTAATAGTACTCTTGATGATTTTTTTCAATGACTCTTAATTACCAGCTTCTCCATGGTTACAAGAAGCATTGAAAATCGTAGAATTTGTTGAAGGGAGGGGGATGATATATTTGCCCTCAATATTGTCGGGGGGGGGGGCAACTGCCCACTTGCCACCTCATAATCAACGCCACTGGTTTTTATTAGTATCTCACTACAATCTAGGTACACATTTTTTTTTTTTTTTTTTTTTTACATGCACTGAAAAAACTCCTTGTAAAATTTTAACACAAAAAGTATTAAACTTTACCAGAGTTCCAGGTTGACCGGTAGCCAACACAAATCTGGTAATTTTTACCGCGTTGCCTGGTTATTTCAAGCGCGTCTTCTCTAATCAAATTACCAAATTCGTGATGAACTAATGCGATTATACACGGAAAATGATTTACATGGAAAATTTCAACCAGGCTTTTTCTGTGTGTAAACATAAATTTCTTGAGACTTCACTAATTTGGTTTCTTTTGAATAGCCGTGAAAATTTTATGTGTCCAACTGGCCAAACTTTTTTCCTCTTTTAATACTTTTGAGAATTCCTACTTATTATTCTATTTCATATAAAGAGTCATTGTTAACTGTGTTAATTGGAAGCTCTATGTTTCAGTATTTTTTTAAAAATTCTAATTATTGCTTGTTTAATTATGAAATACACAATGGATTCTACTTTCTAAAATCTTTCCTCTTTTCTTTCAACAGACATGGATTTCTGCTTCAGCTCTTCAGTGAAATAGCCCCCTGCTTTGATCAACATCTATTTCTTCATATTAAAATCATACCTGGATTCATGTATAATATGCATAATTAGAATGACTGAAGAGGAGTTTAAAGTTCTTCAATTATATCTTTACCTTCTTACCCACCCCCTCCCCATGTTAAAATGTTGTAGTCACACGCAGCCATTTTTTGTTGTAGCTCGTTATATGAGGAGGTCTTCCTCTTCTATGTGGCCTAGTGAGATTACAGGGCCCCTAAATATATTCAGATAAGCAGTGCTAGAGCCACTTGGCCTCTCCTTTATTCAATCTTCTCGCAGTGTAAACTGATTCTGTGAATTTGTGCTAATTGAATTATTATATTATGATTCATCTACTGAAAAAATCCATACTATTCAACGCTTTATTTGACTTAAAACTATAGAATTAGATCTCTATGTGTCTTCCCCCCCCCCCCACCATTTTTATAGTTTGATTTATGATACTAGTAATATGCAATATACATGTACCAACTAAAAGGAGATGAATCATTTAATTTAGATTTCTTAGAACTGTCAACATTATCTTTGCTTTTTAAGAGTAAAATTGTTGTCATTGGTGTCTGTTAAACATGGAAATTAGATGGTCAATTATTTCTTTTGATTATCATTTCCTCTTTTGTGGGGTGTAGTGGGTAAATAAATGTTAAATTGTAATTCAAATAATTTACTTCTTGGAAAGGGATTGAAATTAATAATGTATGATTGATTTAGACTGAAATTCATTTTTTTAAATGCTTGCACATATTTGTACTCAGTGGCGGATTTAGGGGGGGGGCACATCCGGCCCATGCATTGTGCCCCCTTTTAGAACGAACCCCCCCCCCTTTTTTTTTTGCTTGTCAGAGAATTATGGAGGGAAAGTAGACCCCCATTTACTCCCCCCCCCCCCCCACTGAGCAAAATTCGGAGGGCTGGGATTTCTTTTTGTCACCCCCCCCCCCCCCCCCCCCCCCCACTCCCCACTCCACTGAACGACTTTTCGAGAGCTGGCGAGACCAAAAAATACGGGTCTCCCTCCAAGCAGTTTCAAAATTGACAAACCTGCATTTGTGTGCCCCCTCCCCCCACTTATACAAAATCCTGGATCCGTCCCTGTTTGTATTACTCTCAAGAAGAAAATATTATTTGACCTTGACAAGTCGGCTGACCTGGAACTCTATTGTATTGTTTATGAAAAGATTTGTATGACTGCAGATAAATTATATAAATTGTGTTGGGTTTATTTTTTAAGGACAAGAATTAAACGTACATTTGATAAGTTCGCATCAATTAAAATGGCCAAATTTTCAAGGTTTATATTTTTCTTTGAAAGGTATGTTCAAAAGGCTATCAGATTTAAAAACTTGGCGGCAATACGAAAGTTGCCCCTAAAGAAAATCTAAGGATACCTCTTCTCCTACACCTAATATTTTATTCTTACTTTTTCCTTTTTTTCATCATACACCCCCGCCCCTGTTTTTTTTTTAATAAAAATTCTTTTTCCTACTGGTCAAAGAGAGTAAATTTATTAATTTCTTTGAAAAAATACTTATTATGAATGTAAAAGTTTTTCTTCTTAATGTGATAAATAACAACATGTAGGCCTACTTATCTTCTTGATAACTACGGTATATGTCCAACTCGACCCTTTTGTTTTGAAAATCCTACTACATGTAATTAGCAATAAATCACATTATCATAACAATTTAATGACGCCATATGAATGACGCCCATTCGATGCGCTGTCATTAGCCGAGGACGAATACATTAGAATACATGAATAAATTAAGCGGACTTGACTTTTCTTAATGCGCATGCGTGACACTGATCCACGTTTTTATTTTATTTGTGTGTAAAGCATATACGCATTAGGGAGCATCTTACAAAATGAATAATGCATAGGGGCTTCGGGCGGGTTCAAATCGTGACCAAATGTTACAGTGTAATGGCGGCCGCTTTAGGGGCTTGATACACATACACGATTATAATGAAAGTTAATGCATGAGACACAAATTGAACAATGTATTTATTTCATAAAAATCATTACATTGCCCAAAATGTTTAGTAAACAGCACAAAAAAAAAACAACAACAGAAATGTCATGTAATTTCAAACATGCATTGTGAAAAATCCGAATGAGATGGGGGTAAAGTTTATTTCAGTTTCTTTTAATTCCGGGGTTTGGCTATTTGGAACAATTAAAGAATCTTCATTAGTATAAATCTAAAATTAGCTGATTTTGCCCTTCTCATGTGGAATTGCCCTATGATTATACTATTATTACAGATTTTTTTATTTGTGTGTGTGTGTGTGTTCATAAACAGACATTCTTGTAATACTTTCTGATTTGGTGCATAAAGACCCTCATGACGTCATTTCATTTTTCTAGGCATTAGAGGGAAATTGGGGTGTTCTTAACTTTTCCTTGGGAGAGGGAGCAACCCGTTATAATTATGCATGTTATAAGGGGGAATTCGCGCGGAGGCATATCCCCGGCCTGGATCCACCAAGGTAAAGTTCTTAACAGGCCTTCTTTTCCTTGTATACACCGATTCTGAGAGCCGAAGATGAAAGTTTTAAGTCGCCATTCCTGGGGGACCTCAAGTATGCTGAATAATAATTAAAATATTCCCGCGTTTTATATATTTTTTTTTTCGTTTATTGATTAATATGTTCAGTAAAGCGCTTTGATCAGTTTTGAATTGGATATAGCCATATAAAAGAATCATTTAATATCATTAATGTTATTATTATTAATGTGACAGAAACTGCCTCCAAGCTAAAGGCAAAGGTTCCTTGTTTAGTAAATAAGAATCGGTGCGTATGTTGTTTTGGAAGAAATCCAAATGATAAGAAATTGTGCCTGCTGAAAATCACATGCACTGCAAATAGAAATTGGTATATGGGACTACACACAAATGTAGCATTATAGTTTGGTACCGGGTTTTCAGCTATTTTTTGTCATATTTCGAACACGAGGGCATTTGAAGGACAATCCCTTTCAGGAGACGTTTCTTCTATGATCTTCTTCTAAACTGAAAGAAAAATAAATGAGAAAGCCCACAAATTATTTTTCACCTTTACCAGAACTCAGCTTTCTTTTCAACCTATATCCTACATAGATCATTCTTCTCTGTTTTACAGCGTGTTACTCCCAGCCGTGTCGTAATGGAGGGACGTGCAGAGAGCAACTTAATGGGTATAGCTGTTCTTGTCTTGGAGGTTACATAGGAAGACACTGCGAAAACCATGGTACGTTATTTGAAACTCTGTTTTCCATGTAGTGAAATTTGGAACAGAATTCTGACGTACATACTTTCATAGCAGTTTTAATTTATGTTTTATAGTTAAAGAGATGTTTATTTTAGCTAGGAAGATCTGTTTTAGACTGTTTCTTGGTCTCGTAGACATTTTAAAGAGTAGAAAGTCCCCAAGGCCCAAGACATAATAGTTCCGTCTCGCTCACCTGAAGCTATCGAAGACTATAAACGAAGGTTCTCCTTATAGCTAGGTTTCCACTCTTTGAAAACAGAAAGTCATATCCCTTTTTAGCTCCGTAAAAAAGTGCAGAACTCATGATCATAATTATTTCCCATTTGACAAGGGGAAGTACATTTATGTGTCCACATTTTCAGGTTTCAGGTAGAGTGTTGTTTTGTTGTTGTTGTTTTTTTTTTTCACTTAAAAACAGGAATATCTGACCAGCAAAGCAAAATAAAAAAAAAAGAGAAGTTTTGTTATTTCAAAATTTATTCAATGGTGTTCTCAACTTTCTCTGCGGAGAAGGGAAAAGGTTTTTCTTTATGGGGAACCCGCCGTGGGCAAAGGGAATATGTATCCCCGGCCTTTTCGATTACGCACATATTGGGATTACCATGGTACCTTTGAAAACTACATGCCGCTGTTTATATTCTTCTTATCCATATACGCATATCATTTATATTGTATAGTATGTGATTTGCCGCCGTGTCTCAATGAAGGTCCGTGCATGAAAGAACTTGATGGGTATAGCTGCTCTTATTTTGGAGGATGCATAGGAAGACATTGCGAACACCAATATTCGAACTCTATTTTGAATGTAATCAGATTTGATAATTCTAGAACATCTTTTTTAACCCAGGGTCATATATCATTAATGACAGTGAACAGCAAAGGTTGACAGAAATGATAGCTACAATTGTAATGTTCTGAATCAAGTGCTGATACACGCAGCTTTGGGGCCTTGATTTTCTAAAAAGTGAAAAAAATAATTAAATATTCAGAACAATATTAAAAGAAAAGTATTCATAGATATGTCATAAAACTTGCTTCCAATGAATTTTACATCTTTGACCCTTACAATGTAAAAACCTCAGTCTGATACGATGTATAATCTGTGTGTTATTAACGATCAAAAGTGTCCACTGTTTCTAACACCTAGTATATATCGGTGTGAAGGTTCTGCATATCCATTGTACACCTATATTTTCTATTTCACAGCGTGTTATTCACAACCGTGTCTTAATCAAGGAACATGCATCGAAGAAATGAATGGGTATTACAAATGTTCTTGCCCTGGAGTATATAAAGGAAGACGTTGCGAACAGCATGGTACGTTATTTTTATGTCCTCTTTTATAATATTTTTGAATTTTGCCTCGGCATAGTTTTATAGACTTATTTCAAATCATGATGATCTGTTTAGCTTTTTGGTCATACAAAATATATACCAGGCTATCATCCATCACGAATCTTTGCTGCAGTTATAGGGTGAGAGGAGGGATGTGAAACCCCATTCCTACTGTCAGTCGGCATTCTTCATTTTTCCACCCTATATAGCGGCAAATGCGTATATCCTTGAATCATTTATTTCTTATTGGACAAGATGTAATATGTAATACTCTGTATTCTGCGGTTTGTGTGTGTTCACCTAATATTGGCCCGATCGTCCGAATTGATTTTTTTTGGGGGGGGTTAGGGTTAGGGGGGGATCTTTGACACCAATATTTGTTCACATTCCCGTAGTTACCCTTTGTTTTTGTCCTCGTTATCTTTTTTAAAATACCGGAATATTCACCGCATGTTTATCCTGATGGAATTTTAGTATAAAAGCGGCATAAGAAAGGTAGAAACATTCAAGACTGATGGAGAATTTTTCTACGATGAGCGCGCGTTCTGGTGGGAAATTTTACCACGGGCTTACCAAGGCTGTTACTCATGTTTGCTTAGCCTTAGGTTAGTTTTTTATGCCTAGAATGTACCCAGGTAACACGCGGGGAAAATCACTGGAAAATATTGTAGACGGACCTTTGGTATGAACAGGGTATAAGTGATTAACTGATTAATGTTTTCTTGAAATTATAGATCTACCAGGGTTCCATGACATTTGCTCCTGCGACAATTGCTCCGGTCTAACTTTGCCATGTTAATCCAGGGGCGGATCTAGCTTTTTTCCAAGGGGGGGGGGGGTTGAGGGGCTGAGCTGGGTATTGTGAGGGAGCGTAGCGAGCGAGCCCGAGCGAGGGGGGAGGGTGTGGGAGGGGGGATACCCCCCTCCCACAGTAGGGAGATTTTCATTTTTACGGTTGCCAGCTTGCGATTTTAAGCATACTTGCATGCTCTATTTTTTTTCTTTTTTGCCCAAATAATTGGGGGGGGGGGGGGAGGACTACAGCCCCATCCCCGCCCCCCCCCCCCCCCCCCTGGCTCCGCGGTCCCTGGGTTTGTCCTAACGGCGATGCAGAGCATCGTCCACGAGGCGCGAAACGGCGATGTCTGTGAGCCGCGTCTGTGTCTGTGAGTGCTCCTGCGACAATTGCTCCGGTCTAACTTTGCCATATTAATCCAGGGGCGGATCTAGCTTTTTTCCAAGGGGGGGGGGGTTTAAGGGGGCTGAGCTGGGTATTGCGAGGGAGCGTAGCGACCTAGCCCGAGCGAGAGGGGAGGGTGTGGGAGGGGGGATACCCCCCTCCCACAGTAGGGAGATTTTTCATTTTTAGAGTTGCCAGCTTGCGATTTTAAGCATACTTGCATGCTCTATTTTTTTTCCTTTCTGCCCAAATAATTGGGGGGGGGGGACTATAGCCCCATCCCCGCCCCCCCCCCCCCCCGGCCCTGGGCTCCGCGGTCCCTGGGTTTGTCCTAACGGCGATGCGGAGCATCGTCCACAAGGCGTGAAACGGCGATGTCTGTGAGCCGCGTAGCGTCGCGCCGATTTTAATTTTTGTTTGTTTGTTTGTTTGTTTGTTGTTTTTTTTTGCTATTTGAAACCCTGTAAGTGATGTTTTCCTGGCATCTACTAACGCAATGGAGACCATAAAAAGCAGTCCATAATAACGTCTTTTTAGATCAAGTAACAGTTTAATACACAGTTATATCCAGAGTTGTCGTGTGTTTGGTTATCAACTTAATAAGTTACCAGATGAGTAGAATAATATTATATCTTCTCACAATATTTGCACTTGAAATTTTCCTCTCCAGTGTGTGTTATTTCTTGTTGGTCTAATTCTAACGACATGTTTAAAAGTCAAGATACTAAAGAAAAGTAACAGGGAATATAAGAAAGATTCGTGATAAAAAGGTAGATTTATGACAGTGTAACATTACGTTGACTTGTATAGTACCACAAATCTTAAATGTAGGTAACCTCTATGATGTAAATGATTATACTGGCCATGCCAGTGAAGTAGAAATTAAAATTAAGTTCAACTTAATTTTGCTTATTCAGCCAATTGAAGGTCACGATGTAACTTTCGTGATGTAACCGTAAACGTACGTTATCATACGTAAAAAATGTGTGTAGGATATACGTAACAACTATCCAAATTGGTAGCAAACTTAAATTTACACCATACATATGAGGTTCTGGGTGAGCTTAGCAATCATTTTTAAGGCCAAAATTGTATTCAAACAACGTTAATGTAACATACGTTACCAATTTGAAACATACATTATGGCCAAATCACATATCGTTAAAAATCGTTAACAGACGCCTGACTAGATGCGATGTTCACAAATGTTTTAATGGTTTTGATTCTTTCTTGTTTATTTATTATAACCTTCCGTTACACACTTTGAAACTAACTAGTCATCATGTGAAATATTGATGGTATTACGTAATATAGTGTTATTCCTATGCACATTAAATGTTTACTTGGCAGCCCAAGGGGGGGGGGGTTTAAACCCCCTAAACCCCCCCCCCCCCCGTAGATCCGCCACTGTTAAATCCTAAACCTAAACCTAACCCTAACCCTAATCCTAATCTGTCCTTAACAAAAAACCAAATCATGACCTTGACCTTAACCTTTGACCTTTCAAGATATAGACGGAGGAGCAAATGTCGCAGGAGCAAATGTCGCAGGAGCAAATGTCGTGTCACCATCTACCAGACCTCCCAACCATCCCGCTTTTTAATCACTTTTCCGCCATTCCGATTTCTACCCCAAACCTCTCGCTAAATCAATATTTCGATAATCATGCATGTGTATGTGTAGATTGCTCAATACTCCTGTGTATTGCACAACAGTAAACCATGCGAGAATCTCCCAGCGCTGGTTCGTGCATTATCAGAACACGCGCGTAGTTGACAAATGTATGCTCGTGCGCGAGATAACTGCACGACAGCTGTGCTGCGCTAGCTATCTTTTGTGTTTATGTGGAGATGTTGCTGCTTCTACCTGCATGTGATTCACATTGACTTTGTACATGCGGCCGAAAACTCACCTGCTCGGCAGAAAACTACCTCTGAGACAGTGAAAATGAAAATTAATATTGCCATGGCAATTCTGGATTTTTTGGCGGGATTTTTTATCGGTTAAAATAGAAGAATATTGGCTTTCACGATTTGAGTAACTAAGAAGTGAAAATGAATAGGAAATAAAGAGTCCAAAAATAGGTTATTGTCTTAAGTAGCCGAATTCCCCCCCCCCTTACTATACTAGTAGTGGAAATGATGAAGGTGCAGGTGGTTTAGACTTCAGTCAGACATCAGTTTAATTCAGTGACAAGCTATATGGTATAATTTACTTTTACTAGTTAATATTTTATTATATGTACCGGTAATATGTATGCAAATGTATACGAATGAATACGAATTTGCATGTTTTTGGCCAATATTTTGGCTAAAATCATGTCGCGCGCATTATTATGAATTTTCATCAAAAATTCTGAATTTTGAGGGAAAGTATACTGAATTATGAACCTCAAAATGTTGGGAGGTCTCGATGATCTACTCTCTAATATGTGATACGTTAACTTGTATTGTCATTATTATTCCAGAATAGTACAGTCATTTACGTCATCCTTTTCCCCCCTCAAATTTGTCATTTAGAGAACTGTCCGGATGACTGGGTGTATGGGGAAACAAAATGTTTTCTCATCGCTAATCGTAGAAGCAAATGGGAACAGGCTCATGAGTACTGTTCAAACCTCAACGCAGTAACCACGGGCAACGGAAGTCAGATTAAACCGTCCCTGCTATTCATAGAGAGTGATAGAGAGTACAAGTTTCTTGAGCCTCTCCTGATCGTCCACTGGACTTGGATGAATTGCAATGCCTTTAATGGGACGTGGGTCTGTTTCACGGACCGAGAAGGGACCACGAGTCATTACAAGAGTGAGTTTATAGTTCCTAATAATTGGACTTAGATGGTTGGTCATAACCGGTCGTGCACCTTCTAGCGTGTGGTCTGCGACGGATTTCGCAGAAAATCCTTGCGTCGCACGCACAGGTCTGGGCTTGTACTAAACAGTCTGGTCGCGGTGTGGCGCGGCGCGGCTCGCTGGGTAGAAATTTTCGAACATTAAATTGTATGGTGTCTTCAAAGGGACAAATTGAAAAAGTGTCCTTCTCAGTATTATTATTTTTCCCGTTTTTAGGCTAAAAACCGAAAACAAGAGAAGAAAGAAATCAGTAGAAGGACAAAGCAAAGAAAAAAAAAACGTGAACGAGAGAGAGAGAGGATATAAGGGTAGGAAACACCGAAAAGAAGATGAAAGGAAACAAAGAATACAACAAAAGGAAAATTGGAGAGAATAAATGAGTGGATAAAAACAAAGAATAACAAAGAAAGATAGAGACATGAATGATAGAAGGATAATATATTAAGAGTAACATAAGGAAGGATGCAGAAGAGAAGATGATAATTTGAATAAAATAATAGCATAACGAAAAAGATGAAAAGAAAGAATGATAGGATAAAAAAAGAATGGCTTGAGGAAAGTAAATAAAGATGGAAGGCAGAAAATTATTTTTTTTTAAAGAATATCATGAAAGATAGAGAATTGATAGGATGAAAAATGTATAACATAACGAAAGATAGAGAGAGAAATGAGAAATGATAGAGAAGGATAAAGATTAACGTGGGGGAGAAAATGATAAAAGTACACAAAGAATATCAAAACGAAAGGAAGGATGGAAAGATAATTCATAGAAGGATGAAAGGAAGGAATAACAAAACTAGAGATAGAGAAATGATAAAAGGATATAAACATGAGGAAAGGTGGAAGAGAAGATGATAATAATGGCCACTTATATGCGCTCATATCCCGGTTATAGCCGAACCACCAAAGTAGCTATCAACATGGGCGCAAATCCCGGGGGCAGGGGGACATGTCCCCCACCTTTTTGAAGATAGGCGAATGTCCCCCCCCCCCCACCTTTTTGAATAACCTTTTTTTTTTTGTTGCTTTTTTTTTGTTCGCTTGTCAGAGAATTTTGGAGGAAAACTAGACCCCCGGAGGGGGGGGGGGGGGGGTTGTCAGAAAAAAAAATCAGACATTTCGGACAAGTACAAAAGTTAAATCATGTGGTGATTTCCCCCCCCCCCCCCGAATTTTTCAAAATGGATTTGCGCCACTGGCTATCAAGCATACCAGGTACATATTTACACCTTGGTGGAGAGTGGCAAATGTAGATTAGTGTCTTGTCTTGCCAAAAGACGGTGCCGTGGTGGGATTCAAACCCTTTACCTTGTGCTCTGCACGAAATGAAGATGAAAGCAAAAAAAAAAAAAAAAAAAAAAAAGATACAGATACCATACATAAAATTATTGGAAAATGTTCGAAAATTTCTACCCAGCGAGCCGCGCCGCGCCACGCCGCGACCCGACTGTTTAGTCAAGCCCAGGTCTGCATGTTTTTTGCAAGCACGGAGGAGCACGCAAGATACGCAAGGAGGCTGTTGGACATGTCCAACAATCTCTCTGTGTGGCTACGTGTTCTGATGAAGTTGAACGCATGTGACACACGCAACCATCGTACTTCCTGCAAGTGCTTCTTGTGAGCATCGCACGGGCTACTTGCGGAGGTCTCACGAAGCCATGGCTCCATACGGAGCCGTGACATGTCGCGCGTCGGTTGCACGGTACCTGTACGGGGACTGTACGTTCGTCTCAATAGTTCTTGCAGGTAAGAGGGGGTATGTTTTTGAGGAGGGTACAAGACGCCCAAGAGGAGATGCAGAGAGGTGCACGACCGATTGTGACCATGACATACGAAGGACGAATTACGTACGAATCGCGGACATGCACGTGCAAAAACACGCACGATCAGTTGTGACCACAGCATTATCCCCACTCACACGAGGCGTCAATTAAACAAAACGCCAGTTATTCGGAGTATTATTTGCACTGCTCATTTTGCATCACGCATCTACGGGTAACCACCTTTTGGGGGGGGGGGGGGACTATTCGGCTATTGTTAAGGTGTGTTATATTTGTCAGATATGTTTCAAACTCTGTTTTGTCTGTCGGAGATAATTATCATTCATGCTACCATTCTACTTTGGAAATATCAATGAGAGTTTTATTTCTTGAAAAGGAACAGTCATTTAGGTAACTAATACGTGCCCCACACTATTACCATTACTATTACCCCACATACTCATTTCTGCGTGTGGAATTTCCCAACATGGCTGACAATGGAAATACCAGTAATAAATTTGCAGCATTGAGCATGGAAGTATTGAAGGAAGATGGGGAATTCAATTTCAAAGTAAACGAGGGGGCAGGGGAAAAAGGACAGAGAGCTGGTGGGAGATATTGTGAAAGCGGTGGTTGCGGCTTTTCTGCCGTTGTTGCAAGGTATCAACTCACAACTCAAGCAGAGCCCTGGGCGAATCTCCCCAAAGGTGAAGGAAGCGCTGCAACGCCATGATGACAAGCTCGTAAATATGGAACAGGAGCAGAGGCGGGACAATATTATCGTTAAGGGAGTCCCTGGGAGCCTAGGTGAATCGAATGGGAAACTGGTGGTGGAGGTTGCAGCGGAGGCTGGAGTCGAGTTCAGTGAGGGAGACTTGAACACCAGCTACCGGATTGGTCGACAGCAACAAAGCAAACCCCGCCTTATCTTGGCAAGCTTTGTGAGGCATGATGACAGGCATGACAGGGTTCGACTACTCCGTAATAAAAAGAAAGTCCGGAATACGAGATTCGATAAAGTGATGGTGGGGAGCACCTGGCACCAGGTCGTGCGGGGCTTCTCGTTGCTGTGAAAGAAGACAACGAAATCAACAATGCCTGGATCACTGACGGCGGAGTGATATGCAAAATCAAGAAGGAGGGGCCACGGGGGAGGAAATATACCTTATCCTTCCCGGATGACCCCTTCCGCGTGATGGGATGGGACGAAGAGAAACTGGTAAAGTCAGGACTATTCCTTGAGTTGGCGGCCTAGGACTGTGCCGACCCTCTTCAGAAAGAACGTTCATCAATGCTATCAATCTGTAGCCTCAACGTCAATGGACTACTAAGTAAACTTAATACTGGTTATCTGGATTTCAATTTGAAGGATAGCAGTATCATTTGATTATCAGAAACTAAAAACCAACTCTCCTGATCTATATTGCACTCATCTCTCAAATTTCCATGGTTATGTCCTGGAAAGTAATAATGGTAGGTTAGGCGGTGTTCACGGTCTTTGTGTTGTGATGCGTGATGAGTTAGTCCCATACACATCAAGAAAGTTGGGTACTGCTTCCGGGTCTGTTTTGTGGATTTATATTGATAAGAAGTGTTTAGGATTTGATTTTATATTAGGTGCTGTTTACCTGCTATGTGAAGGTTCCATTCATTACACTAATGATATTTTTGATCACTTGACTCAGGACTTGGTAAATTTCAAAGGCAGATATAATGTTCCTTTATGTTTAACTGGGGACTTTAATGCAAGAACAGGTTTAATTTATGATTTTATGATGATGGAGGATGTTTTATCAGATTTATCTGGATTTAGTGCCTCTAATGACAATAATGATTTACAGAGTCGCCTTAAAGGTAATAGCACTGATACCAAACGATATAATAAAGATGAGTGTGTGAATAATAATGGAAGACAAATTCTAGAAAATTTTCAGAGCTTTGATTTGAAGACTGTAAATTAAAGGATTGGTGGTGACAAAGGGGTGGGCAATTATACTAGCTATAATAAGAGTGGGGACGGAGTGTAGTTGATTACGGAATTGCTTCAGCTAGGTTTTTTCAGCATATTTTGAATTTTGAGATCCATGTATTTGATAAATGCATGTCAGATGTACACTGCGCAATCATTTTAGCACTATGTAATGAGATTACTTTAGATAAATGCAGTGAGATCTCAAGGTTGGATAAAGATTTAGTTATATCTTCTGAGCGAGAAACATATTTGGCCTTTAAATGGTCTACTGAAAAGTGGCTAGCTTTAAGTCAAATCTAGATAACTACGTGGATAATTTTATAAATGAACTGAGTAATGTTGAAAGGTCAGCATCCCAGTTTAGTGTTGATGGTTTTCGTACTCTTCTTTGTGATTTTTTTGTAAATGCTGCCCTAGAGGTCGGGATCTGTGAGAAGAAAGTTCGGAGAAAATCTCAGGCAAAAATTGGTGTACAGGAAAATAAGCCATGGTTCGATAATGAAGGTAAACACGCAAGGGATTCGTATTTTCAGATCAAGAACAGAATTAAGAGAAAAGAGAGGGTGAGCCATCTGATAAAATAGAAGGGATGAATGACGAAATTCGTAAAGCAGCGAGGGAACACAAACGGTCGCCTCGAAGAAAAAAGAATTCATATAGTAAATCTCTAAATGATAATCTTAGGTCAACAAAAAAGACAAAACCACAGGAGTACTGGAAAATTTTGAATGGTTATTTGGGAAAGCAAAACGTTAATAAGGTTCCTCTTATTGATTTCGAACATTACTTTCGTAGTTTGAATGTAGTTTGAATGTTGCTCAAGTTGAAACCACATCAATCTGAAATAGTGTCAGAGCTAGCCATAAATGATGAATTGAATGCTCCTATCACTATTGACGAGGTTATTTTGATGATTAAGAAATTGAAAAAACAATAAGGCATGTGGTGTTGACCAAATTTGGAAATGAGTTTTTGAAAAACGTAACTGGTAAAGTTCTGGAAGTAGTAACAGTTATTTTTAATATAGTTCTAGAAAGTGGAATACTATCTCATGATTGGTCTGTTGGGTTGATTGTTCCAATATTCAAAAACAAAGGGTCAGACAAAGACCAAGACAACTATCGTAGTATTACCCTTTTAAGTTGTCTAGGAAAGTTGTTCACTTCAATACTGAATCATAGAATTACCTTTTTTTTCAAAATGAATCTGCACTTGGAGAAGATCAAGCGGGTTTTCTTGTATTTGTGTTGAAAGCCTTACTGTATAATATTTAGTTGTGAAAGAGAAGGAGGGTTTATTGTGCCTTTGTGGATTCTAGAAAAGCCTTTGATATGGTAGATTGGGCATATCTTTGGTATAAGTTATTGCTGTCAGGAGTAAACGGCAAAGTATTCAAAGTCATTAGGAATATGTATGCCTCTGCTAAGTCGTGTGTTACAACATGTGGCAAAACCTCAGAAACATTTCCATGTAATATTGGGGTAAGGCAGGGTGACAATTTATTTCCCTTACTTTTCGCAATTTATTTGAATGATTTTGTTGCGTACATCCGAAGCAAATTTAACATGTTTAAAGGATTACAGTATTTATATGATGAGGTCTGTTCCGGTGTTCTAGATAAAATTTTTGATGAAGACCTATTTATTGATTTAAATTCATTGCTATATGCATACGATACTCTTATCTTGGCTGGAAACCCCTAGGAATTCCAAACGGCTTTAACTCATAACCCGCTATTGTCGACCACTGTCACTTGCGGGTTCTCGCTTATGTCGACGATCGTCGACAGAAATCACGTGCAAAAGATATAGCCTTTGAAATAATCCAGCAGCCATGGGTTTCATAATGCACAGGGCAAAGAGTTAAACGCTTTGTCTATTACTGTGAGGAATGGAAATTATGTGTTTTCCAGGGGTAAGGTACGCAAAAACCGTGTTTTAAGTATGGGAATGATAATATTGACGTTTTACATGATTTTGTTTTTCTTGTGGTTAAGTTTATTACAGTGGTAATTTCAAAGAGGCAATATCAAAACAGGTGATTCAGGCAAGAAAGGCTTATTTTCAATGACGTTTAAGGTGCAAAGCTTAAGATTATCATTGGATATTCAGTGCGAGTTATTTGATCAGTTAATCCTGCCAATACTCCTATATGGCTGTGAGGTGTGGGGTTATGAGGATTTGAGTCAAATTGAGATTTTTCATCGCAAATTCCTAAGGACCATACTGAGTGTCAATAAATATACACCTGATTGTATGATTTATGGTAAGACAGGCCGTCCTAGAATTAACGTTCAAGTGAAATGTAGAATGGTAGGTTTTTGGTTAAAAGTAGTCAAAGAAAGTCATTGTAAATACTCATTCAGATTCTGTACTCTTTTAAAGTTACTTATGGAAAGAGATACCCAATTATCTAAATGGTTGTCATGTGTAGAAAATACACTAAATAATGCTGGGCTAGGTAATGTGTGGTAAAAGGGGATGGATTCAGTGATACATGGGTTCTTCATGCTCTTAAGCTCAGGTTGACTGACATGTCAAAGCAAGAAATATTGTTAAAGGTTTGGTCAGATAGCATTTGTGTTAACTATCGAATTTTCAAGAATGAAATTTTATTTGAAAAGATTTGGTAAAGTTGAACGAAGGAGATGCAGTCACTTTGTGTAGATTCCGATGCAGGTCACACTGCTTACCGATCAATAATGGGAGGTTTGAAAGTAAGCCTGAAGAAAGAAATATTGAATGCCCATGTTGTGATTTAAAGGCTTTTGAAGATGAATTTCACTATACTTTTGTCTGTCCTTTTTTAAAGAAAGAAAGGCAGTTATATTTAGAACGACAATTTGCTGTGAGTAATCCTAGCACATTTCACATGGCTAAATTGTTTAAAGGAACTAGTATCGAACAATTAAGAAAACTCGTAAGATTCATAACAGTATTAATACAATTCTTGTCGATGGTTCCAAAGGTGAATGGCATAGTCATATTTTTGTCAATAAAAAGTGTAGTTACTCGTAGTGGTAGACAAATTAAACCGCGTGATATTGTAGATTTATAATTATTAACTTATACTAGACCTTATTTCATGTTTATTGTGTTTTAAACTTGTAAATATGTGTATTCATGTCTATGTATTTTATTATTCTATCTTACATTGTTTTATATATCTTTCTGTATTGTATTGTAAATATGTTGTGCTCTCATACCCCTGAAGAGGTCGATAGAGTCAAATAAAACTAAAACTAAACTTTTAATAGATAACTTTCTATCATGACGCGCGAAAGACCCTACAAGTGGCTGACGTGGTCATCGCGTCATTGTTGCAGATTTATTGACGGTATGACAGAGTCACTACTTGTACGGTCCTTTGCGCGTGATGGAATTGTGATATCGTTTAAAAAGTTATTGCAAAATGAAAAGTGCAACAATAATTTTAATAACTGGCATAATGGTTGATATCCTTCACAGGCTCGACTAGCGCAGTTACAGACGCAATCAAAATGATGCTTCGTTTCAGCCGGGCTTTGTTTCCATGAAAATACATTTCGGGATGAATAATTTTCGTGGTCAATAGTTGTATTAATGTGCCATGAGCCTCATTCTGTTAAAATTACCAATGTCTATGGACTATGGTGATTTTTAAGTTGTGCATGATCGTAACTTTGTTTATAGCGTCATGAGTGTCACTGCTTTGAGCACGAAGGATCTAAGCGCTTTGGGCACATTGCACACCTTTCGATATCACACGAGGCGTCATTTGCTTGACGTGGAACTTTGTCGGCGACGGCCGCACTATGTGAGAGTAACATTACAGAAGAGGGAAAAACAAAATTAAGAGTGTAAACATAGTATTGAATTACTGGCATATTGGGCTGATTCAGTACATAGGCTTGAGTAGCGCAGGTAATAGCACAGTTAACATGACGCCTCGCGTTCAACGGGCATTAATGCATGCGCCTGTTCTTATTTCATTCACTATTTGTGAGATGGCATTCTTACATGGCGCGCCAAAGAGGGCATGAGTCGCTGACGCCCTAGGACTGTGTCCGCACATACATGCTTTGGATTATTGGCGCATATCCTAATTGCCTTGTTTATACCATAGGTAATAACGCAATCGAGAAAAGAAAAAAAACAAAACAAAACAAAACAAAAAACAAAAAAACAAAAACAAAAACGCAACGTGTGCAACGGCAATAACGCGTGACATCGTAGTTTAAGTCTGGGCGTTCTTTTATTTGACTGCAACGACTATCTACTTTTGCGGCTACCTAGTAGGCATACATTAGGCGATTACCAAAATTTATTTTTTTTTCGGAGAGGGCAAATTCTCAGAAATGGCCTGCACTGATGTTGCTTTACCGATTGGACGATGTTGTGGACGTTTATAAACAAAAAATCGAAATATATCATGATCTAGGGGATCCTAGGATCTGCCACTGTAATGACAGCTAATCGCAGATTAATTTATTATTATTGTTTGTTCTCTTTCAGATTGGGCCGTTGATCAACCAGATAATAACCATACGACGTGTGCGGTGATAAACAAATATAATGGGAAAATGCAAAACCATGGATGTGCTAGTCTTTATGACACTGTTTGCCAAGTCAACATTTAACCCTTACTGTACTTTACTGTATTGGCTATTTCAAGCACCTCTCTGACTGAGGGGGGGGGGGGGGGGGGGGGGGGGGGCCTCCGAGGCTCCCCCCCCCCCCCCCCCCCCCCCGATCTCGGCCATGACATGACCGATCAACGCAAAATTTTGCACGGACTTTGAAAATCGTGTAAAGAAAAAAAAAAAATCGTTATTTTATTTTTATGTAAATCTTTTTAATGTTAATAATCTTTTTTTTAATTTAATATTATAATATATGCCAATTTAAGCATAAGTATAAATTTTCACTATTAATCAAGTAAAGAAGGGGCTTGGAGATAAAATTCTAATGCAAGAAGTTCTTTCTAAACCTTAAAAAACATTATTGTAAAACATTATTACATAAGAAAAAACTTTGAAAGTGATTTCAATTCTTATGTATTTCTTTGTTTTTCAGCTTTAACTTTTTTATTGTTTTTTTTTTAAGTCTGCTGTTTTAGAGTGTTATCTGAACCAATATTCCGTTGGAATAAATCATAATTACAGCTTAAAGAAGAAATTATAGGTGATAAAGAAGAAACATGAGGAAATGCAGTTTCCCATTCGTTTTGTACACAAAACTCAGAAAATCTCCGTTTTCGGGCTGACATAAGATCACAAACGGTCACGTGACTCAGAAACGGTATGACCGATTTTTGAAAACTGGGTGTCAAAAGATGTGCAAGACTTGAAAGAAAAAAAAAGTCAGAAAGTGGGGTAGCGTGAAATGCAGCGGTTCGAAATGTGCGGCGAAATGTGTCTATGGGGGTCTCGGAGCCCCCCCCCCCCCCGGTACAGTAAGGGTTAAAGATAGACTTGAGTTCAGGTCATGCGATTAAATTGTGAAAGAACCTGTCTCAAAGCAATTGGGATGTGTTGATCATGACAATTTAATTGGTGTATACTGTGAGGATATGGAATCATCAAAAATTGATCGGCTCAGTCTCACCGAAAAGCGGATGCACTCCATTCAGAAATGGGTATATGGGACTGCGCACACATGTGGCATGAATGTTCTCCCCAAACACTTAAGCTATTTCTTGTCATTATTTGAATATGAGGGCATTCGAAGAGCAGGGGTGGTATTCTGAGATTCATTTTATCTCAGATAAAATCTGAGATTTTATGTCAGTGAAATGAAATACATTTAATATCTTTTTAAATCGGTATTCTGAGAACCATTTTAGCGAGATTTTATCTCATCTAAGACACGCTCATTTATGATGCCTTAACCAATAAGAAATGTCGTTTGATTTCACTTTCATCATGCTCAGCCAATAGAATTGCTCTCTGCCAGTCTCTGGGGCAAGAGAGCGCGAATGCGCTATTTCTTCAATTTTCAATACGCGTGCCTCAAAGCGCAAACGCGCTTTTTGCTAGAACTTTCTTAAAAATGACTGAGGTACTTTCCAAGGTTTTAGAAGACCATCACAAGCATCATTGCAAGTGTGATATTAGTTGGCAAAAAAATACCGTCCGATATCCTTGTTAACATTTTTTTTTTTCAAAGACACTTGGAAAAAATTATCTACCAGAGACTAATATCATTCATTACTGACTTTGACATTTTGAGTAACATGCAATATTTTTTTTTCCCCGTCCGATATGCCATTTTATTTTAGATCGATCCCTGAACAGCATAATTGAATACAGCAAAATAAGACATACATAATAAATGTCGACAATTATAAGCGTTTTCTGAACAGCATAATTGAACGTAATAGCATAGTGAAATTTACAACAAAAATGGTTATGCTCTAAACACATAACATACATAATAGATAATACCACCAAAAGAAACATAATGAATGAGAATGGTTTGGGAATTGCACTAAACTTATACTAAACGATCAAAATTCTCTGAAATGTATTCATTTTTATTAAATTTATCGGTTTTATTGCCAAGTATACTAACTTGACTCTTATTTTCGCAACCATTTCTAATGTATTGCTTAATTGTTTAAAAAGCTAGTATGGATTATTGTATATGAGCAAAATGTAATTGTTGTTTGGTCCAAAGTATTACACAGTTCAAAGCATCATTTTGTTTTTCTATGAAACCTAACAAAACATGTATTAATGATAGCTCTATTCTACAACCTGTTGCAATGTGTAACCAGTCGGCAAAACGACTCCAAATCAATTTAGTCACGTCACAAGAGTAAAAAAAAATTTAAAAAATCACCATATCTTTTTCTTATCTTCCACAAAAGAAAATTTCCTATCTAAAACTATTTTAAACTTCACAAAATCCTTATTCAAATATAACATCCTGTTTAAAAATCTGTACTGAAAGTACCTTACTGTTGTATGCATTGTACACCGAAACATAGCCCTGAAGTAATATTGCATATATTTATCATCAAATAATATACCATCTGCATACCATCTGTTACATAATATGAAAAGTTTCATTCCAAAAGGAATTAAATCCACTTTTAGGGTTTTCCAGTAAATCCGGCACTAGCGTCTTTTGGCAAGACATTAATCAACGTTTGCCACTCTCCACCCAGGTGTTAAATGGGTACCTGGCAGGATTTATTCCTTGAAATGCACTGTGCACTGATTACGGCAGCCGTAGCTAAAGCCAGGATAATAATATCCAAACCCTTTGGAAGCGCATAGGGACGTTATATCATAATGTGATATGCGCTATACAGGAACGGTTTGTTATTATTGTTATTATTATTATTATTAATATCATTATTATCATTATCTTTATTATTATTATTATTATTATTATCATCATCATCATCATTATTATTATCATTATTATTATTATTATTATTATTATTATCATAATTATTTAATTCACCACTTTTCCTTGTTTACTATCATGACTATTACTTCATTTGTGTATATATGTTAAGGATATTGCATCAGACCATTTTAGTAATATATTTAAAAATCTAGCAATAAATTTCGATTTTTTAGGAATTTTTGTAATCTTAACTTTCTTGGATTTAATGAGACTGAAGTCGATCGTATTTTCCGGGTGTTTAAAACAACTTTATCATGTTAAATTCAATACTAAACACCTCAATATTACTGGCAGAGTGAAAATGTCATCTTTTTAAAACGTGTTTTGTTATTCAAAAAAAAAAAAAAAATCACCCAAATTTTTTTCAAGTTAGCACTTATGGGAGTTTCATTCCAAAAGAGATTAAATCCAAAAATATTCATAAACACATTAAAACTTGTCAAAAATTATCAAAACTTTGCACAGATGATCCAGATGGGTATAGTTGCACCACACTTGCAAACATATTAATACAAGGCTTAAGGGAACACGGTGTAATTGAACGAATTTGTAATCACATAGTTGATTTAGTCCCTTTTGGGATAAAACAGGTTTGGATTTAGTTCCTTTTGGAATGAAACATAAATTTTGATTTTTTTTTTTTTTTTTTTTTTTTTTTTTTTTTTTAATATTTTTTTTGATGCCGTATGGCACATTTGATTCCCAAGTGCGAGATACACATATCTGTCTTTAAAAATCAGTTTTGGTAAAAACTGGATTTAGTCTGTTTTGGAACTAAGCTCTTCATATTTACGTGATCGCCCTTTCTTTTAACGTGATATGATATATATGTCTATATCCTTCTCTCTTTTTTTCAACGAGTTTGAAACATATGCCGGGCATAATGGTTCATTTACTTTCATAATATTTGCATTTTATAATTTGACAAAGCTCGTAATAATGAAGAAATTAAATTTTGATTCCCAAAATGAAATATGGTGCAGGATCCCGAAGGCCCGTAATACCGAACAAAATGATGCAGGGTTCTATTACATTTGTCGAATTATAAACCTTCGGAATTATTATCACTGTTTCATTTTCGGAAATATGTATCCTCGTTTTTTTAGAATCACGAAGATTAGGAATTATGAACCTTCGGAAATACGAACCTTCGAAATTGTGAACCTTCGGAAAAACAACATGTTACCATCTGGATATCGCCTTATTCATCTGAAAAATGTCATCTGTTGTTTATATCTGTCTAATTAGTCCATTTGACGCTCCTATACAACCAACAGTGAACCTATAGACAATTTCTTTCCACTGAAGTGTTGTTGTTTTTGTTTTTTTTTGTTTTGTTTTTTGTTTTGTTTTGTTTTTTTATTGAAAGTGGTCAAAGAACACAATTACACTGTAACGTATATGGGATACAAAATGACCAAATACGTATACAAATGGCATCTGGGAAAGAGGATGGTTAAAATAGCAAAGAGATAAATATTGCCCAGTAAGCAGATGACACGGTTATATCTGTAGAATCTGCCTTCACAATGAGAACGGCAATGTCCGAGGTTAATGAATTGTGAAAAAAAGCATGTCATTTTGTCTACTGGAAAGAAAATCATGATATTAATTAGTTAGAAGATGTAAATTTGACAGATTAACCAGTGAGATGTTTAGGAGTGTGTTTTGGAGGTAGAGAGCCAAAGATAGAGAAAGAAAAGAATGTTTTGAACTCATGGAAATTGCGTAATTTATAATATTTTGGTAAGGATACAGTATTTAAAATTTAGTTGTATCGCAATTTGTTTATATTCCAACGGCAGTTAAAGTTCCTAAGTACATTATTCAAGAGTAAAACAAGCAAATATATTCTTTTCAAGGCATTCGAAAATAGACAAAAGTTAGAATTGATGTGTCTATAAATAAAGTGTTTACCCATTGCCTCCGAGAACCGGGTGGACTCTGTATTAATCTTATGGGAATGAGTGTATTCAGTTGTCAAGGAGTTAAAATCAGGGGCGGATCCAGGATTTCGTATAAGGAGGGGGGGGGGGGGCACACAAATGCAGGATTGTCAACTTTGGGAAACTTCTTGGAGGGAGACCCATATTTTTTTGGTCTCGCCAGCCCTCAAAAAATCGCTCGGTGGAGGGGTGGCGACCAAAAAAAAATTTCGCCAGCCCTCCAAAAGTCGCTCAGTGGGGGGGGGGGGGGGGGGGGTTATGGGGTCCAGTTCCCCTCCATAATTCTCTGACAAGCAAAAAAAAAAAAAAAAAAAAAGGTTTTCTGGTCGAAAAGGGGGGGGGGGGGATGGGGGCACAATGCATTGTTTTCCCCCAAAAGGGGGGGGGGGCACGGGCCGGGATTGCCCCTCCCCCCTTAATCCGCCACTGGTTAAAATAATGAGGGACTAGAAATGGTTGATAATAAATTCGAATTTAATTCTTTACGATTTATCTTGGATTGTAAATTTTATCAGTGATATTAAGGAACTTTGGAATTCTCTTTTTTTCTTACTGGACAAGTCAGGTATATGGATTCCCCTTATTTCTGAGATTTAAATGTCAAGGCAAACATTTTGTTTGTTTTGGTAAACAAAATAAATTACCTCAAGTTTAATTGGATTTATTGAAGAATAATGAAACCCTGGGGAAATATCCATTTTTATGAAAAGGGAGTATAGAGAGAAGCAATTTTTTAAAAAAGTTCCATCAAAATCGGTTAGGAAATGAAGAAGTTATGAAAGTTTGAAAGGTCTCAATTTACTTTCCATGTCGACTTTTCAAACTTTCATAACTTTCTCATTTCGTAACCGGTTTTGCTGGAACTTTTTAAAAATTGCTTCTCTCTATCCTCTCTTTTCTTTAAAATTGATTTTTATCCAGGGTTTTATTCTCCTCTAAGTGTTTGGGTATACTTTAGATTTATTGATTTATCAAAGGTAACGGATATTGCAAATCAAAGGATTTGGAATAATAGTAATATAGAATATGATAATAAATTGTTATTCTTCAAAAGATGGAGCGGTATTAGGATCGTAAGTGTTAAACACGTAGTGACGGACGTATGAAGGAAGTTAATGATATTCTAAATGATTTTGAATCAAAAGATTTATTGAGTCACTTTGAGCTGTCAAAATATTTCAAAAATCATTCTTGTTAATGTGGTTACTGAGTACAATCAAGAGGATTTGTTCAAAATTTCAACTGGCGATTTTATATAAGACCTATGAAAAGCAAACAATATAATAATCTATTCGTTAAGATGAAACAAAATAATATAGATTATGTCAAATTACAAGGTTATTTTTTTTGGGGGGGAGGGGGGATAAAGCTATGTTCTTCAAATTTAAGAATATAAATGATTACAAAATTAAACAATTTAATTTTAAGCTTCTTCAAAGAATATTGCAATCAAATGGCAATTTATTTAAATTCAATATTTTAAATCATAATGTAATATATTCAAATGTTAAGAGATAACAATGCACATGTTAGTTGAATGTAACTTAGGCCTAAAGATCTTGTGGAAAGTTATTGAACAAGTGATTTTGTATATATATATATATATATATATATATATATATCAGACAAAAGTTAATGTTGGTAATATTACTGACGAAAAGAATTTTACAATTAATCTCACTATAAATTTTGCAAAATGTGTTATCTATAAATAACATGTTAATAATTCATGGAAAAAAAAAAGAGCTAATGCTACGGCTATTAAAAGCCTTGTGGATAAATTCAAAGTTGAAATTATGTCAATATTTGAGTTGTATATTTATTCGTAAAACACCATGATTTAAAGGCAATTGATCATGTACTTCAGTACCTTTGACGTTTAATGTCATCAGTTATTTTAATTATGTTGGCAATGTACATATATACTTTAAAACTTTGATATTGATATATAAATGAAGTTTATCGCACGAGAAAGTGATTGTGTATATTTATGATGAATAGTTATGGTGACAAAAAGGAATTAGAATGTTACGTGTTATACTTAGTGAGATATTGTACTAGTATTGTTTGTATGTTGCGAAATAAACAAGTATAAACTGCAATTTGATGCATGTATCAGTTATGTTACTCGTGAAGCATTTGGTCTTATCAATTTCCTTTTACTTTGCTATACTTCTGTAAGTTTCTAAATTTTCGATTGTAAATTGCGAAGAAACTTTTGCATTAAGGGCTGGTTACATATATCCGATAACGATAATTATAACAATAAATATACCTACAAGTCATTGCAGGGGCGGCGCCAGGGTATTTTGATAGGAGGGGCAAGACGACCTAAAGATGACGTCATATTTTTTCTCCATTAAATAACAGGGGTAATATAGAGTTATATGTTTAACTCTTTCAGTGCCGATGGCACGTATATGTGACAGATAGACTTGTCATTTTCATTCACCAATTGCTCAACCACAGGACAGGTATATGGTGGTCATTGTATATCAAAATTTTGAGCATAAATCAAGCATTCTAAATATATCATTATTGATATGCTACCATAGAAAATTCAAGAGAAAATTGCAGATTTTTACAAAGATATTACCTTATTTCAACATTTAACAATAGTTAACAAATGATAAACCAAAATATAATGGACAAAAAATAAACTCACATGTAATTTTCAATAATTCCTTTGCATAAAGTTGGGTAAAGTAATAATGTTTGGTATCATAAGAAAGGGTAATAAATATCCTACAAGTTGTTTACACAATATTTTGTGAAATAATAGATGGTTAATGAAGTGCAGACATTTCAAGAGAGAGGCGAGTTGGCTCAGTCGGTAAAGCGTCTGCCTGTCGAACCAAAGATCGTGGGTTCGAATCCACCCCGGGCGGATTACTGAAGCCTGCGTTGTGTGTTAACGCGCCCCTCCCTTGTTTCATAGACGCAGGCTATGTTACAGTGGAAAACACTCCGTCCCTCGGATAGGACGTTAACTGGAGGCCCCGTGTAGAGGACAGTCACCACCTTTGCACGTTAAGAACCCACTGCACTCCTCGAATAAGAGTAGGGGGAAACCCCGGTGTAGTGGTACACCTGCACATCCCAATCAGTTATACCGGGAGGAGAGACCCGAGGGTTACAGTGATTCAGTTCGCTTTTCCCCTCCCAGGCACAGGTGACGCCAAATACTTAATAATAAGCATTGATTACATTTTTGTAAAATTTTAAAGAGAGCTAAACCCCTTGGCACAGTAAGAGTTAAGACCTCTCTTTTTAATACTCCTCTTCTTTCTTCCCTTTTCTCCCCTTTTCTTCCTCCTTTTCTTCTTTTTTCTTCTTTTTTTTTCTTTTTTAACCACTTGAAAAATCATAGGGGGGCGGTCGCCCCCTCTGCGTCCCCCCCCCCCTGTAGCGCCGCCCCTGAGTCCTTGCCAAATCGCTCAAGCGTATTTTTTTTTTTTTTTCATGTGGGAAATAAATGGGGAATCTTGTGGTAGGTCAGACCTCTCGGATATATGGTAAAAATCATTATATGAATAGATCCTCTTTTACACAGAGGATATGCATGGTCATGATGGTAAAGTCATCTTTATTTAGTTTGAACAACCATAGAACAAGGTACAACATATCAGAAATATTTTAATACACAGTTATACGAAGGATTATTAAGCTATTATAATAAATGTGAACATAATTCTCTTTCTATTCCAGTAATACTGACATCTCATTTGGTATTCAAAAATAGTTAGTATAGAAATGTCCCCAAAAATAGTTTTTTAGATTTCATTTTGTTTGAAAATTATGCTAATAATAATGCATGTTTCAGTTTCAGTTTCAGTTTCAGTTTCAGTGTTTGTTTTATATTTCACATTTATAGTGTTTATACAGTATAAATCGTAAATACAATATAAATTGTACAAACAAGATAAACGGTATAAACGAACATGAAATCTATTGTCAGAGAAAATAAAAGAAGGTGAGTACCTCATATCTTTACGTTTGCAAGCAGTATCATTTGAAAAGATGTGGATGTGATATCTAGCATGGCTCCGCCAAAAGAAAATATCAAAGTAAACGGATCCCAGGGTGCCATTGCATAAAGACTTACTATTATAATAACTTTGCCATCAATGGTAACTACCATGGTAACGTTGCTCAAGAGCCAATCAAAAGCCACTATTCCATGAAAAGTTACTATAATAGCAAAGTTACTATAATAGCAAGTTTTATGCAACGGCACCCTGAACTACTTAAGCTGCAATGTGGGAAGCGAATCTTTTAATCGTGGGATGACAAGGGAAGATCATAATTATTCATGATCTTTCATTGAACATGTGTAATTACATATCAGTGTTTATAAGTCACCCATTTTTAGTACTACAAAATGATGATTTAGGATTAGGGTTTGAGTTAGGTTTAGGATTAGGATTTGAGTTAGATTTAGGATTAGGGTTAGGGTTAGGGATAAAGTTGGAGATAGGTTTCGGGTTCTGAATTTAACTATCCATAAAAATTTAACATTGCAAATGGATAAATTTGTGTAATTACATATCTATGTTGATTAGTAACCCATTTTTAAATATTACAAATGATGATTTAGGATTAGGGTAAGAGTTAGGTTTGGGATTAGGCTTAAGGTTAGGGTTAAAGTTAGAGATAGGTTTCGGGTACTGAATTTAACTGACCATAAAAATTTAACAATACAAAGTAATGAATTTGTGTAATTACACATAATAACCCATTTTCAGTATTACAAATGATGATTTAGGATTAGGGATAGGGTAAGATTTATGATCAGGGTTAGGGTTAGGGTAAGGTTTAGGGTTAAAGTTACAGTTAGAGATAGGTTTCGGATTTCGAATTCTACGAACCATGAATATCAAAAACATTACAAAGTGAGAGGTTACATATCTAAAAAACGCGACTGGTGAATGGCAACAACAATCACCTTTACAATTTGTTAGAATTAATTTCATTCTCCTGTTTGTGCAGTTAATTTGTGCAAAAGACTTTACAGTGTTAAACTCATTGATTCTAAATATGCATAAAATTGCATTAAAATAGTACAGCGGTGGTGATTTTCTGCGAGGCCCGTCGTGACACCCGCTTGCACTTTTGTGAATTTCACTTGTCCTCCTGCGATTAAAACAAAAACAAAAACAAAAACAAAAACAAAAACAAAAACGCATGCAGGAGACGCTCGCTCAGAAATCAGAAAAGGAGAAACAACCAATGAAGAGCGTCGAGCCGACTCGAGGTAGATTATATGAAGTTATCCAAACCAAAAAGACACTTTAGGGCCTCTAAATAAAGATGAAAACTGTCATTTTTTTTCACGAACGGTATATTTTATATGAAATATTGAAATATATTTGGGGGTGTCGGTGTAATTTGATGCTAACCCACACTTTTATGAAAAGTTACTTACATGCACTCTCATGTTACTAACCCACCTCTCTACAAACGACAAGAGGCCTAAGACCATACGCAATTATAAATATCCATCGACTCGTGTAATAATATCAACTTCTAAATGCTTTTATCTTTAAAAAAAAGAACGCTTGTCGGGTAGCACTTGCACCAACCTCCTCATTTCTATAAAAGATGAATGAATAATTGGCTGCTACAAAGAGATAGGCGTTACTTGATTTGTTTTGATTTGATATTTATCATTTCCATATACATCACCATAAAATTACAATCTTTCAACATGTATGATCACATAAAATCATACATAGAAAAGGGGGTCGTTATAAGCAAAGCTTGAGTTGACGTCCTCATCAAAAATGAAGTGATCATACAATGATTATGTCAACAATACAAAGCGTTAAGTAGATTAATTTCAAATTGGCAAATTAATTTCAAATGAGTTTGATCATTACAATTATATCAGATCACTGGTGGTAATACAATTACATTAGTGCGGTGAGGTTCTTGTCGGTGTGACTTAGGGATAATGGGACTGGAGCGTCAAAAAAACAAACGAAAAAGAAAGGTGAACCTCGCTTTAGAAATTCCATCGACAAATATGCTGTTGTCCGGAGACTTTAATGACCTATTTTGTATTTGGGAAATCTGTGACCTCTATAAGCATTTCGCTTGAAACAAACCTAATGGATGCGGCCAAACGCTAGTCCGCGTATGCTAGCGAGGCCAATGGCACCCGTCTCTATCTGTACAGGCCTATTATTCACTGCTTACTGCAGCATTGAATTGAGCAATCGTTCGTGAGATCGATGCTAGTGAAATAGCGCCTCATGTGACATCACTCTCATATTAAAAGCCAAAAGCCGCGCCTGTTTTTGACGCAATTCTAAGTAAAGCCCGGCTCACACAATGCGTCATTTCGATTGCGTCAGTACCTGCGTCAGTACCTGCGCTAATCGAGCATGTGAAGGCAATCAACCCATAAGCCAGTTATTGAAAGTATTGTTTGCACTGTTCATTTTGCAATCACTTTTTAATCGATATTACTCTTTAATGACGCGCAAAAGACCGTTCAAGTCATTGACAGTGTCCTGACGTCAGCTAATGATGCCTCCTGTGAGCCGGCCTTTAGGTAAATGGCCTCTCGTATGCAAAAGTTAGTAATTTTTAATATCCAAATTAGGGTCAGTAATGTAGATGTTCAGGTCTTGTTCCGATAAAAGAAGGAAGCTTCTTATTAAAGGTGCATTCCATCTGAGTCTCGATAAATTAATGCAAATTGGCAACTCTGTGACATACCTTTTGAGGACCTTTTCAATTTGCTTTGGACTGAAAACTCCATACAATTCCATTTGCATCATTTTTGATGAAGAAATAGTTCTCTTTCATGAAGAGCTGTGTATAACATGTGTTCAAGATTATAACTAGGATATACAGGTTTCATGAAAACTTTTCTTTTAACCCTTTCGAGACAATTGACCACATTTTGTGGTTTGGCTCAATAACTTTTGATTCAGAGCTCTAAAAAATATACCAGATGCATGAGTAGAAAGAGTAAAAAATTCTGCACATACTGTGTCCATTTTTGTTGCATAATCATATTGCGTTTGATGCCAGGAATTTTAAAAAGGAGAATAAGATTGAACATCCTTAAATTGGCAACACATTGAGAGGTTCAAAATCATTGTTTTTTGTCCAAATTGGCAACTTTTTCAATTTTTCAACAAAGTTCCTAACCATGTATATTATTTTCAAGACATTACATCTTATTAGAACCACGTAGCACTAAAAGAAAAATATTATTGTTGCCAATTTGCAGAACAAAATGTGATCAATTGAGCTCTTAAATAATTTCTGTCCTGAAAGGGTTAAAGTAGGCCTACAGAGCAAATGGGAGAGGTGGCTTAAAAGGTCATTCCCAGAGTTGATATTTTACGTTTGACCAATTGCAGCATTTGGTTTCATTACCTTCTATTCCTTAATGGAATTTTTCTCAAACTTTCATTCTCTTATAATTTACGCTTTTGTTTAAGCCAACTTGTTGCCAACCTGCATATTTCTTTAATTAATATTGGAAGGATTTTTGTTTTCCAGATGACCTCAATGTCTGAAATGTTAGTTTTCCTTAAAGGAGAATAAAACCCTGGGGAAATATCCATTTTAATGAAAAGAGAGGATAGAGAGAAGCAATTTTTAAAAAGTTCCATCCAAATCACTTACGAAATGCAAAAGTTATGAAAGTTTGAAAAGTCTCAATTTACTTTCTGTGACTATCCTCAAATTGGCAGTGTTGCTTCAAAATAGCAGGTTTAGTATTACAACTCTCAATATGTTTTTTACACAAAATTTCACATTTCCTTCATTATCTCTAGAGATGCTGCTTGTCTTTTTGTGAACTCAAAATATGTTGTGTCAAATACATTTTCCCATGATATATCTTGAGCTAAGAAGGAGACAAGCTGCACCTTGAGAGATAATGGGGGAAATATGTTGTGTACAAAACATATTAAGAGTTGCACTACCAAACCTGTCACTTTGAAGCAACATTGCCAATTTGAGGATCGCCAGAGAAAGTAAATAGAGACTTTTCAAACTTTCATCACTTTCTCATTTCGTAACCGATTTTGATGGAACTTTTTTTTTTAATTGCTTCTCTCTATCCTCTCTTTTCATTAAAATTGATTTTCCCCCAGGGTTTCATTCTCCTTTAAACATGTTAAAGCCAAAAGTAGACACTGTTTAAACATGTAATAATTCATTTATTTATTTGAGTCTTATTTCTAATACAGTGTACATTCAGGAGGGTTGTTGCTTTACAAGTATGCCTGCAGTGCACACAACAAATAACATGAAATACATGACATGATTTATGTGAACTACATAAACTATTTAAATACATGAAGGTATGTTAAGTACACAGAATAAATAGGTCCTATAATAAACATATTAGTACGATTGCAGCATTAACATTAAGTGTCTATGTCGAATCGAAATTGAGGTCCAGAAACACACGTACTCATAGGACAACAGAAAAAGCGGGAAAATGGAGAAAGTAGTTGGAACGTACTATGGAGTTAACAACGTATTTTACAATAAATGCTTTGCTTAGTGACATCCACGGTTAAATATTTCAAATAAGTTCGTTGATTATAAAGAAATTGTAAATTCATTGAAAAAGGGGTTGCTTTATATGAGAGGGAAATTTTCTTGAACTTTGTTTTAGGATATGGGACAGGGGTGGTTCCAGCCAGAATTTTGTAAAAGTGGGGAACAATTCAGAAAATTTTCAGTCAAGCAACAAAAACGGTTATCAATATTCAGGTACCCTATGGGCCTAGAATTTGAAAAGGAGTGTCACAATTTTGGGGATTTTGTACTTAAGGCATGCTACATATGCATACCTTAAAGTGTACCAATCACCTGAAAAAATAATATGTGTACAGCTAGAAAGTAGAAAATCAACCTCAAAGAACTTTGTCTGGTATTCTATAGGTCAACAGTTAATGAGTATGAAGGAAATAAAGGATAACATGAAAATGCTCGCGCGGAACCGAACTCAGAGTTTGGTTCTGCGCGAGCCTTTACCTTGGCGAGCGTGTACGGGTGCGTCGAGTAGTCTACCCACGAGTCCCTTTTACGCTTATAGAGAGTGTAATTAAATTGCAATATCTCTTTATAGAATTAATATTTGAAGCCCATATTTCGAATATACCGTAGTATAACGACATACAACCTCTAACAAACAGAGCAAAATTACTTTTGGTGATTGGTACCCTTTAAGTGGGGACTAGTCGGTTTTACCACTTCCCCTACATCCAATAGTTAAATTGAGTATTGAATTTATGATAGATTAATTGCATCCACTATGTGTAGATTATGCATGGTCGAGGTCGCCTGAACCATTCTAACACACTATTCAATTATACAGTTAATTTCAACTATCTTTTCGACCTTCATAATAGTAATGGACATTAATCAGAATGAAAGCGATTCTCTCTAATGAAAATATAGTAATTATGTCAACTCGTCATGTGAGAGTTACTTCCAGCTTAGGGTAATGGCGTAGCCAAAAAGGGATCGGTGCAACTGCACCCCCCCCCCCCCACCCGCGAAAAAAGGACACCTAGAGCGTTTCCCCCCTGATATTCACACTCTGTCGGCAAATCATTACGGGTATATTGTTCCTATTCAACTAGTTGTCACATTTACGTCGTAGTCCCTGCTCCCCCCCCCCCCCCTTCTCCCCCACTCACGCTGGCTACACCGATTAGATGTCATAGAGACAGAAGTTTATTGTTATGGCGTTGGTATCATAAACATTCTGTTTATCATTAAGGCAGAGTTCCTACATTGATGTTCGATGAGCCAGTATGGTAAGTAGACCTACATGTTTTCTTTTAGTAATTTCTAAAATGTTTTAAAGGCTCTCCGACATACCCTCCGGCAACCGTTATTCCGGTCTTTATTTCGTCAAAGATTGGGTCACGGTTAGAGTTTGGTTATAAATGGGTATGACATATTCAGTTATCTTCCTCTTTGCCTTTGTCTCTGCCCGCTTTGTTTCTTTAAAATAACATAATGTAATGGTTCTCAGACAGGTACTCCGGCGACAATTGCTCCGGGCTTTATTTCGTCAAAGATATAGGGTTATGGTTATGATTGTTATGTTAGATTTAGATTTACGGTTGGGATTAGGTATAGTGTTAGATCCAGGAAAATAAGTCAGGAATTCGGTTAGTGTTATAATTACCCCTGAGCAATTGTATCCGGAGCATATGTCGTATATAATTCTTGTACTTATCATTGTGTTTATACTCTGCTTCTCATATATCATGTTTCTCATATTATCATATACCGATTAAGATTCTAGGCATGTGCCTGGTCAAAACTACAGGCATGTAATCCACTCCTGATTGCTGGGCAGTATAGCTAGAAATATTGACTTGGCAAGTTGGCATAGCTCTACTTGCGCACAATGCAAGGACGTAATAGATGTGTATAAAGTTTGACAAGCGGACAAAATTGCGGGCCGATAAATTGTTTATTGCCCGGTTTCGAAAGTCAATAGGATTTTGCGTGTTAAAAAGCGGGCAATAAACTGTATTTTAAAAATATTTTCGAGTTCGCTCTAGATATCTGATTCTGTTAATAATAATGATATAGACTGGCCACTTTCGGGGGATACAACATTAATTGCCCTCACTAGAATCGTATTGCCCTCGTCTTCGACTCGGGCAATACAATTCTAGTTCAGGCAATAAATGGTATATCCCCCTCAAGCCCAGTCCATATTATATTATTATTGTAATGTTGCTGCTGTTAATTTTCATATTTACTGTTTTTTTTAAATTGTAAAAAAAAAAAAAAAAAAAAAAAAAAACATATGTGGAAAATCAGTAGACTTTGAAATTTTGGACATTTGATATCGCAAATAATAGTGAAAACTTTGTAACGAATTTTGAGGCCACACGTATGTGTAGTCCCATATACCGTAATCTGTTGCCAGTGCTTATCACTGTTTGTATTTTTAGGCAAGATGGAGACTATTTGTCATCAGTGCTATCATCGTCTGCTTTCATCTGTACCGTGTGCACAGGAAGTAATTTTTACTTTTTCTTTCTTTTTAACAGTATTTGAAGCTCGCATTCACATTCTTCATACTCAACAAAGAGATTGAGGGTGAGTTATTGACTTCATGTAATTAGGAGTAAAGTCGATATCAATGATTTAGCCATAGTATTGATTTGATTTGATTTGATTTGATTTGATTTATTTCCGTTTCAAAATAATTAGACATGATACATATCGATCAAATGATTAAACATAAAGCAATGTAATAACTTAAGTATATCAAACTAACATACACAAATAAAGGGTACTAAGAAGAGTACAAAAAATAATTTACACAAACGGATCATTATTAACCTAACATATACAATGAAACGGAAGGGGTATGCTGAGAAAGCAATGCTTGTATGATGCATGCCCCAAAGACTTAAATACGTAAAAGGGTATTGGTCAAACAAAATAATAATTGGATGAATAGGGCGAAAGTTACAGAAAAATTCACGGCATGCCACCATAGGTTTATAGGAAAAAAAAGAGGAAGAGTGAAAAGACGGGAAATGGAAAGGAAAAGAGGTTGGGAGCAGGAGTAAAAATAAGGTTGTTAGGCACATGTTCACAGGAAAATATGAAAAGGGTGAATGTTCTTTTTTTGGTTGTTGTTGTTGTTTTTTTTTTGTATTAAGATTGACCTGTTTGAAGGGGGTATGGGCCAAGCAGATGTTTTTAAAGTTAAGGTTTAAAAATATGAAGACTAGGGGATTCTTTAATTTATTTATCTAAAGAGTTGCAATACATGGAACCTGAAAAAAACTAAGAACACGATAATAACTATTTTCGAAAAATCAACTCAAGGCAATTTCAATAGCCCTGTCTATCAACTTTAGAAATGTGAGAACATTACAATGGCGTATTACGTAATCCGAACCTGATTTCTATGGGCAGTACAATAGGCTATTGAAATTGCCCTTGAGTTTATTTTTCGAAAGTAGTTTTTATCGTTTTTGTTTTGTGCAAAGAGTGTTCTTGTTAGAGGTAGGTGGTAAGCATTGCCTTGTCTCGTTGGATATTTATGTATGGTGTTGTTCTTTCGAAACATATCGTTAAAAATGGCAAGGAGTTCGTTTTTACCTAATTTTTACATAAATTGGCATAGTTGGAAATGATTAATGTCCTTCACCTTGAGGATGTTATTTTCGAAAAATGAAATATCGGTATGAGATCTGTAATTTGCATGAAAAATAATTCTAAGTACTTTTTTTTTTTTGGAAGAAGAAGAAGTATTCTGTTCAATCGTGCTTATACTGCACAACCCCATGCTAATATACCACAATTTATATATGGTTATATGAAAGTGTAATATAATGTGACTAGAGTGGGAGAAGGAAGGAAATATTTCAGTTTGTTAATAACTCCATTGTTACGGGAGATGGTTTTGCATAATTATGTTGTCAATATGCGGTTTCCAGGTTAATTTATTGTCGATTAGAATTCCTAAGAACTTGGTTGTAGAAACTTTTTGGAGGATAGTGTTATCAAAAATGATGTTACCGGGAAGATAATCCATTCTGTTACTGAAAAGCATATAACTGGTTTTCTGCAGGTTAAGAGATAGTTTATTAGCCTTGATCCAATCTGTTACTTGTATAAGTTCGGTGTTTAGTATTCAAAGAAGTTCATTTGCATGTGGATTAGAAAAGAAAAGGATGGAGTCATCGGCAAAAAGAATAAATGAAAGAGTATTCGAGGGTTTCTGAATGTCATTTATATAAATGATAAACAGAAGAGGACCTAGCCGTAGGATACTGCCCAATGGTACTCCACAAAAACCGGAAGCGTACTAGAACAATGGTTGTCTATAGATACGAATTGTACTCTGTTTGTGAGATAATTCCTGAACCACTTCAAGGCCTTTCCTCTAATGTCATAATATGAGAGTTTAAATAGAAGAATTTCATGGTTAATGGTATCGAAGGCCTTGGAGAAGTCCAGGAAAATACCAACAGTATGAAAACATTGATCAATTGAATTAGCAATTTTATTTATAAAGGACAAAATTGCATGCGAAGTACTATGACTTTCGCGAAACCCAAACTGAGAGTTTGAAAGGATATTGTGTGTTTTGAGGAAAGCGGGTGTTCTCGTATAGACTATTTTCTCAAGAACTTTTGACAAAGATGTTAATAAAGATATGGGTCGATAGTTAGTAACAAATTCCTTGTCTCTTTTTTTAAAAAGAGGTATTACTTTAGCGATTTTCATGTTGTCTGGTACCCGTCCTGAATTAAGAGAAAGGTTACAAATATGCACTAGACGATCAACGATCACACTAATTATTCTCTAATCAAGGAGTTATGAATACCGTCGGACCCGGCGCTTTTCCTAACTATTAACAATATTGATTATTTAACTTGCATTAGTGGGAGGAAAAAATATGGAGTTCTGGTTTGGATTATCAAGAAAATCATGAAAGGAGGCACCGGTTGCGCTGGATTGTTCCCCCACTTGTTAATACAAGTTAAATGTTTCTGCAATAATAGTGGCATTATCTGTAATCGTGTTATTATTTCTAATTTTTGTTATTTGTGAGCTTTTTTCATCAGTAGTACACTACTGATAATTTTCCATGTGTTCTTCATATCATTTTTGTACAAGTTTAATTGTGTAGTGTAGTATTCTTTCTTGGAAACACGCAATAAAGTGGTTAGGAAATTTTTTATAAGAAGTATAATTCTTAGGCGAGGTATCATTTGGTTTTGTAATATATTTATAATACAGATTATTTTTGCGGTTAATAGATCTTAAAAGTGACTTTGTCACCCAAGGTTGTATTATAAATTTTTTTGTGCTTTGGTCTTTTCTGGGTGATAAGCGGAATATGAGTATCTAAACAGGATGTGAGTTTATTTATGAAAAAAATCGTACGATTCATTAGCGTCTGTGGAGTCAAAAACATTTGACCAGTCTGTTGATTGCAGATTTTCTATTAAATTGGCAATACCCGCGTCAGTATTTTTTTTTCGATATGTGGTGTTAGTTCGGGGTTTTGTAGTAATTTTGCGTCTATGTAAAAGAACAAAAACTGGAAAGTGATCGGAAATACCAGAAAGGATAATACCTGCTTTGGGAAGAGGGTGGGTATTACTGAATACATTATCAATAATAGTGGCTGAATGACCTGTCACTCTTGTGGGTTGGTAATGAGTGGAAGAAAAGAACTAGACAAAAAGATTTCAAGAAACTCTTGTGAAATGGTATTCGTATTGCAAGTTAATAAGTTTATGTTGAAATCACCCATCAGAAAACAGTCTTTACATTTTAGCACAGGGTAAAGAAGGAGTTCTTGGAGTGATTGTAAAAAAATGTTATGATTTGATTGAGGAGGACGATATATTACTCCCAATATTATATTTTTACCTCTTGGAACATTAATTTCAACAAAAAGATATTCCAAAGCATCGTTTAGTTTTGTAATATTAGGTATAAGTGTATATTCATATACGGTATATATACGGTATGTAAAGTGCTACTCCACCTCCTAATCTATCTAGTCTGTTGTTAACGATCAAGTTATAATCTGGGAGAGAATATACGTAACTGTGAGTTTGGAAAACCACGTTTCTGTTAATCCTATTATTGACGATTTAGGTAGATGGCTATTTTCCGTGAATAATCTTAGCTCTTCAAAAATTTTATTGGCGCTTCTTACATTTAAATGAAGAAGGAAAGAATTTTTATCTTCGTCATTATTGGAGTTTAGGTAAGATTTGAAGGTTTTTTCTGTGTAGTAGTGCGAAGTGATCAGTTTTCCGTTTTCTTCATTAGGGTCATAGTTGTATGTAAGTTCAGCTGTGTTGTTCGCAGTAACAATTTATTATGTATTCGTCATAGTCAGAGTTGTCTATTGTTGGGAGAGTATTTATTTTGCAGGAGAGATAACAAGTCGTCCTTATTAATTGAGCTAAACGGGAGATCTATCAAGTCAGCCATAACAGAGGGGGAGATTTTGTCCAGACGGTTTTATGCCAGACGAGTGGTCTACGCAGAAGTGTAATATATAGCTCCTGTTCCCGTGAGAAAGGGGGGGGGGGAAGGATAGACACATACCGTGAAAAAAAGACATACAATAAAAATTGTATGCATAGTAATAAAAAAAATGAGTACAAACATACGAACATGGAGAAAATATATATATATATATATATATATATATATATATATATATATATATATATATATGTGTGTGAAGAGAGAATAATGGTACAGAATGAAGCAGGTCATTCGGTGTATTTGCAAGCTTTCGTATATGACAAAGAGGTGTAACAAATAGGTTTATAATAAATGCATGCGAACATGTACATGCATAGTGCCCGTATACTGGTGTAAAGATATATGTATATTCTCACATGCATTTGCACCTTCACCTGCGATATACGTACGGAATATGTACACGTGCATATACTTGTACATTTGTATAATTAAATCATATGGTAACATATCATAAATAAGTATATATTGACGCACACAAATATGTTCACATGATTATATATGATTCTACCTACATACTTGTCTACGCAAATCGTGTACCCGATCATACATGAAGGCAATTTCATTGTAATATGTGCCTACCTCTGAAGAAGGTGTATGATAATTGTGAGTGAGGAAGGGAGGAGCAAGCAAGACAGAGAGAGGGAGATAGAGAGAGAGATGAGGAGTAACTATCAAGTTAAGGGAAAGAGGTAGGGAGAGGCGGGGGGGGGGAGATTATAATCGCCAAAAAAAGACAGAAACATGAAAACAAAGTAGGTTGTCGTGATCTAGTGGAGAGATATGTATTCGGTTTATTCATCTACATTGATTCCGTTGGGGGTGAGGGTTTTCAGTTTGATAATCCAGAAGGATTCCCTTTTGAGTATCTTTATTTCGGATTAGTTCTATACCTGTAACTTGCATGTCTTCAATAGTGTGGTTGTCTTTGTTGAAGTGAGCGGCAATGGGAATATCTTTGCGTCTACTTGTGTTGTATTTTTTTGATGTCCGACCTGGTGTTGTTCATTCGTGTGTAGAGTGTGGTGGTGGTTTTACCCACGTATTGTTTTTTACATCTTTTACATGTGATGAGGTATACTACGTAATTGGATTTGCAGTGAATGTGTTGGTTGATGAGAAATTTTTGTCCGGTGATTGTACTTACAAAGTGATCTGTTTCGTTGATGAATGGACAAATGCTTGCGAATGGACAAATGCTTGCAAATACACCGAGTGACCTGCTTCATTCTGTACCATTATTCTCTCTTCATATATCTAAATTTAACATGGTTCAACCGATTGGTACACACATCCACACCTCTCTCGCTATATATAATTTATATATATATATATATATATATATATATATATATATATATATATATAAAATGACAATTGATCACTTTTAATGCACGCATATCAGTATAGAGGTTGAGATATTTCAACCTCTCCAAAATCTAGAAATATATGCATGAAGCACCAGGAAAATGTTCTCACTTGACAAAAAAGACACTAAAGATGCAACGTTCGTCTTGCCAGAGACATTCGAGCCTCCTAAGACCGTATTTTTATGCAAGAGCCGTTTCGAGCAGGCGAAACAAACCAAACAGACAATATCGCTGACAGCGCAATAAGGTTGTGAGAACACTTTCCCAGAAAAATACCAATAGTGAATCATTTCTGTGGTTCAGATATAACATTGAACGTTTAAGCATTGAAGTCACTTTTGACATTAGCGAAATTAATGTGGAAATTTTCAAGATTCATTGATGCATTATAAAGAGAATTCAAAAATAAGAATAGCGGCCCAGTCAAAGTATGCTAAGATCAGCATGTATGCTTAAATGGGCGGTTGTATTCTTGTTCTTCAATGAAAATAGTGACAATGGCATGAGCGTATAGTGAGGAATAATAGATGTGCATACATGCATGAAGTTAAGGAAAGATTTATATTGAGTACGACCCATGAGAAAACGTTTTCGCTTGGAAAAAAAAAACAAAACAAGGCGATAAATCAACAAATTAAAAGAAGCCGACCGCTCACTATGAGAATATTTATCAGACAGACTACTAAACAGTCAAGCCACAATTATATTTGTGATTTAAAAACTGAATGATATTTGTGTTGCATTGTTGCTTCACATAGGGAATTGAAGAACAGGAATATTGATCATAACTAAGTGTACTAAATGTATCACGTAGGCTTAAACGAGCGGCTAGATTATTATTGTTTTTTTCCTTTTATCTTTTTTTTTATTTTTTATTTTTTATTTATTTTTTGTTGTTGTTGTTTGTGGAAGGGTTCCAGTGGTACGAACATAATAGGTAAACAGAATTATGCATGTAAGAAGTACGCAATGATTTTTTAAAAGACTATAATGCAACCGGCCTCTGAGAAAGTATTTTCACTAGGCGAAAATGAAATAAGCGGAGAAACAAGCAAAAAGTCAAAGGCCATACGCAGGATGAGCCTCCACTTGCCGGAGATGCGTGAGACTTCATTGTCTATTGTAAATAAGAAGAGGTCGTTTCTATTAATTAAAGCAGACCCAACAGAGAATCCCGCAGACTGCACTTATGAGAACACTTTCCAAGTGAAAATATCATCAGTAAAGTTGTTTCTATGATTCATATATCATGACATATACGTTAGAGCAATGAAGTAACTTTTGACTTTTGCTTGTAAACAAGAACAAAGAACATTGTTTATACGCTATAGCATTACATTAAAAAAGTGAAGAATAAGAATAGCGGCCCTGTCAGAGTATGTTAAGTGCAGCATTATATTAAAACGTAGAAGGGCGGTTGGATTCTAGTTCTTCAGTGGGAGGTAACAATTGTATGAGCACATAGTGAAGTATTTCAGCTGTCCATATACAGGCAGGCATGTAAGAGATATTCAAAATGTATGGAAAGAATTGCATAAAATCGGTCACTGAGAAAATGTTTGCACTTGGTAAAAGACAAGGTAAAAAAATGAAAAATGCCATACACTGGATAAGACAACCGTTCAATATGAGAACACTTTCCCAGTCAAAGTGACAGACAGTGGCTTTCTAAATAAATGTAAAACAAGAATCGAGACCATGTCAAAGTATGCTAAAAGTGAATTAAGCGTAAACGAGCCGCTAGATTCTTGTTTTCCTTTAAAGAGCACAATGGTATGATCACTGAGGAAAGCATTGGAAATTTGAACATGTACATGATTGAAGGGAACGTTCATAGTACGTGTAATAACTTTTATATTCGTGGCCTCTGAGAAAGTGTGTTCACTTGGTAAATGATAAAGAAAACGCAAAGTAAAGCAAGGAAATATATGTTAACAAGTCATTGCTAGTAATTAAATCAAACCCGACGGACGTTCCCGCCGACCACGCTTTATGAGAAAACCTTCCCAGCCAAAGTATATGTTGGGCAAGACTTTGGAATAAATCATTCATGACATTAGCGTTTAAACATAAACAAAAATCGGTTAGCCTTTGTTCCAAGCAACGATAAAAGATGTTACATTATACATTGTTGGTTGTCAAAGAAATGAAAAAATGAAAGTTTCATGACGATGTCAAGATAAATATATGCATATGGCATTTGCAAGTTACATGACCCTATCAAATAAGTATATACATATGGACTTTGTAAGAACATTGGTCTGTCTTCAAAAGGCACACATGTGAAGACAACAAAACATATTTTACTGGTAGATTACACTGAAGATATGTTTTTAAATAGAACATTTGAGAGGGACAATGATTTGAGCACCCTCATAAATATGTATAACGTATTAAACACTACAGGAGGCGAGTCAGAGGTTTAGAAAGTGCTGTCACCCATCAGCTCCCTCCACTGCCAAAAGTATATAGTGGGTGGCCCTTTAGCATGACCACTGATGAAGGACAAAATGTTTACCAGAGAAGCATTATGACTCAAATAAATGATGTTTTTCTAAAAGCACAAATAGTTAACATGTCTTTACATAGCATGCGTATAGGCATGGGATGTTTTAACACTTTTTCCGGTTGTCTGCAATTGGTTGGAAAAAAGGTGATATGATTATTACTTTCTATTATTTTATCCACAGAGAAGGTTGTATAGTCTTATCGAAAAGTGATTATCTGCTCAGGAAGAGAATCATAAATTGACAGTGTCCATATATACGTTTCTTGGATGGCAGCATCCAGTAAAAGAAACACATTGCCCCAGGCCTCATAGTTAACTTGATACTACACAAGGCAAACAAATGTGCATGTATCATGCCATTCTATTTCAGACAAATATGTAAGAAGTGGCATATCATTCTTAGTGAACTTGATATTTTACCAGGCTTACAATATGCATTTATCATGCCATTCTATTTGAGACAAATATGTATGTATATATATATATATATATATATATATATATATATATATATATATATATATAGGCGTGTGTGTGTGTATATGTATATAGATCAGAATGATGGTTATAAGCAGCAAGACAATTATAGATCTCAAGGTGTGCACTTACTGCATTTACATACACCTGGGTATCTCTATGGTACTTGAAGGGAATGCATATTTTGTGTGCTGACAGTTTAATATGACCAAGCAATGTAACGACCATTCATTAGAAGAAGACCTGTTTCAAATGTAAATTGTAGACATCTCTTATGCACAACTGGCATCATGGAATAGACCTCTTCGGTAATGTATGCAAATTTTATACATACCTTTCAAACAAAGGTTGTTCTTGACAACCTGAAAGCTTTCCGGACATAGCAACAGTTAATGTATGCCAAATGGATTCCAAGCATTGAGGCTCATTTATAAAAAGCAGGTTAATGGAATAGCTCGTCACTGGGTGCTCATAGAATTATGTCCGTAAATACAGAAGCGGTCTATTGCCTAGTGTATTTTGTAATCGGTAAACGGAGAGAGACAGAGAGAAGGAGAGAGAAAGGGAGAGAGCGAGACATTGGGTAGAGATAAAGATGAAAAGTGTGTGTATGTGTGTGTGTGTGTGTGTGTGAGAGAGAGAGAGAGAGAGAGAGAGAAACAGAGATAGCTATAGGGAGAAACTAGTGATAAATAAAGCAAATGATGGACAAAACAGAGGGGGGGGCAAAATAATAGAGAAAGAGGTGGTCGACAGAGAGGCAAAGAGAGGGAGAGAGAGAGAGAAAGAGAGAGGGGGGCAGAGCTGAGGCAAGAGAAGGAGCAATAAGCCAGTTCGTAGATACAATCTGAGCATGAGCAGATAAAGGTCATTTGTACCCAAATTGTAAAACCCACTGAGACGGGTGCTGGATACATGCTCATGATAGTCATGTAATCATTATTTATGTATTTATCAGAGGGACATTCTTTGATACACAGCTGGAAGTATTCTTCTACAGTGGGCTGACAAAAGGTATTCATGAATCACCTTCACCCTTTTGGGCAGTGACTATTCTAAAAGGCACAAAGTAGGATGTCTCTATGTGCAAAAGATATGTGGATTTTGGGGGGTCATTTGTACCCAAGCTAACTCCGAACTGGTCTATTCTAGATACAGGGTTCTATGCTTTCAGTACACTTTTCTCTTTTTTTTTTTAGTTGGGTAAAATTTACGCAATGTTAGGTAAAAAGGCAGCATGCATGTTTGTTCGCTAAAAAATTACCTAATGTCGTATAAATTTTACTCAATCTTGAGCACATTTTACCCAATATTTAGTGAAATTTTAACCAAATGATTCTAGAGTAACCAGGGGAAGAAGATTGGGCATCGTTTCACGAATCCATAAAAGTTCGCCGTGTGCATAAAATTTTTAATGGGATGGCGACGAATCGTTCTCATTTTCCTTTCATTTCTTCATTTCTTAATATGATTAGCTTTGTCATTATTAATTACAATGTTTGTTTTAGATGTTTCATCTTTATCATTAAAATACTTAACAATCAAATAACGAATGAACCTGAATAAGCCAGGACCGAGGTTTACAAATAAAAGTATAAGTTTCTCAGGGAGGGGAACATAGATAGAATACGGTACATTACAAAAGAGAGAGAGGAAAAAAAAAGGGCATAGATTCATTATAAAGTTACAACGCGTTGCAGACATGTCAAATGAATGAATATATCAATACTTAAGCGTGACTCGAAATTCATAATTACGAAGAGATCAGATATCGTAGATGCAATTGTTTTGAAATTAAATGATACAACTGCAAATAAAGTCATGTAACATTTTAATGTCAAAACTGAATGAGTTATTTTGGTAAGTGTATCGACACGTTATCGTCCCCTAGTTTGTATCGACTATTATTACAGTAAAGTGGAAGAATACTATAACAAAAATATTATCATTAACGTAGTGGTAATAATGTTTGATAATCAGGTTGCTTTGGTTAGTCTGACTTAAGAATCGTAAGAGCAGAAATTATTAAACAGATTATTGTATTTACATTGGGCAATAAATTAAACACGAAAAGAACATTTCAGTAACTCACAATATATCGCACAAATGGTTATGAAACTTTTATAATTTTACAATAAATGACAGGCATTCTTGGCGATGGAACATGCCCTGAAATACCTATGGACATCTGTCCTTATGACGTCTCTGAACATACAGGGGAATTAGTAAAGTTGGTTCCCAAATATCTACCCCGTGATCACCCTGAATATAACGTCAGAACGCCAGAAGAAGCGAGGGACAAAATAAACTTGTACTGTGCATATCCTGGTATGTAGCACTAGGTTGTTTGTTTGTTTGTTGTTGTTTTTTTCCTGTCTCTCTTTCTTTCTCTCTCTCTCTCTCTCTCTCTCTCTCTCTCTCTCGCTCGCTCTCTTGCAAGTTGGATGACTATATTATTGATATTGTGTTTTTAAATATGCACACAATTGAAGAGAACGCTTAGGGAACAAATTTGTTCACAATGGTACAAGCAACTGTAAAAAGTTATAATTAATAGTTTACGTATGTTCCAAATTCAAAAGATATTAGGCGCAAATCGCCCCGTCCCCTATCGAGATACAAATGACTGTCAGTGTAAAGTTTTAATTTGACATAATATAATGAATGTATATTATATATATATGTATATATATATATATATATTTTTTTTTTTTTTTCAGTATACGCCATATTGGCTATTGTAATAATAATAATAATAATAATAATCTCTTATTTACCCAGGGTAGCCACTTCAGCTTTAAATAGCTGGTCTTCCAGCGGGCCCTGCATAACATAATATGTTTTTATTACCCTCCTCCACTCTAATATGCCTAGCGCCTGGCTAGAAGGCAGAAGGTCCCATTTTTGTAAGTCTTTGTTATGACTCGGCCGGGGTTTGATCCTGCGACCTCCCGTTCATAGGGCGGGCGCTCTAACCGATTGAGCAGAGCTATCCATACAGAGAGTCCTGACACTGGAGGTCGCTTCTGATTGGTCAGTCATTTCATGGAGCTTCAAAAAGTTCCCTCTCATAGAGAATGTACGTGAAAGGGAACTATTGGGAGTTCCATGATCCGCCATATTTTAAACAAAGACCGCGTACGCGCATGCTTATTATGCGCGTGTCACAACTCTCTCTATCAACGCGCTCTGCGATTGAGCCAACATGTCCAGTTTAACATTAGTCTTCTGCAGCCTTTATTAAAGGGATACTTCAGTCAGCATCTTTGACCCCGAGTAGCCAAGTACCACCAAACAAGAATCGAAAGTTGATACTGCTTAATAACTGCAATAGCGTATCTCTCATTTTGATGAGTGTGTATGTGTGCGCGCGTGCGTGTGTGTTTGTGTACGAAAGAGAGAGAAAGGGTGTGGGTGTTTGTGGGTGTGTATGTCTGTGTCGATGTACGAGAGAGAGAAAGAGAGACAGGGTGTGTGTGTGTGTGTGCCTGGTACGGGACCAAATGAATGCGATCGTGCCAAAAAAATTATTAAAACCAATTTACAATCTTATCTTTTTTAGGTATAAAGTTAAACCTGTCTTCAAAACAACTAAATGTTCGTTAGGACACCCCCCCCCCCCCTTCCTCTTCAATGTTTACTAAAGATTTAGTGCTTTACTATATATATGTTGTTGTTTGTTTTTCTTTTTGTTTTTGTTCTTGTTTTTTGTCTTTTAGATATGAATGCTTTCAGCGCTTTAGAGCAGCTGGGCTATTAAGCCAGGGTATTAATAATACTTTGTAGGCGCCTTGAGCATCCCCTGGGATGGATATGTGCGCAATATAAATGTAGCTATTATAATGATAAGAATTATTATTATTATTATGATTATTATTATCATTATTATCATTATCATAATTTTTTATCAATATTATCTTTATTATTGTTATCATTTTTTTTTTCATTTTTTTACCTGCCATGCAGTTTATTATTTTTATTATCATCATCATCATCATCATCATCATCAGCATCATCATCATCATTATCATTAATATTATTACAGGAATACCAGAGTTTCAATCATTTTCACCCATTTTCTCTATTTTCCAGCCTGTTACTCAAACCCTTGTCTCAGTAGAGGCACGTGCACTGAAGAGCTAGATGGGTACAGCTGCTCTTGCGACGATGGTTACAGAGGAACAAATTGCGAAATAGGTATGATGGGGGACTATAAGCTACGCACTCTGTTTATGCAAATTTCTGTTATATATCTAGGTCCTACAAAATTCTGAAGTTAAAACGATGAGAAAGTTACGATTGACGAATGTCAGTTACATAGGTATTATAGCCGATATCAAAGCCCGTGTAAAATTTTGTCCGATATAATGTGAAGGGGTAGGTGCTCTCACACCAGAGCTACGGCCGGCGTACGGTTATGACGGTTGCAGTCGGTTACATGACCATCCCAGACTTTGACGGTCGGGTGTTTGTAACGGTTATACAACGATGCAGTAACAGTCTGTTACGGTCCTTTACTACGGTCTATAACGGTTTGTAACGGTCGTCACTACGGTCAACAACGGTCTAGATGTGGGCTTAGGGATTTTTCATTCTCTTCCCCTGGGGTTGCTTTTTCCTTAGTCTTGGAATTTTCAGTGTTGTGTAGTACTACACCTAGCTTTTCAAAGTCCTAGCGACGTCTGAGCAGACCGACGCGCACAGATGTAATCACATGTAATTTGATCACGTGACAGTTTTGTTGACCATACTGGGCCGTAGTGAACCGAAGTACTGCCGTAGTAGACCGTTGCAGACCGTAGCAAGGCCGAAGCTCGACCGTCATGGACAGTAACAAACCGTATCACGACTGTCATGGACCGTGTCAAACATAAAATTAACCCCCACGGTTGGACTCGGCCAAAAAAATCACCGTAATGGACTTTAGTAGTGACCGTCATGTGACCATAATAGACCATCATGGACCTTATTTGGCTGAGTTTGACCGTACTAACATTTGTTTGTTTGTTTGCTTTTATTTCTGCGTTCTAATAACAAATACAATAAAATTAATTTTTACATAAGTATTACATAAGTAGAAAATCATGTACAATAATAATATACAATAAACATAATACAAAGCATACAAACAAGAATAAGGAAAATAATAGACCTATAGACCTATGTAAATATTTTTTCTTCAATAATTAAATTAGAGAGGTGATTTAGAACGCAGGAGACCGCCATCGTGAGCGGTTAGGCTGGAAATGGATGGCGGCCTCGTAAAAAAGATTAGGCGACATAATTCTCCTGGTAAAACTGAGTGATCAATTGGGTGCAGTGCAATTGCAGGTGTGGGTGCAGATAGTAGATACTAGTTTAAAACGTGGGCACGTATGATTGTATTATCTTTCGTTTAAGTGTAGCTTTTAAGGACTAGATGGTTGAACAAGATTTTATGTTATCGGGAAAATTATTCCAAATGTCCGGACCAGAATGTCTTACAGATTTGTGTGTAAGACATCAAGGAAGACTGTCGCTACTACGGTCTAGTACGCTCCATAATGGTCCAAGACTGTCTTATAACGGCTGTTGTAAGGTCATTATACGGCTTACTGCGGTTATTTTTGATCAGTCGGTAAGAAGGAAAGTTTTGAACATGTTTAAAACTTTCTCTCCAACCGTCAGTTATTACGGTCTGTACTACGGTTCTTAAAACGGTTTTGTATGGCCTACTACGGCCTTATTACGGCAGTATTACGGTCCAGAACGGTCAAGACGGTCACTCAACCGTCATGACCGACATGAACCGACTCTGTCCGTGGCTCTCGTGTGAGATCACCTTAAGAAGGTACGCACAAGTAATAACGGAAGGCAAGTCTTGATTTTGATGCTGATGATGTGAATTCTACCCTGATTTCTAAATAATGATGATATCACAGTGGCGGATCTACGGGGGTTTAAACCCCCCCCCCCCCCCCTTGGGCTGCCAAGTAAACATTTAATGTGCATAGGAAAACGCCATCATAATGAAGTATGCTTAAAATCGCAAGCTGGCAACTCTAAACATGAAAAATCTCCCTGCTGTGGGAGGGGGGTATCCCACCTCCCACACCCTCCCCCCTCGCTCGCTTCGCTCGCTCGGGCTCGGTCGCTACGCTCCCTCGCAATACCCAGCTTAGCCCCTCAAACCCCCCCCCCTTGGAAAAAAGCTAGATCCGCCCCTGTATCACTAAAAATAAAGTGAAATTATTTTTTGGCAAACGCAACACCAAAAGTTTGGCGCATTGAACGCCTCGCTTTGCGCGTATTTGCGGGGTGCATAGCTTTGAAACCCTAGTAGCTTTAGGATCCCTAGCCATAATTTATATTAAACCATATTTTAATATCCAATGGTTGATAGGGGGATGGCACGGGGATACAACGTATAATACGATATTGTAATTGCAAGGTTTTCAAAGCGACGCTCTTCATGCGGCGGAGGAGGAGGGCATCTTCATTCAAATCCGTGTCTATTGTCTATTCTTCTCTAAACTCCAATTCAGACAGCTGTCCGGTTGGTTGGGTATTCGGGGAAACGAAATGCTTCCTTATCGCTGACAGTGAAGCAATGACTTGGCAAGATGCTCGTGATCACTGTGGAGGACTGGATGCGGTTACCGTGGGCAACGGAGATGTGGTCGGTCCGTCCCTACTCTTCCTAGAGAGCACACAAGAATATGCTCTCCTTCGGCTTCATATCACTACCAGTTTGGTCTGGATGAATTGTAACTCCCTGAACCTCGAAAGTGCCTGGGTGTGTGTGCGCGATCGGGAAGGGACCACCAGCTCGTATAGAAGTGAGTTCAGTAGAAGCACATGCTAGTTAGGGGGCGAATCCCGGTTATCGCAAAAATGATTTGATTTTTCATATCCCATTTGTTAATGAGATGTATTTCTCCCCTCTGAGGCTTTGATTGTCCCGTATTTTAGATCTGAATATTGATCTAGATGATAGCATCAAATAGAACAAATGATATGATGAAATTTATGAATATCGAAAACAATAGATTACATAAGAAGTTCATAAAACAGTGAAATACATGCAGTATAAAATGAAAAGTAATGATTAAATCTATACGAGTAACTTTTAAGCTTACCAGTTGCATTTTACACAAATGAATACTCTTTTTGAATTTTCAAAAATTTAATAATTGAGAAAAATATGAATATATGAATAAAATTTGCATAAATTATAGCAGATTAGTTAGAACTAACAGAGCTCTTTTTAACACAGATATATTAGGTCATTAATAATTATCAGATCGGTTGCTTGATCTTCGGACTATGTTTTAACTACTTATTTACGTAATAAGAATTTTATACACTATTTCCCATTGACTTCCAGCAGTCATTCCTTAACGGCCATTCCGTAACGGTCATTCCGTAACGCTGTTGCAGAAGATATTTTGTATCATATTTCAAATATTTTCAAACAGATTTTCAGGAACATGGTGACATATCAAAGCTAACATACTAAGGAATGCCAATGCCGTCTTGAAAAGTGAATACATATTTACAGTTCACAGAGTTTGAGCAATGTTTATAAGTCAGGTGGCATAGTGAAATAATTGTGTATTTTGTTATAAAAGCATCAAATTTGGCACACAGCTAGATGCATGTGTTATAAACATAATATGATATATGGCCACTTATAACTCGAACCCCGAGGCCCGCTGTCCCTATTTTTTTTTTTTTTTTTTTTTCATGCCCTCAACTCGGGTACATGCCCCACTCAGTTTGAGTTGTAATCAGATATATCACAATGAACATGCTGAAATGAGAAACTTCTAGGTCCCCAAATCCATTAAAAAAAAAATATTAGCTTTTTTTTTTAAGGGGGCCCAAATGCCTGGAGAAAAAAGTGGATAGCTGGCCACCAAAAATTCGGCCCCTGAGGCCCTCTGTGCTCATTTTTTTTTAAATGCCCGCAACTCAGGCACATACACTACTCAGTGTGAGATATCACTTTTCAGGGGTAATCCGATATATCACCTTGTAATGTGAAACTTTCTGGCCTCAGAATCAATTAAGATAGACATTCAGATAGATTTAATCATTACATTCCATTCTATGCTCCATATATTTTATTGCTTTACGAATTTCTTATGCAATCTACTGTTATTCAGTATTCCTTAATTTCATCATATGATTTGTTCTATTTGATACTATCATAATACAGGACATTCAAAGCTTTAGAGGGAAAATGCATCTCATTAACTAATTGAATAAGAAAACAACATTTTCCAATTTGTTTTGTACACAGAAACCGAAGTTATCCAAATTATTCAAATTGATATAATTTTCATACTGGAAAAAGAGCTCATCATTTCTACTTTAATTGATAATTGACAAATATTTTAAGATGAACTAATGTATAGGTTCAGGCTTGAATGAATGCATACAAACTGAATTTAATATCATTCCGTGTTATGTTTACTGAATGACATAATTAAACATACCATAATTCATATATAAAATATTTGTTCATACCAAAACCACATACATTTAGTAGGTATTAGTTACCTTGATTTACCTATAAACTTTTATAACAAATTGATAGTCCTTTTTGAATTAAGTCGAAATTATGAATTTTCCGCGTTATGGAATAACACATTTTTTTGGAGCTCACATTTGATATGATCAGACAGATTTGAAACTTGCGGGTTCATATCCTGTTTTTCTTGAAATTGCCCTCATTCTGGTTGAAAATTCATGTCCTTTTTGTGTTTTCCCGTAACGAAGCAATATAATATTTAATATTTCATAAATGTTTAAGTACTTCATATTAGTTTATGTATTGTAGCATGTTCATACTATTCTTCTTTCAAATGTGCTTTGTGAATGTCATTCCGCAACGCTTGGAATTGCCCTGGAACAGACATTTTCTCATGGACGACCAGCATGTTACCCATGAAGTTTCATGAAAAGATAGGCTGTAGATATCATGTTATAATTCTGTTGTTTGTTTGTTTGGTTTTTTTTTTTTTTGGTTTTTTGTTGTTGTTGTTGTTGTTGTTGTTTGTTTGTTGTTTTTTTTTTTTTGTTGTTTTGTTTTTGTTTTTTAGTAATATCATTGGGAAATTCCAGCGTGACAGACGGGACATCCAACCCTCACTCTTTGATGTTTTTACTTGATATTTTATATTTCATTTAAAAGTGATGCTTATTTTGATGAAGAGATGTGATCTATAGGGTTTGGTCAACAAAATGGAAGAATTTATTTTTTTCAAGCTCCGCCCATAAATTGTGGACCGGGCTTTAAGTTCAGCGTGACAGACGGGATATGAATTTACCAAGCCATTTCTGCTTTGATACTTTTCGACTATTTAAAGCTCTCCTCACTGGAAAATCTTGAAATAGAATATCTGTATTCATGTTATGACTTGTTGGTACCTTTTTGAAACTAGCTAGTATACATTTGAAATTTCATCTTGCTTTTGAGGGAAAATGCGAAAAAGTGAGCGTTACAGACGGGACAATAAGAACGTGACAGACTGGACACATTGAGATTGTACACAAAATACAATTTTAAAGACAACCATATTTCCAGGATTAAAAACCTTATTCTCATGTTCTAAAGGGGTTAAAGGGTCATCTTTGATATCATGAAACATAATAGTAAAACGATTTTAATTTTCATCCATCGGAAAATTTTCTTGTATTCCCATCCATGTATATTTTTGCTGTAGATGCCAAACGTGACAGACGGGACATTACTTTATGATTGAAATTATCTTCATAATATCGAATTCCGCCAAGTTAGCAGTAGAAATGAATTTTCTTCCAAAACAATGATCCAGTTTATTGTAAATGCAAAAAGTACCTTAAAAAACGTGACAGACGGGACAAAATGTAATTGACCTTTGACCTTTGACCTCCTTTAAATAAGAAGAATATTCCTTTTTTTTTTTTTTTTTTTTTTTACTTTTTGTATATAGACATAAAATTCCCCTCAGTCCTAACCAGATTTGATAAACTTTGTTATGACAACAGATGAAATCTGTAAAAATGACTCATTATGTAATTAACCATATTTTACCATAAAAATGTGTAATTTCATTTATGGGTTAAAAAATGGCAATTTTTGCTCAAAATATTTTTAAGAATTAAAAAAGTGTATATTGTTCCATACAGTTCGAATCATGCATATTCATCTGACATAGAAGGAAAGTGTTGAAATTTACTTTGTTTTTTGTTGTTTTTTTCACCAAAAGCTGAAATTTTCGTGGAATTACCCTATTATTAGTTGACATAACAAACTGAAAGTGGGAGGAACTAACACTTTTTTATTGGTTTAATTGAGCAAGTGCCTCTCTCTTAGCAGTCAGACCCAACTCTGGAAAACCGAGCACAGGCATATACTCCGAAAACGGCGTATGGAGCAAGTTGAATATAGAGCCCTCATCGTTCAGTGCGAGACAGTGTGTACAAAAGGCATGAGGAAAATCGTGCAATGTCGACCTGCTCTTGATAATATATTTTTCAAAAATAATGCTGCGGATATATTTATTTCAAATATTTGTCATTTGAAAGTCATTTCATATTACGAATCATTCAAGAATTTTGAAGATATCTGACACGCAGCATTATTTTTAAGAATACATATATCGTTGGCAGGTTGACTTTGCAAGATTTCCCGCATGGCTTTTGTACACACTGCCTCGCAATGAACGATGAGGGCTCTATATTCATACGCCGTTTTCGGAGTATATACCTGTGCTCGGTTTTCCGATGTTGGGTCTGACTGCTTAGTCAATAAAAATACGCACACGCTTGAAGCTTTACTAAATAGATATACAAGGTCGACCTTTCTCGCTCTAAACGACAAGTCCCCCCCCCCCCCCTGCCCCTCGGTTCTATTTTCCATAAACTTTGGAAGTTACACACTGCCATCTTTTAGCATTTGAGCAGATTTTAACCAACGGCTTGTCCTCAATTAAATTTATTATAACTTTAACAGAGAATTATTTCTTGTGCCAAAAATATCTTTGTTAACTTCCATGGTAAAGTGTTGAAAGCTCTTGACTCTCATACGAGGGGTCCCGGGTTCGATCCTTACGCGGTGCTTACATTCTTGGACAAGGTGTTTTGCCCACATTTGTCCTTTTCGAACCACTTGTATTAAACGAGTACCTGGTAATGCTGGGGTAATATTAAGGCCCACAGGAAGAGCAGTATTCTTTATTATCATTAAACGTGCATGACTAAATACATTTTAAAGTTAATTAACAGAGAACCATCCCTGCTCATAAAACGGGTCCTATTTTGTTCAACTTTAGGAGCCTTGGTATTAATGAGCATGGTGCGACCTTGGTCAATAAACCAGTTTGTAATTAGTTCATGGTACAAATGACTCTGAAGTGACCCCAATTTGCACGCGCAAGCGCGTATGTTTTGGTGGCTAGTTGTTTGACATGTAAAATCATACTGGTGAGTGCGTGGTAGTGCATATAAAGGTCAATTGTACTCGGTACAAATGACCTTTATCGAACAGGCTTATTATTTGGTCTACTGGAGCTCATTCCTGCTTTGATTCATTCGTTTTCTTTGTGGTATTTATCTCTTTTATTCCACAACCCCCCCCCCCCCCTCTTCTAGATTGGTATCCTGGTCAGCCGAATGATGGAAATGAGCACTGCATGACCTTACAGTCCGACGGTACAGCACACGACTATAGATGTGAACTATTACAAGCCACAGTATGCCAAGTCAACATTCCATCGTAAAAAGGCACCCTGATGATTTCTGTGGCAACATATTATGCATGTATAATTTATCTTATTTCCAATCCTATTTTGCAGAAAATATGAAAGTGGATTTATGATTACAAAATCAGTTTGGAATCCTTTGGCAAGACATTATTTCAACAGTAACATAATACCAAAACATGCCTCAATGCGAAATAGATACAGTCCATGTCCACGAGACCGACAGTGTCCATCTCGCCGGTCTCCTGAAAAGTCATGTGAATGTCCACGAGACCGACGCACAGTCCGCCAGAATTGACTCAAAGTATGCTAAAATCCGTATCTGATATATTTTGGAGCGAAACAAGACATCTTTGGGGTAATTTGTCCCGTAGAATCCAATGTAGAATACTTTCAACCTCGTATGATGTCAAAAAGGCTGATTTCTAATTCGCTGCTAAAACCTTTAAAATAAATAACAAAAATAACCATAATGACGTTTCTCAAGTCCAACTACGATTCTCAAAGTCATACCTCGTTATGATGGGTCCAAGACCAGAGGGTCCGAGATCAAGATCAAGATCAAGATCAAGATCAAGATCAGACAGTCCGAGATCCAGATTAAGATCAAGATACGCAGCTCAAGATCGAGATTAGAACATCTGAGATCAAGATCAGACATGTCCGAGATCAAGATCAAGATTGAGGTTACTGATGCCGATCTCGAGACTGGTCTCGAGATCAAGATCGATCTTGAGGTACCCAACCGTTGACTGAGCCTTTTTTCGCCGATTGGTGAACGATTTTAAAAGCTTTTTCGTTTGATAATTTACGTAATAACAATGTTGATCTCGAGCGATCTCGAGCGAAAATTCCGAGAACAGAAGCTCCGAGATCAAGATCAAGATCAAGACCAATACCTTCGAGATCAAGAACAAGATTGAGGTTACTGATGCCGATCTCGAGACTGGCCTCGAGATCAAGATCGAACTCGAGGTACCCAACACTGCATATTTGACAAGAAAAGTAGTTTGGATAGAATGAATTAAAAATGTTAGGTGGTTAAACAAAAAGAGTTTAACGCCAAACCAAAATATTCCATAGAAAAAACACCACATACCCCGTGTTGTATACTAGTTGCCTGAGAGAAATATTCTAGGAAGACATCATGACTTTGATTGTTTTATAATAAGCAATTTCATACTGCTCATTTGTCTATTTCTCTTACTTCATTTGGATACTTGTTCAGCACCAGAGATAATAGCAACTGCAGTATTCATTTATGATATGCTTGCGTTAAAAGAGCATGAGTTTGGGCAAGTTTATGCAAGTATATGCAATAATATTGCATATACTTGCATAAACTTGCCAAAACTTATACTGGCTTAATTTCCTTGCATGCCAAAACTTATACTGGCTTAATTTCCTTGCAATTTTGCTTTACACATTAACCCTTAATATACCTTCATGTACCAAACCCAGTGCCACAGTACAAGAAATAACTGTCTGAGATACCTAAACCCAGTGACATGTATTATTTACGACATTTATTAGGCTACGGTGCCCACAGACGAATAAACACATAAACTTGCAATTCAAACGAAGGCATAACACGTATTTGGCTTTTAGAGGGCGCTGTTCAGTTGAAAAGTCCTCGCCAGAGCTACGGGGCCACTGCGTGTATTCACCCACTGAACTCTACACTACGTAGTGTAGAGTTCAGCGGTCTTCACCGCCTTGGTGACTCAAATTTAGGTTTAAAAACTGAAAACATGGGGGTAGAATATTGGCTTTAGCTTGAAAAAGTGGCCAAAAGTGGCAGCGAAATTTGGTTATCAATGGAAAGCTTAGACCTTGGAAAGTTTGATGATTCTATAGTTCTTAACGCGGAAATCGGCAGCAATGTTAAAATTTTCTTTGTATCAATAAAAAAAATCTTATATTTTTGCACGTTTCAGCAAGTTTATCACGAAATTAGTTGTAAATGTTAATTAGCTTTCGAAATAAAACTCATTCAAAATGTTACATGGGTTATAAGGAATAATCATGAGCAACAACAGACCGATACATTTTTCCGAAATGTGAAAAATCATGCCTTTAGCAAAGTAGTGACTTTGAGACATAATGCCGTAATTTTTTTATTTTATTTTTTTTTTAAGGTTTAAGAAAAAAATGAAGACACTTAAAATTCATTTCAAGGAGAAATATTGATCAGAAGTATTTTTTAGGGTGTTTTCTTCCCACAGAACATGAAAAAGAGTTTTAAAAATGACAATCTCCAAATTGCTATTTTGACGCAATTTGGTTTGTATTGGCCCATTGTGCGACGGCATATAAGACCGCCATATCCGTCTTGCTTTTCTCAGAGTACAACTTTTCTCAGAGTACACGAGACCACAAAACAGTCCCGTTGGCTGTTGGTCTACTGGGATATCCCCACACTGACTTGGAAGCACTAGCGTAGCCAGGATTTTTCAATGGGGGGGGGGGGGGGGGGGCAGACGTGAAGGATCCAACCGCATAACCAGGATTTCCTTTTTTTGGGGGGGGGGGTTGTAACGCGAAGCGTGCTCCCCAGGGGGGTGGGAGCAGGGGGGGGGGAGTTTCCTCCCTCCCGCGAAAGCGCGAAAGCTCTGACGTTTTATAGCAAATTTGAGAGAAAGATAACGGCTCGTAGCACCTTTTTTAGGCGGAAAGTTAGTTCGACGCCCGGACTGCTATTCAATTATTTGGACGCAATAATGCTCTGTAACAGGGGTGGGTGCAGGGAGGGGGGACTCCCCCCCCCCCCCCTCCTGCGTGAAGCGCGAAAGCTCTAATTTTTTAACAAATTTGAGAGAACAATAACAGCTCATAGCAAACAATTTTTTTAGGCGGAAAGTTATAGTTCGACGCCCTGACTGCTTTTCCATAATTCAGACGCAATATTTCACTGTATGTAACAGGTGTGGGTGCAGGGAGGGGGAGTTATTTCTTCTCCCACTTTTTCGCTCTTTTTTTTTTTTTTTTTAGGGGCTGCCCCCCCCCCCCCCCCCCCCCCCCCCCGGCTACGCCTATGCTTGGAAGATTGGGAGAACAGAAAACGCATACAGGTTGGGAAAGATGGCAGGGATCAAAACATGTAATCCCATGATCGGAAGAGGGCAGCAGATAACGAGTTTGAGAGCGCACAGTTGAGAAGAAAATAACGGCCCGAATTCATTAAGGTTTAATTTAACCCATGGTTTAAATCATGGTTTAAACCTCCACCATGGACTAAAATAAGCGTAATAGCACATTACTGCATGCCCATTGGACATGAGGATACGCGCGTAAACACTAATGGAGGTTTAAACCTCTTTCGTGAATTCAGGCCAAAGATGTTAAGGAGATATCTTGAAGAAAGAGAGTATACGTATACTTATAGAGAAAACGGTTCATGATACATTTATGTTGGATTATATGAGGCCAGTGGAGGAACCCCCCCCCCCCCATATCCCTTAATTTTACTCGAATGTTGTTGGCTTTTTGTGAAACTAAAATATACTCAACAAAATGAAAAATGTAAGCCCCCCCCCCGACACTTTTCAATATAACTCGAGGAATAAAATATGTTCATTCCAGTGGCGTAAATCCGTATTGAGGAGTGGGGGGGGGGGGGGGGGGGGTTGAAATAGTTTCCCAACGTGATCTTGTTTGACAAACACAAGGCACGTTTTGTCATTCAAAAAACACCCATAGGCATATAGCCCTCCTGTATCATTCACATTCAATCTAACACCCATCCACACACACACACCTCTAATCAACGTCTACAAACATCTAATTTTCTTCATATATTTTTTTTCATTTCTTTCGTGAAAAGTGGGGGGGGGGATGATTGTACAGGCCATCCCCCCTCCTCGAAAAGTGGGGGATATATCCCCCACCCCTCCCCCCCCCCCCGGGATTTACGGCAGTGGTTCATTCAAAAAGCAAAGTTTCAAGAATCTTTCTTACCCACATTATGTTGGGTGGTTTGTTAATGTTGATTATATTTTGATAATGAAATTATGGTTTTTATTGCAGTAGGTATGAGAAAAATGTTCACTTTGCGTTTATATATGGAGGTTTTACATGTGTGAACTCAGTTCTTTTGTTCATGTACAGGCACATAACTCGTAATTCAAATTCATAAAACTGCACTGAAAATTCATGATTTTTTTATGCAGTTTCATCAATCTGGATGACAAATCAGGCGTCTTCACATGAACTAAAGGAAAAAGCGCTATAATAGCGCATATATTCACTTTTGTGTTGTGTGATATAAAAGCATAATGAAGTATTATTACCTATATGGGGTAGTTTTACGGTGCATTTAAAATCAATGTTTTGCGTGGTCCGCGAACGACCTAGTTCTACCCGCTTTAACAATTTACGTCACAATGGCTTGGCCCAGATTACAAACCTGCATGAATAACCTGAAATTAGAGGGACTGACAGGCAAACAGACTTGTTTGTAATTGCTGTAAAATAGGCATAGATCTATACATGATATAGGTAATAATAATAATATTGATTCTGTTGCGGGCAACATATTCTGATATCCCCCTCAAGGCCAGTCAATATTATATAATTATTACCTACCGTATATGGGGTAGTTTTACGATGCATTTAAAATCCATATTTTGCGCGGTCCGCGAACGACCTAGTTCTGAGCGGTCATCATTCCCTGATATTTTCCCTCTTCCGGGTTTCACCATTCACTTTGTGTACAAAAAGTGCGGTCAACATTGAACCCGATTAACATCCACCTTACCTTTTTCTTGTCAGTGCGCTTTTATTAAAAGTGCATACGCGCAGTATTGTGTACGCGTTAAAGTGTAAGCTAAAACAATGGATACGCGTGGTAACAATGTACGTCACAATGGCTTGGCGCAGATTACATACCTGCATGAATAACCTGAAATTAGAGCGACTGACAGGCGAATAGACTTGTTTGTAATTGCGATAAAATAGGCATAGATCTATACATAATATAGGTAATAATAATAATATTGACTGGCTCTACTTTCGGGGAATATCGAAAATGTTGCCCTTAAAAGAACCATATTGCCCTCGTCTTCGACTCGGGGCAACATATTCTGGTATCCCCCTCAAGGCCAGTCAATATTTGTGTAAATATTGCTATCATCCCATCCTTCGCACGTTACAGGTTCAGATTCAAGTACAATAATCGGATGAGAAGAATACCATTATAAAGAACATATTGTGTGACGCAGTATATATACGTAATAATATTTCTTCCTTTCTTTGACCTACTTGCATATGCAAATGAATAAGTAAAAACAGAGATACAAGATCATGATGAAATATTCCTATTATATTATATTATATTATATTGTATAATATGATGTGATAATAAGATATGATGATGTATTATATTTATATAATATTGTCTGCCCTTGAGGGGGATACATTATACTCCCTGAATAATAATAATAATAATAATAATAATAATAATAATTATAATAATAATAATAATAATAATAATAATAATAATAATAATAATAATAATAATGATGATAATAATAATAACAATAATAATAATAATAATAATAATAATAATAATAATAATAATGATAATAATAATAATAATACATAACATTTATATTGCGCTCAATACAATGTTTCTAAGCGCCGAAGTAGTATTATTACCCTGACTTTAGCCCAGCTGTCCTATAAGGTGCTGAAAGCATTCAAGGAATAAATTCCTACCAGGTACCCATTTACTACACCTGGGTGGAGAGTGGCAAATGTAGATTAATGTCTTGGCAAAGGACATTAGTGCGAGACTCGAACCGCGAACCATGAGATCCACAGTCCCGTGACGTATCCACTAGACCACGACACCTCTACTTAACTAGATTCATATTACCCTCGTCTTCGACGAGGGTAATATGCATCTATTTATGGCGATATAAACCAAATATATACTGCCTACATTCGGGTCTCTGGTTAAACTATGGTACTCTCGGTGACGTGAAGACGACCATTTTCCTTCGGGCCTACGCACCTCATGAAAATAGTCTTGGTTCACGTCACCTCGGGGACCATATTTCCAACCAGACCCCCTCATGGCAGTATATATTTGTATATTGCATTATATTATATTATGTCGTATTATGTTTATAATATTATGTTTTGTTATATTTATTATATTACATTACATCGTGTTTTATTATGTTATATTGTATCATGCTATTTATTCATGCAATTAATGCAAATGGAAAGTTGTATATATTTTAATAAACAACTAGTGAAGCTATCGTAGATCCCCGAAGAAGCCCGTGTCAGCTTCAAAAGCAACACCGACTAACACGACAAGTTTGTCCACATTGTAATCATTTATGGTCATTATTCGTACAGTTAGCACATATTCATAGATATAGATATGTATAAATATATAGACATGAAAGTATATTATCTCACATCATAACTTGTGTAATAGTAATAATGATGATGATAATGATAATAATAATAAGTAAATAACAATTATATATGTATGAATTAATTTCAGTTGTATATTCTTATGTCAGCCATCATTTTTATAAAGTCCTGATGAAGATAACAGATCCAAAGCTTGATTCAAGTTTGGTCAAATAGGAGCATAACCCCATTAGGTAAAGTAACTCTTTGTTAAAAAATTTATACTTGTTAATATTTCTAACATATTCTTTTGTTGTATTGTTCTGTTATCTTATTGTTCTGAAATTGTTCTTCATTGTATTTTAATTGTTTTATGTATTACAGGGCTCTCTTGCAAAGCAGTTTGTATGTCCTGAAGAGACTACCCTGTATAAAGAACACAGAATAAATAAATAAATAAATAAAACACTTTTTATTTCGCAATTTAATTATTTGATTCTGTCCTTGCCAAATCCGCCACGTTATAAAAGAGCTGGACAAACTGTTATTCATTTTTTTTTTTGGGGGGGGGGGGGGAAGAAACCTGATCGCATTAAAAGATGTCAGATGTGTAATTCCTATATGGATGGCGGTGTGAAGATGGTTAACACTGAATGTTTCTTTTCTTCGCTAAAACTAAGTTGGGTACGAAGAATGTACAACGGATTCATTGACAGTATATGCTTAAATTCTTTTCTGAGCTTTGTCCCATTCCCAGATTATAATTTTATACTTTATAGTCAATGTTATTTGGCAAAGTTTATTGACCTGATAACGAATCTTTTTTGGAAAAAATGTGATTCATTCATGGTGTAGTTTTAGGAAAGTAGACAGATGCTCCAGCAAAGAAGAATTTTTCTCTGAACTCCTTTGCCATAATGAAGACAATCTAATACATACAAATCTTGTCAATTTAGACACTACAGCCAGAAGGATTTAAGATTTGTCAGTGACTTAATTGGGGTAGACGGTCAAGTTTTAAGTAGACAAAAATTATTGAAATTTACAATATTTCCATTGATTACCTAACATACTTTATTATACATCAGGAGATTAGTGAAAAGTTGGAAAGTTTTTCACAGCCTGTCGATAATTTTGTGAAGTTAACCTCCCCATTCAGACCATACATCCTTAGTATTTTGATTGAAGAAATGGGTGTAAAAATATCTATGTTCCAGTGGTAAAAGAAAAGGTATTAAATAACATGTATTACAAAAGAAAGAAAGATGGGAAGAGAAAATCCGAAAACAAATTTCACCAGAGAAATGGCGTTGTTTCAATTCTATACCATTTCAAACAATGCTAGACGTTACACTCAGATAGTTCCAGTACTGCTTAATCAATTGTATTACTCCAACAAATTTGTATTTCTGTAAAATTCAGGTTAAATCATGCAGTACATGTGCTTTCTGTTTATTGCATGATGAAACTATTGAACACTTGTTGTTTTAATGTCACCTGGTTAGGAAAGTATGGGAATAATTTGAAAAGAGATTGTACGAAAGATGCAAATTTGTAATAAAATTAACCATCGAAAATGTTCTTTTGGGAATCACACCCACCAAATTCAATAAAGTCTTAAAATCACTTATCATTTGGCTTAAATGGATAATTTATAAAATTAAATTGGCTGGAATTCGCCTCATACCACAGAAAGTTGTTAACGAGGTAAAGAGTTATTTCTTTGATGAAAAAGCTATTTTCTGCGAAAATATGAAGCAAGATTTATTTGAAAGATGTTGGTTAAATTTCAATAATCTTTTCGACTAATGTCGAAAATATAATAACATTATTTTCATATGACGTTCAAACATGAAAAATCTAAGGCCCTCTTCAGGCGCTTTTTGGAAGCGAACCGTGCCGTAGCTCGTACCGTGCCAAAGTGGTTAGAAAGCGAGCGTCAGGCGTTTATTGGGGAAGCGTACCTCGGAGGTACGTATTCGGTACGCTTCGCGCTCGAATTCGGGGGGGGGGGCATACGTTGCATAGCATAGGTGAGGGATTTGGCGCGCTATTCAACACAGTTGTCGTTCCCTGGGCTCGGCTTATATCATCACGTTAATTTGAGCTCTCATCACTGTACTACACTGTATTGCTAATAAACTCATTTATATTCTCCGTTGTATGATTTTATCGGTATTCTCGCATGCAGTTTAATGATATTATGTGCAGTTAGACCAAATTAAACTGGAGATGGATCGTGATAATTTCCAGAAGTATTTACATGAAGAGCAGGCAAGGAATAAATAACATGCGATTCAGCGCGCTCATTGAATTACCACTTCCGGTCGGTACTGTACGGTTTGCATTTAGGTGCTCGTCGAGGCACCGTACGGTTCGCTTTGGCACGCTTTTGACCACCTCAAAAGGTGGTCCGCCGAGGCACGCTTCTGGAGCGGCACGGTACGGGAACGGTTCGCAAAGGAGCGATCAGGCGCTTCCTCTGGCACGGTACGGTACGCTCTAAAAGAACGCCTGAACAGATCAAGGTTCTGAATATTCATATAAAGAATTATTACGGCCGCAGGGCCTACATGCTTTACATTCTCACACCCCACACTCGTAACAACATACTTTCACGCAAACGGTGAAAAATAACGGGAAAACACTCCGAATTTACTTTGATTCCTTGCCTTTTATTTACTACGGCACCTCCCACTGCACATACGTGACAAAAACTCAATCATATATTAACAGGCATAAGATTGGTAACAGAATAAGTTAGTGATCTCGAGATTTTGCAAGCCTTTGAAGCCGAATTGGAGTGACGTCAGAATATTGTCTACGATTCGAAGCCGATTTGCCCTTCTTGTAACCCCCCTTTTTTTCCTTTTCTTTTTTCTAGCACTGAAGTCGTTATTCAGAACCTCAAACTGGAAGATAATATTCATATACATTTCTATACTTAATTCAATTGCGATTTCTTCGAAAATCGGATCGCTGATGGTGTTCTTAAAACAAAACCAACAACAACAGAGACTGCTATAAACAGAAGGTGGATTTTCTCTCTCAACAGGTTGCCCCCCCCCCCCCCCCCGCCCACCCAGGAAGCTGGGTGCTTAAGGTGTTGTATAGGGGGGTGCTGATGGTGCTGAAAGCGAATTTGGAATTTGGGAGTGAAAACATGTCTGGGCCTCTTCTAAGGCTCGTTCAGTAAACCATCTAGTATCCCTGAAAAGGAGATAAAACAAGAAACAAAACAACAAATACAACAACGGCGCCATTATACATGATATAACAGATTGCATTGCCACTAGCATTGATGACGTCATTCTGAGTGAAGGAAATATCCCAGCAAACACAAAACGTTTTCAGAACGTTCACAAAACGTTTTTATTAGGTCCGCTACGTCTTCGTCTTTAATAAACGTTTACAAAACGTTTTTATTAGGTCCGCTAAGTCTTCGTCTTTAATAAACGTTTACAAAACGTTTTTATTAGGTCCGCTACGTCTTCGTCTTTAATAAACGTTTAAAAAGCGTTTACAGAACGTCGAAGTTTTTACTTAAACATTTGCCGCAAATTCACAGCTATAGGTCTTTTGATGACGTCCAAAAAACGTTTACAACACGTTTTACCAAGACGTAATCTGCTGAACGTTTAGCTGCAGTAGATATGTTTATTATCATTATCATTATATGATTCTTCTTATTATTATTATTGTTGTTATTATTATTATTATTATTATTATTATTATTATTATTATTATTATTATTATTATTATTATTATTATTATCATTCCCAGCAAACACCTAACGTTTTAAAAACGTTTTTTCAGGTCCGTAGGTCTTCGTCCTTAAAAGAACGTTTGAAAAACGTTTTTAAAACGTCTAAAACAAAACGTTTCTTCCTGAACGTTTTTAAAACGTTTTTTAAGCGTTCAAAAGTGGACCATGTACATGATACAATTGATCATGATTCATGAATATTCACAAAAGTCCATAATTGACCAAAATCATATTTTAAAAAGGATAAACGGCAATCTATTTTGGCACTTCAATTTGTGCTATAATGCAAAATGTATTTACATTAATTGTTATGCCCAATGCAATTTGAAGAGGTATTTATAGGTCAAAACTGAAAAAATGTAATCTTCAACTATTTTTTAATGGTCATTGCCATCTGGTCCCTATATTTAGAAAAACCTGCCAAGAGTACTGTGGATAGGATAGGATAGGATATAGGCATAGGGTTGTTAAGATTATAGGAGGTTAGGATTTTAGACCATTAGGTGGATTGTACAGAAAAAGCTTCACTTCAGGTTGAAATTATTATTTTTATTATTATGTCCACCAGGTTTTATAAACGTTCTTTAAAGGTTTTCTGGACGTTTTTTAAAAGTTGGCCGGGTTTCAAAACGTTATAGAAAGGTTTTATGTACGTTCTGGAAGGGTTTTTTCGGACGTGTTTAAAACGTCCGCGAGGTTTTATAAACGTTCTTTAACGGTTTTTTAAACGTCTGCCAGGTTTCAAAACATTCTAGAAAGGTTTTTTGAGAAACGTTTTATAAACGTTCATAAAATGTTTGCTGGAGGTTTTTTAAAGGTTCTTAAAACGTTTTTTAAATGTCCGTAGGTTTTCTGAAGGTCCTTCATTTAGAAGCAAATTTTCAAAGGGTTTTTTTTTTTTTTTTTTAAACGTTTAAAAAGCGTTTTAAAAACGTCAAATAAAACGTTTTATGGACGTCCAAAACCTTCCACAGAAAAACGTCCAAAAAACGTTTTTACGAAACGTCCAAAGAACCAACTTGGAATGTTTTTAGAACGTTCAGAAAACGTCCGATTGTTAGCTGGGATACTATTCCAAATGCACTATACCTGCACTCCGGCGAGTGCAGGTATAGTGCATTTGGTATAGTACGTTTTCTGCTCTCCAATGCACATGGATGCTACAGTGCAGTCCACTGAATGACATGTGACCCTATTTGAACCAATCAGATTACAGAACATTCTTGGAAGTTGTATAATCTTGAATATTAAACCGTACATTGGTTTTTTAACTCTATCTTGTAAATACAATATATATGTATTGTTCTGTTTTTGATTATTTATTTTGCTTAAACAAATTAATTAGGAAACGATTTAGCCATTAAAAAAACTGCAAACAAAATAATAATTAGGTGTTCATATCGGTAACCATAATGTGCTGATTAAATCCCATTTGAATGTATACGAGATTTGATTTGATTTTAAGGGATTTTGCATCATAGTTTTGAACATACATTTTTTAGGCATGGTACAGTTCCCATACATAACACATAATTATACATGATGTTGAATACACAAGTGATACATAATCAAATAGGTGATTGATTGAATACATAACTAAATGATATACGAAATTATATAAATACTTTGAATACATTATGAACGTCAATATTAGACGCAGGAGGGCTACAGCATAAGCAGATAGGTTGCCGTGGCTGCTGCCCTCAGCTAATGTAAAGGTCAAATTTCATATAAGGTCCTGCTTTTACATTTATTACAAAATTTACTAACTCGGAGTGATACTAGTCATTTGTAAATGCATCATATATTGAATATACTATTTCCTTCCTTGTCTGGAAAATATTTATATCGCATAGGATTGTCAAGGGCAAAGAAATAGGTTTCAATTAAATATAGGACCGATTTCCTTTTTGTTCTTGTTCATTCATGTCTCAAAAACTTGCACAATAATGTAATGTCGTTGAGCCGAGGAGAGGGAGAATGATGAAAAGGAGAGCAGAGGGAGAGATAGAGGGTGAATGACGAGAGAAAATGTAAGAGAGAATGATGCAGACAGAAAGAGGGAGAGAGAGAGAGGGGGGGGGGGGGGGAGATTGGAGGGGAAGTTCCGACAGATAGACACTAGGACTAAGAGATTGGGAGAGTGATGAAAACATACGAGGGAGAGAGACAGAGAGAGAGGGAGAGAGAGGGAAAGGGAGAGGGGAAGAGGGAGGGGGGGGGGAGATGTGGCTAGAGAAGATATATTGTTATGGCTAGGGATGCATTTGGGTTTTATGTTAGGTTTTCGGTCATGGTTAGGTCACTTATTGTATTATTTTGGCCCAAGGTTCAAATTAGGAATTCAATTAGTGTAGGAAAACACTGCGCAGCAGTCGGCGCTGGAGAAGGTGTCGTAAAACTCTTGACGGAGACAGAGATAGAGATGAGTTACACAAAAAAAGAAAGTAAATTCACCCTGCATGTTTGCTTTAATATGAAGTGGCGTATCTAGACCTTATTTTGGGATGGGCTAAACATCTAAGCTTCGAGCAGTTCATCTAGTTCAGCAAACAAGCCACTTTTCGCAGGCCCTTTTTGCGATCGAGAGGATGGTTTCGTCCAAATATGGCTTATATATCGAAAAGGAAGTGGGAAAGCTAGAATGGTAAAGATCTTAAAGTTGTGTTACAAATGATGATTTGATATGATATGATATAATATGATATGATTGTATTTTTTTACCAATAACAAAAGATTATATTTATAATATTTACAGCTGCACTTATATATATGCATATATATACGTATATATATATATATATATATATATATATATATATATATATATATATAGGTGTAGAAGACAAGTAAATAAAAGATTCCGTGAGACTGAAAAGTTTTCAAATTTTCGGCCATAGGCCTTCATCAGGAAATGATGAAAATTTATTAAGTATCAACAAAAGAGCTTGAAGCGCAAAAATGCAAAAAGCTCCATGGATACTAGCGCAACCATGGTAAAGAAGGCTGAGGGAGGAGAGAGAGAGAGAGAGAGAGAGAGAGAGAGAATGACGTAATAAAACGACATAAATAAAAGAAAACAAAAGAAAACAAAAGAAAACAAGAGAGGGAGAAGCGTGAAGGCGCACAAAACCATGGATACTAGCGCAACCATGGTAGAGAAAAGCTGAGGGAGGAGAGAGAGAGAGAGAGAATGACGTAATAAAACGTCATAAAGAAAAGAAAACAAAACAAAACAAGAGAGCGAGAAGCGTAAAAGCGTACAAAAACATGGATACTGACGCAACCATGGCAAGAAAGTTAAAAGAGAGAAGAGAGAGAGAGAGAGAGAGAAGGGGGGGATGACGTAAAAAAACGTCATAAAGAAAAAAAGGAAGTGCAAAGAGCTCCAAGGATACTAACGTGACCAAGGTAAGACAGAAGAGAGGGAAGATGACGTATTAAACGTCATAAAGAAGCAGAGGGAAGGTAAAAAAAAAGAAAAGAAAATGAAAAGAAAAGAGAAGGGACGTAAATTAACACGTCAAGATAGAGAGAGAGAGAGAGAGAGAAGTAAGAAGAAAGGAGAAAAATGAGAGCAGCAGAAAATGAAAAAGAAAAAAGAAAACGAGGAGAGAAGAAAGAAAGAAAGAAAGAAAAAAGTAGAACAAAGTTCTATGTACTCTGAAATGAACGGAAGGTAACGTTTAAACTAGACGGATGTAATGTTCCAAGTTGGGAGATGATTTTCTCTTCTTGTTTCTTCCTGTCTGTATCATCTCCTGTGCACTTGAATGCCCCGCAGACTTTGAAATTGTCCGTGGTGTGTCCGGGAAGGTTGAAGTGACGAGCTATCGGAAGGACTTCCGATAGCTCGTCAAAAGGACTTCCGATAGCTCGTCACTTCAAATTTAGTGGATTTAAAAATCCCTTCCAAACAAGAACAAAGGTACACTTATATTATTAAAGAAAAAAAAATCATTTACATTAAGACTTACTAAAAAGTTAAAGAAAAAAAACCTCAATTGACTAAAGGACCCAATTCCCTCACCCATGGAGATTATCCTTTCTGTTATGAAAACCATCCACGAAAAAAATCCTACACTTCAAGAGGTTTTATTTATTTATTTTTTTCAATTATACATATTTGTATCATTAATTTATTTATTTATCATTATCTTTTATGCATATCGAATAAATATATTCACCGGTATTAAGTATATCAACAACATAAGAGACTTATGCCTGGTGACGTGTCAAGTACTTTACATTTATTTTTACATTATCTGTATCCATGATTAGATTTGATTCGATCTTGTCCGGTTACATTTTTAGCTTTATTTACTTGTTTACAAATTTGCAAAGCGATATATTTTGATTTGGAGATCGATTACAATTAAAGTGCATTGACCGAGCGCCGTCTGCCACAATTAGAAATTACCGACGCTGATTCGCCGAATCCGTACGTTGAAGCGATGAATACATTTCAATAAATGCATATATTACTGAATTTGACCTTTCTTACTGCGCATGCTCTAAGATGATGCGCGTAATGTGTTTCATACCGCGTAGAAACAAATGTTACTCTCGGGGAGCATCTTACAAAATGAATCATGCATTTACGCTCATGAATTATGCAAAGTGCTTATCGGGCCTTCTAATGGACCCCGACAAGATGGTGACGCGCTATATGAACACGCCAAAACACAATGAGCGACTCTTTGGGGGGACGGTAAGGTGATTATTAATCAACCAATTAGCAGGGGCGTCGATCCGTTTTGTTTTGTTTTTTTTTTGGATTGGGGGGGGGGGACGTTTTTTAATGGCGTCATTTCAAATGAAGGTATATATAGTATCCTTCATGATTTTTTTAACGCCTCTCAGTTACCAGCTTGTCCACGGTTACATGAAGCAGGGAAAAATTAGCACGGCTAAATTGAAGTCTGATCGTGTAATACCTTTTGTATTTCATTGTTTGGAAGGTTTCATTTCCGAGTTTTGCATCACTTTTCCTTATTCTATTTTACACCTCCGGGTTTATTGGGGGAGGATCGACGTCCCTGCCCCTTTGTTATTAGAAGAAAAAAGAATTAACACAATCACAAAGAATTTCGAAAAATCAAATCTATAATAATTAATACGCTAAGGCGACGCGGGAGGTCCCGCGCCCGCCCCGATTGACTTTGCACGCGCTGCAGGAGGGGGTCCGTTGGACCCTATAGAATTTTTTCCCGCTGCCCTGCCGCGAGCCGCCTTCCGTCCTGACCGGTCGGCCTGGCCGTCCGCATGGTTGTCGCCCCCTTCGCGTTGCACGACGACGTCGCGTTGGCAGCAGGTGAGCGATCTCCTGAACGACCAAACCCCATTGGCCCGCGTGCTTTGCCTCGCCGTCGACCGAATCAGACGACGATTGCGCGTGCGTCCGGCGAACGGTACGTAGTGCAGACTCTGTATCTCTCACCGGGGGAACCCACGTAAGAAAATAATTATGCCATGGGTATGTTCAGTAGAGGTCCGTGGTATGTACGTAGGATTTGTGTCATAGTCCGCTTTGTGATTAGTATACCATGTAGGAGTAGCACCCACCAGACTGCGGTGCAATCTCAATGCAAGCTCAGTGCGACGCGACTTATACACACAACCCTATACAAGGCAAACAATACAACAATACACTGCACAGCACTCAACATGAGATGACCGCGAATTCCCGAGCGAACTCATACATTCTACAGATGAATTTGGACGTGAGTTATATTATTTAGAACTAAATAATGTTAGAAACTGTATTTATAGACTTTGTTTGTCTCTATAACATGTTCTCTGTATAGTTAACTGATGAAATTCTTCTCTTTTTAGCCGGACTCTGTCGCGGCGTCTTTGCACTCTGCTCTGAGCGGTACCAGCATGCACTGCAGCCTTGGCTGCTTGAAATAACTACGGGGAAGAAACCTGCAGTAAAAGCTGTTTATTTCGAGATTTTAAGGTTAACTTTGGATGTGAGTGACGTTGTTGAGAAAAAAAAAATGTTTGAGTATAGTATTTGTGGGCTCTGTTTTTGCCTATTCGATCTGTATTTAGTTTAAAAATGATGACATTCTTCTTTACAACGCTGGTAATCTGTCACAGCAGCGCCCACAGTCTGAGGCTGAGCTGTAGTAAGGCTTGGCTGGTTGAACTCCCAGCGAAGAGTCTAGCAGTAAATACCTTACCGAGCGCTGCTTATTTCAAGATTAAAAAATATAAAAAAGATTGAAAATAGTATACTTACCATTTTTTAAAACTACAGTTAACATTGAATTCATCCTACCGTATGTCAGAGCAGTGGCGTACCCAGGATTTTTTGAAGGGGGTGGTTTTTAATTCTCTGACAAGCAAAATTTAAAAAAATGGTTATCAGTATTTTTTTTTTTTTTTTTTTTTTTGGGGGGGGTCTTTTTACTCTAAAATTCTCTGTCAAGCAAAAAAAAAAAAATGTTATCAGGAATTCTAAAGGAAGGAGTGTTTTAACTTCAAATAACACCAAACGGGGGGGGGGGGGGGGTGTTTGAACACCCAAAACGCCCCCTTGGTACGCGCATGTTCAGAGTAGATTCTACAATACTTGAATTTTAAAACCCGCACTGCCGTAAATGCCTCACGACGTTTCTGATTTCAAAATTGGAAAAAGGTTAGGCCGAACACACCTGTACTCATTTTTTATTCGATGGTAGATTCATCTTATTTGAGTATATTCTACATCTACTTTGTTTCTTTTTTTAAAAAAATCGTTCCATGAATATTATCCGTTTGAGGGGCAAACATTATGCTAGGAGCGTTATTCCATTGAAGTCATGGGCGTAGATATAGCGGGCAGGGAGGGGGGGGGTATTTGAATGCATCATTCTTTCCCCCCCCCCCCCCCCCCCCCCATTGTAGAAAAATAAACTCACAGCATAGATAGCACTAGCAGGGGTGACGGATGGGATGGGTGATGCGGGATTATGTGAATGCATCAATCATTTTTATTTTCATTGTATTTGGGACCTTTCTATGCCACTGGATGCAGGAGAGTGAGGGCAGGGGCATGATAGGGCCTGCCTTCACCATCCACCATGTCCAACGGCGGATCCAGGATTTTGTGAGGGAGGGGCCAGCGCCGGATCAATGATTTTGTGATGGCCGGGAGGGGGGCCAATATTCGGAAAATTCATACTTCTGTGTTTTTAATACTTTTCATGTGTATTGTAGGATGTGATCGAACGCATGTATTGCTCATACATGTAAGTGTCTGATTGAATTTGAGAATTATGATATGTGTAGGTGAATCTTCACTCGATTACTTATAGAAAATATATAACTACTACCAATTTCTAACTAAAATTGTATTTCTTGCTATAGACTAAGTAATGAGCGACCTCTATGATGACAACAATATTCCATTCACAAAATATACATAACTAGGCCATAGTAATTAATTTTACAACTATGTGAATGCATCATTCATTTTTTTTTTTTTTTTCCATTGTAGAAAAATAAACTCACAGTATAGATAGCACTAGCAGGGCTGTAGGATTGGATGGGTGATGCGGGATTATGTGAATGCATCAATCATTTTTATTTTCATTGTATTTGGGACCTTTCTATGCCACTGGCTGCAGGAGAGTGAGGGCAGGGGCATGATAGGGCCTGCCTTCACCATCCACCATGTCCAACGGCGGATCCAGGATTTTGTGAGGGAGGGGGCCAGCGCCGGATCAATGATTTTGTGATGGGAGGGCCCGGGGCCCAATATTGGGAAAATTCATAATTCTGTTTTTTGAATACTTCTCATGTGTATTGTAGGATGTGATTGAACGCATGTATTGCACTATTGCTCATACATGACTTGTAAGTGTCTGATTGAATTTGAGAATTATAATATGTGTAGGTGAATCTTCACTCGATTACTTATAGAAAATATATAACTACTACCAATTTCTTGCTATAGAATAAGTAATGAGCTACCTCTATGATGACAATATTCCATACACAAAATATACGTAACTAGGCCATAGTAATTAATTTTACAACTATATTTAAGTTCTAATAATAAAACAATAAGCTAAATGGAAACACTAACATCAAAAGAAACTCTTTTATCTTTATTCCACTCTCTCTCTCTTTCTGTTGTTTATATTCTCTACATCCATTCCTCTCTCTTCCTATCTGTCTACCCCCACTCTCTCTCTCTCTCTCTCTCTCTCTCTCTCTCTCCCTTCCCCTTTATGTCATAATGATATCTAACATAAATTATGTACATTACATAACATTATATGTACAATATTTTTAACTGAGTATGTGGGTATGTGGGTAAGTAATTGTGACCATGAGTACGCACGTATTTTTTTGTAAATATGTGTATGCATGTTTCTCTGAGTGAATGCCTGTGTGTATATAAACATGATTTTGTTTATAATAATATAAGGGTGTGCCATTTGAACAAAAGATTGACAGTTACGTGCATCCATCTCCAATCCGCACGCGGTGCTTTCAGTCATTTAAAACTTCCTAGCACTTATAAGGTTTCAATTCTCACATCCATAGACACTCTATTTTATTTCCATCTCTCTAACTTCCTGTTAATTTTCCCACCTGTTATCTCTCCCCCCTTTTCCAACCCACCTCCTCCCCCCCCCCCCTCTCTCTCTCTGAAATCCTATTACAAATGAAATCCTATTACAAAATTTGTAACTATAAAAAAAAGAAAAAAGTGTCATGTTTGTTCAGTTATAAATGATGTCTGTGTATCGTCTTTGTATGTGAATGTGGACGGACTCGAAATTAAAGACAAAATTTACCTACAAAAATTACTCAGTCTTCATAACCATTTTCGTTTCCATTTAGAACAATTTATTGATAATTTCATTAATCAATTTTTTTTTTTTTAATGAATAAACTCACAAGAATGTACACATCGATTGTGAAAATGTTGAATGTGCAATGTAAAAAAGGAACCCGTGGATTTCCACGGGTCCCGCTAGTTAAATTATTAATAAGGCAATTACATTAGCTCTGCCCATCACCTTTTGAATTGTGCGTAAATTACAATAACGTAAGGTCATGCGAATATGGTTTTGTATGGAATATACAAAAGGGTATTGAAATTAGAGCTGACTTTTCGAAAGTAGTTGCAATCGTGTTATTTAATTAATCAACTCAAAGTCGATCATAGGAGCGTGCAAGAACGCTTTTCATGCTTAGGCATTGTTGTAGTTCAGTAGAGCATGGTAGAGTGGTAGAGGATACTGTCAGTGGTGTAGCTACGGGGGGGGGGGTGGTAAGGGGTACGTCCCCCTCCATGAATGGCGAAGGGAAGGAAACATGAATTGAGGATGATACGACACCCTCCCTTACATTGGCCCCTCCTCGCTTGATTGTTTTGTTCTTTTCAATTTCATTCACCGAGTAAGATCCCCCCCCCCCCATCCCCAGAACGTCGATGCCCCTTCTACAGCTCGACCCATGCGACACAATCGGCTAACAATTTATATCTTTTACCAAAGTATAGATTTTGTCAGCACAATAAATTTTATAATTCTCTGGGAAACGCATAAATTCTATTTCGCTTTAGATTTGCCATCACAATCACCAGGGCTGCCCACCCCCCCCCCCCCCTCCTCAACTTATTGAAAAAACTGGCTACGCCAATTTTCTGGAGGGAGGTGATACTTTGTTATAACGGTTGTTTACGGTGGTATACCAACATGTTGTCTGGAGTGCTTGATGAATCAATATGGTACGTATCATTTTTTTTTAGTCTGTTGTTGTTAAGAATAGTTGTTTATATTGCGGTTCAAAAATACCTTTAGGACTCAAAATTATCTTGTGGGATACGGTACCTCTCAAAATTGGTTGAGCTGTGTTTTACTTTGGATGATCGATCCGATGACTCATTGAGAAAGTAAATCCCAGTTGATACCTCAGTCACACCTACGAGACCGACACCAGACCGACAACAGACCGACCAAACAATAATTACCCTACCCTAGAATGGCCATGAATCGGTCGTTATGGAGTCGATGTGGAGTCGGTTTGGCGGTGTGACTACAAAATAACACACAAATGAATAATTGTTAAAATCTTTCAATTTTTAGAGAGAAGAACAGTATAATATTATGCAATATATATTACAGAGGTGTCGACGTCATAAGTGGTTTAAACACTTAACTGGGGATGGGAAGGTCATAGGTTCAAGCACAGGCACTGTATTGACATGTAAGTCCTTTGGAAGGAACATTAAGCCACTGTTTACCGAAGTTGGCACTTGGTAAATTTTCTTCCTTGAATACACAGTGAGCTGATAGAAGTTATAGAAGCTATTTATTGTAATATAGATGTTATTTCATAATATGTTATGCGCTGTACAAGCCGCTTGTGTATACTTGTATGATTAATAGAATGCGTATAGAATTGGAAATATAAAGATAAAATAGGAATCCTTTTTAAAGTTTCAGCATTATGAACTCTATTTCATTGTCGGAATGACGAACCCTATTGCCCTGTGGAATTATGCACCCCATTCCATTTCCAAAATTAAGAGCATTTGTAATTGGAAGAAATATGAAAGATAGGAACCCATTTTTTCAGCATTGTAAACAATGGTAAAGTCTGTTTAATTTTCGGAATTACGAAACCTATTTCACTGTGGTAGGAACCTTAATTCATCTATGGAATTACGAACCTTATTCAGTATTCGGAATTGAGAACATTTGGAAATGTAATGAGCCTTCGGATGAATGAACAGTCGAAAAAAATAACCTACTGAATAACAAACCTTCGGAAAAACTAATCTTCGGAATAACAAAACTTCAGAATAATAAACCTTCGGAAAAACTAATCTTCGGAATAACAAATCTTCGGAATAACAAATCTTTGAAATAACAAATCTACGGAATAAAAAAAACCTTCGGAATAACAAACCTTCGGAAAAACTAATCTACGAAATAACAAACCTTCGGAATAACAAACCTTCGGAAAAAATAATTTTTGGAATAACGAACCTTTTGGAATAAAAAACCTTCCGGGGTAATGAAGGGGGAAAGGCAGCTGAAAATTCTATACGTTGGTCAATGTGTGGGAGCAATATCTGTGATTGATTGATTAATGCAAGTTTTATTTCATTTCATTTCCAAATACAAAAGATATGATTTACAAAGTATAAAATCATGAAATGAAAAAGGAACCTACTGGAAAGCATAGCTTGTTTGTGTAGGTTCCCAGGAATAAATATAACATTAGCATAATTATCTTTTATAACATGGAAGATTAGAAATGAAATACATATTTGAAAATAAATATATAAATTTATATATAAATATTGGCATATATCTCAGAACGAATAATTAAATAGTCATGAATCCTGTATCAATAACGATGAAAATTTTCATAGCATGATGCTGTACACTAAAGAACAAATGACAAGACAGGACTCAGAGGACAAGAAACTGACAAGATAATACAAGACAGAACAGGAGAAGACATGATAGGGTAAAACCAGGATAGGACAACTCAGGACGAAACGCGACACAGAAAGAAAGAAAAAGAGAAGAAAGGGGGGAAAGAAGGGGGAAAAGACAAACAAAAGTCAAGTAAAACAAGAAACTGACAAGATAATACAAGACAGAACAGGACAAAACAAGACAAAGAAAGAAAGAAAAAGGGGAAAGAAAAAAAAAAGACAAGCAAAAATCAGGAAAAACAAGACAAAACAAAGACAAAACTGCACTAGAAAAAAAGAATCGAGATTGACTTTAACCTCATAGATGAACTGTACTTTTGAAGTAAAAGTTTTTTAAAACCCTCTCCTGAAACTAAAATGTGTGGCTTTATTTCTGATTGGATCTGGGAGAGAGTTCCAGAGTTTTTGACCCAGTAAATATAAACGTTTTATTTGAAATCAATGTTCTCGTTCTTGGTAAATGAAAAAGCCGGGCAGACCTAGTAGGGTAATGATGAATATTGAGATTCTTTGAAAATATTGAATAAAATACATTGGGCAGTTCGTTTCTATCTGAATTATACATAAATATTCCAAGATTATAACTATATAAATCACTTATCTTTAGTGTTATGTTTATGAAAGAGTACATCGGTGTGCGCGTTCGGTAATCCGAATGGCATATAACACGCAGCGCTTTTTTTCTGTAAAAGTAAAACTCTATTTAATTGATAGTCGGCACAACTGCCCCATGCTACTTTACCATAGTTTAAATGTGGAAGGATCAGTGTGGAACACAGATTTAAAAGTATACGAGTTGGGAAGTAAAATTTGACCTTGTTTATTATACCAATATTTCTAGAAACGACTTTACAAATGTTATCTATGTGATCTTTCCATGATAGCTTAGAACTCTTTGTATATTTGTATGATCAAAAACTACATTACCTGGAAGCTCATTTATGATATTACTAAAGACCATGTAGTAGGTCTTTTGTAGATTGAGTGATAATTTGTTGGCTTTAATCCATTCAGAAACTAGTTCTAATTCTTGGTTGATTGTGGCAATCAAAACTTGTGGGTCTTTGTGGGAAAATGAAATATTAGAGTCATCTGCAAAAAGAATAAATGATAAAACATCTGAGGATTTACAAAAATCATTTATATAGAAAAGAAAAAGAAGCGGGCCCAAGATAGAACCTTGTGGGACACCGCAGGTTACATTTGTTATGTTAGAGTCGACGTTAGCAATAGAAACATATTGTTGCCTATTGAGGAGGTAGTTCCTGAACCACTCCAAGTCTATTCCTCTGATTCCATAATAACTGAGTTTATACAGTAGTATATCATGATTAATTGTGTCGAAAGCCTTGGAGAAGTCCAGGAACACCAACAGTGTGTTCATACCTGTCAATCCCACTAGTAATCTTATTAATCCTTGTCAACAATGCATGTGTAGTACAATGTTCTTTACGAAACCCAAACTGCAACTGGTATAATAATTCGTGCGTATTCAAAAACTTAGATGTACGTACAAAAACAATTTTCCCCAAACTTTAGATAGACATGTTAACAACGATATTGGTCGGTAATTTCCTAACATCATATTGTCTCCCTTTTTAAAAATAGGAATAACTCGAGCTAATGTTATTGCCGTAGGGACAACTCCAGGAGAGATGGACAAATTGCACATATAAATCAGGGGTTTAACAATTTCGATTAAAGTTTTTTTAATTTTCAGATTTTTTTTTTCAGATTTCAGATTTAGATTTTATTTCATTACATTTTCATTTTTCAAAGTATATAACAATAAGTATTATGAAGTTGACAATATTCAAAATGATTGACAACACAACTTAGTGCATAAACATTTTTCGATCCTTACAAGTAAAACAAAGTGCATTAAAGTTTGAGTTGTGAGAGAAAAAAAATAAGTAACATCAATGAAGACTACGTAAGATTAAAACATTTAAAAAATTAAAACATTACTAATGGTATCGTGCCCTGAAATATGTTTATTCTTTTACTCATGAATTATACCTGCAACCTCCGTCTCGTCTGTAGGTGAAAAATATATTGAGTTAGGGTTAGGATCCTTAAGAAAATCTGTGAAATGATTAGAAGAGTCAGGAATGATACTGGCAAGATTTGGGCAAATACCGGCAAAAAAAATCGTTAAATGCATTTGACAATCTTTGAAGGTTTTCAATAATTTCCCCATCTAAACTTATTTTTGAAACCGAACACTTTTTTTTTTTGGTTGCCTTGTAAAACATTCTTAATAATTTTCCTAGTATTTTGTACGTCTGTTTTGTATAGGTTAAACTGGTTACAAAAGTACTTTTTTGTGGATCTTCTAAGGATACCTGTAAGTAGGTTCTTGTAATCAGTATACTTCTTTTTGTTCTTATCACATAGTTTTGAAATTGTTTTTAGATATAGATTATTCTTCCTGTTAATTGAGCGCAAAATGCCTGGGGTGATCCAAAGGCATCTTGGAATCGTTTTATAGTTAGAACGCTTCTTTTGTATTACCGGGAAACAATTTTTCATTTTTATAAGAAACAATATTCATAAAAGAATCGAAGGCTTCACTAACATTGTGTATACTGTAAATCAGGCGCGGATCCAGGATTTCTTAGGGGGGGGGGCCAAATTTCAAATCATGTGAGCTACATAGTGCTACAATAATGGTGACAAATGGCGTATCTGACGCTCGATCTCGGGGGGGGGGGTGCAAAAGCATATAAAGGGCTTTCACTCCCGCCGGAAGAACATTCTGAAATTTTTAAAGTCCATACAGATCATATTATAATGACTAAAGTTTCTAAATTCCGAAAGAAAATATTTACACTTTGACACCTATGATTTCGAGGGGCTACTTATTCATCTTTTGTTCGGTAATAACTAACGTCTGTTTCTGATGGTGTCATTATGGTCATGTACGCTAACTTCCTGGAAATCCGCCCTAAACACTGAGTTTCGTGAATCCTTATTAGCATGCATCGGCTCTTGCAGGAAGCCAGGAGCCGTACTAAGGGCTCATTACTATGGCAAATCATTACTCCTCGGCGACAGTCGGCGAAGATATCAAACAGTTATGTATCTAAAAAGACTGAAAAGGCATATACTGTAAATCAAATTTCAAAAGGAACAGCACTAATATTTTTTGTGCAAACCAGTCATTAATTGTCGTACGAAATGATAAAGACAATATCGGACACGGTAATGGTATTATGATTCACAAAATAGACTTTATTGATATGCTCTATATGCATGATATCTATTAAGGAAATCGCACCTGAAATTGCATCATGTGCACTATAAGTTCCAAACGCTTTCTTTCATACAGTAAAAGTACGAAAAAGTTCCACAAGCTGGTATGCATACCAGTACACAAGATGTAATAAAACAATAAGTGTAATTATAATGATACACTTACATGCCAAAGCACGATTATTATTGCGTTTCTTTGTGCCTGTAAAAGAATAATACTAATATAATATCCATGCAAAATTTTATTGTTAACATGAATATTTTGAAGAAATGTTAAAATTTGATTTTCCACTATATTGTTGAAAATAGGTGGAAATATCATCAACAGTATCTAAACGTCTTAAGGATAACCGTTGACATGATTAAAACCAAAAGTGGTTGGCTTGTACATATTTGTATTACTGTATAAAAGGTTAAACAAATGTTTAAAAAAAGAAGAGAGTATTCCAGTATTCCACAAGAATGGCAAGGCGTTTCACTATTTTTTTTTTCATTTCCAGGAAGCTTACATCCCTTCTGTTCTTTTCTTTTCTTATTCCTCCGCGTTTTCCTTCCCTTTATATCCTCTTTTTTCTTTCCCTTTCACCCTGCTCTGTTTTTTCTATTTTTTTCTTGGAGATGGGGAGATGAGACAACGTGGGAGCAAGGCCCTTTCGGCCTCCGGCCTCCGGCCTCCTTCCCCCTTCCCCCTTTTCCTTTTTCTTCTCCCCTTTTTTCCCCCTTTCTCTCATCTATCCCTTTTCCTTCCTTCTCCCTTTTTTTATGGAGGGGGGGGGGGGGGGGGTGGAAGGTCCTTTTGGCGCCAGGCATCCTTCTTCCCATTTTCCTTTTGTCTTCCTATTTTTTTCCTTTTCTCTTCTCTCCCCTTTCCCTTCTTTTCCTTCTCTCATTCCCTCTTTGTTCTTTCTAATTTCCTTCCTGCTCCCTCTCTTCCTCTCTCTCTCTTTGCGAGGGGGGGGGGGGGAAGCAACAGGCCCCCTTTGCAAGGGGCCTGGGAGGCAAGGCCCTTTCGGTCCCTGGACTCTCCCCCCTTTTTCTTCCTCCTTCATTTCATTTTTTTTTTCTTTTCCCATTCTCTCCTCTTTCCCTTCCCCTTCCTTCCCTCTTTTTGGCCGGGGAGGGGGAGGGGGAGGGAGAACGGAGAGGCAAGATCTTTTCGGCCCCCCCCCCGGCCTCCGCGCTTTTTCCTCTTTTAAGTTTTTCTTCCTTTTTCACTTTTCAAATTTTCTTCTTCTTCTTCTTCTTCTTCTTCTTCTTCTTCTTCTTTTCCTTTTCTCTCTTCTCTCCCTTTCCCTTCTTTTCCTTCTCTCTTTCTCTCCTTCCCTCTTTTTTTTTTTTTGGCCGGGGGGGGGGGGGGGGGGGGGCCCGCTGCCCCCCCCCCCTTTATCCGCGCCTGCTGTAAATTACAGACCAATCAAAATTTCCAAGCTCTTCTTTGAAAAGATTCATATTATTTTGAGAAAAATGACGTTGGCTATTAATAGTTTCTGTATTCAATACGTGGTTGTATTTAATTTCAAAATGCGAGAAAATAGGAAAATGGTCTGACAAATCGGAAAGAATTATACCGGAAGAAATGGTACAACGAGCATTTGTAAATACGTTATCGACGAGAGTAGCCGCATTGCCGGTGATTCTAGTTGGCTTAGTAATTAATGGAAGAAAACCAGCAGTGAGTAGTACATCCATAAAAGTTTTTACAAATGTTTCTGCATCATACTTTAAGAGATTAACATGGTAATCACCGAGTAAAAAACATTTTTTATTTACCATGTGGGGGTGCGCTAATAGATCATGGAAACAATTTAGAAATTCACCATGAAGAGAATTGGGTGGCCTGTAGATGACTGCAACTAAAATGTTTTTATCACCTGGAATAATAATTTCTACGAAAAGAGTTTCTATAAAGTCATTCATGTAATTCAATTCAGGCCTCAGCTTTTACTCATAATGTTGTGATATAAACAAGCCGACACCTCCCCCTGCTTTTCCTATTCTGTTGTTTGTAATCAAATTATATCCAGGTAATGAATAAAAAGATGATTGGGTACTATTGGTAGACCAGGTTTCTGATAATCCTATTACAGAGCAATTGAGTTTAGAGTTCATTAGAAGGGATCGAAATGCATCGAAATTTTTGTTGGCGCTGCAAATGTTGCAGTGGAACATTAGAAAATCATTACTCGGGTGTTCAGATGCAAGCTGTCTTTCCGTATAATAAAATGATGGTGTATGCTGATATGTATTATCATTTGGGTCAGGGACAGTATCAAGATTTTGACTTTGGGAATTCATGGACTGAAACAACATAATGGGAAAATTTTCATGACAGCATTATTTATGGGGTTATCTTACCTGAATTGCAACTTCCACTCTCTTTTACCAGTATTGGAACCTGGCAATTGTATTCTTCATACGCATCCTATACAACGAGGGTAAGTAATTGAGATTTAGAAGTTTAGAATTTAAAAAAAAAATCATTTTAATACAGTAAGGAAAAATGGTAAACTTTTTGGCCCGAATTCACAAAGGAGGTTTAAAGGGGGTACCCAATGCTGAAACAATGTTAGTTCATTTAAAAGATCATGATTTTATTAGCAGAAAATCATCTGCCTTAAGTCTTTTTAAAATTCGTGTTGCCAGAAAAATCCCCGAAATATGGTAAGACTTCAGGATATTTTGGCCCCTCAGCTGTGTCCCAATTTCAGCTTGGTAACCACAATGACGTCAAAGTGGTTACCCAGGTTCGCGTATTGCAGATGTGTTGCGCGCTAGACTGTACAAAATGCATTATACCTTGCGCGCATTTTGCTATAATTGCGCGACAAGGTAACCACTGTGACGTCATTGTGGTTACCTAGCTGAAATTTGGACACAGCTGAGGGGCCAAAATATCCTGAAATCTTACCATATTTCGGGGATTTTCTGGCAACACGAATTTAAAAAAAATTTAAGGCAGATGATTTTCTTCTAATAAAATCATGATCTTTTAAATGAACTAACATTGTTTCAGCATTGGGTACCCCCTTTAAACCATGGGTAAGGTTGAAACCTCCGTAAGCGTACTAAAATAGGCGTAAATAAGCGCACATTGCCCATGCGCGCGCTCAAAGAAAACATATGATTGGATCGGATTCCGTGCGCACGTACGCTTAAAAATCCCAGGATGGGGTTTAAACCATGGTTTTAACCAAACCTCCTTTGTGAATTCGGGCCTTTAAGTTATTATGAATTTAAATACTGACGTGTAACAATCTGTAATTGCAACAAAAAAACAAAAAAAAAACATATGTGATTCGACCTGTATTTTTTTCTCGAATTTGATGAGAACTTTACTTCTGCACATTACAGATAGGTCGTGTGCATAGGCGTACAGGGGGTGTTTTGGGTGTTAAACACCCCTTTTGCCGTTTTGCGGTGTTTCAGGTGTTTAGAAATGAAAAGAGCTTGTTTTTAACCCCAAAATGCAGATAACCATTTTTTTTTTTGGCATGTCAGAAAAAAAATTTGGAGTAAGAAGACAGCCAAAAATGCTGATGGATTTTTATTTTTTAATTTTTTATTTTTTTGCTTGTGAGAAAATGAAGAATAATCCTAAACACCACCCTTTAAAAAATCCTGGGTACGCCACTGGTCGTGTGTGTTGACATATCATTTGCCCTCCCCCCCCCCCTAATAATTCCGGAGGTGTAAAATAAAATAAGGGAAAACTGATGCAAAACTCAGGAAATGATGCCTTCCAAACAATGAAGTACAAAAGATTTTACAAGATCAGACTTCAATTTCGCCGCGCAAATTCTCTAATCTTTACTGCGTCATTTAACCGTGGAGAAGCTGCTTTTAAGAGGCGTTCCAGAAAAACAAGACGCCATTGAAAAACGTTCTGAACATACATAATTCAATTCAAAGTTTAAATTTTCATATTTATTTAGTTTTTTCTCTATTTTTTTCATATTTTTTTAGTGTTTATTTTTTCTATTATTTTGTGTTATATCTTCTCTACTCAATTTGCTGTTATGTAAAATATATTTTCCCATCATTTTGTCGTTTTTCACGTGATCTTTAATTCCATTTTCTGTTCATGATATCGATATGCATATTTTACATAAGTTCAAATTACCATCATATCTTTATCAATGCTATGGTGATCAGAGGCAGCGCTCCGGGGGGGGGGGGGGCAGGGGGCACAGTTCCCCCTCACTTTTTAAAGTACCCCAAAAGTGCCCCTTTTCATAGCTGATAAGTGCCTTTTTCTTCGTATAGTCCCCCTTTTTCTTTCTAATAAGTGTCCTTTTTATGTTCTGATGAGTGCCCCTTTTAACCTCAGAAATTAGTGCCCCTTTTGTTTTCTGATGAATGCAACATCGGTAGATACTGGTATATATAAAGTATAATATGGGTATGTATAAAGTCCACAAAGAGGATCAGAGAGGCTTCATAATAATACATTCCCCTACTGATATCAGCACAATAGTGAGGCAGTAGAGCAGGGGGTAGGAGGGGCCCAATGCCCTAAATTATACAAGAATGAGCAGTGCTCCTAAATTATAAAAGGAACGAGGACAATTTTTTTGTAAAATTTTTCCAAAGCTCAATCGCTACGCTCGCTCGCATTTATTATTATCTTCTTACCATATTAGGAAAATCGCTGTATATAATTCAACACCCGTTGCCTTCAGCGTAAGAAATAATTCTTAAATGATCAGGCTATTACACTCAACTGCAAATAATAATAAATAATACAATACATTTATTAGGCGCTTAATACGGATGTTTCTAAGCGCACGGTTTACCGGAAAATTAAGATTAAATCCAAAATAATACAAAAATACAAAAATTATTAGAAACCTTATGTAATTCAAACAATAGATACAGTGTATACGGTAAATGAATACTGAAAATCAAAGTCGGTGTGCACCTCCATTGACCGACCCACAACTGGGTCATTCCAGAGGACTATCTGCTAAAAAGGTAAGTTTTCAGCAGGGACTTAAACTGATTAACGTAAGTGGCTAGATGAATATAGGCAGGCAGAGAATTCCAGAGAGAAGGGGCAATTGTAGAAAAAGCACGATCACCATATTTTGTGGAAGTGCGAGGTCCAGGAGTTAATTGCATTGTAGAGGATGAACGGAGGGATCTTGAGGAAGTAGTGGAACGTAAGGAAATGAGATCTGTGAGATACTTGGGGGCTTGCCCATTCAGAATTTTGTACGTAAGCAGAAGAACTTTAAAAGATATACGGTGATGTATGGGAAGCCAATGGAGAGAACGGAGGATTGGGGTTATGGGCTCGGATTTCCTGGAGAGGGAGACAAGTCTTGCGGCAGAATTTTGTACCCGTTGAAGTGGAAGTGAATGTGTACGAGGGAGGTTAGAAAATATGGAATTACAATAATCTAGGTGACAGGAAACAAATGCATGAGTTAATTTGGCAGTTGTGGGTCGGTCAAGTAGTTTCCTTATCTTCCCAATTTTGAACAATCCAAAAGATGCTGACTTACAAATGTGTTTAATGTGTTGTTGTAGGGTAAGATTTTTGTCAATGATCAAACCAAGATCACGTACCCATTCACTACTTTTAATATTAACATTATCAGTAACTAAATCCGGAAATGAAGTGGTGTTTCTATGTTTAGAATATATATGGATTAACTCTGATTTTCGTTCATTGAGGCAAAGCTTGTTGTTTGAGGACCAGATTTTAATATCCTCAAGACAGTTGTGAAGTTTTTGAGCTGCTTCAGCCGTTTCATTTGGTTTCAGTGTAACATAAATCTGTGTGTCGTCAGCATACACGACATGCTGAACACCTTGTCGGGATTCAATGACTTTGGACAATGGACTGGTATAAAGAAGAAAAAGGAGCGGCCCGACCACGGAACCTTGCGGAACCCCGCAGGTCAGCGGGAATGGTGAAGAGAGCGTGTCACTGACTCGTTGAGTACGGCTGTGAAGATATGAACGAATCCATTCGAGAACAGTTCCGGATATCAAGAAATCCTTTTCGAGACGGCGAAGTAACACACTGTGGTCGATAGTGTCAAAAGCAGCTGTGTAGTCCAGGAGGACTAACACTGCTTCATTCCCCTTGTCTACGGCCAGTAGAAGATCATTGAAAAGTTTAACCAAGGCAGTTTCTGTTGAATGATGATTTCGATATGAAGATTGAAAAACAGGAAACATGTCGGATCTTTCAAGATAATCTTTGAGTTGTGATGACACAATCCTCTCCAGGACCTTACCCAAAAAGGGAAGATTAGCAATTGGTCTGTAATTATTGAGTCCATTTGGGTCAAGTGAAGACTTCTTGAGGAGAGGGAGAAGTAGAGATGTCTTGAATGGTTCTGGGACGAGACCAGAGGACAAAGAGAGGTTGAACAACTTGGTAATGACAGGAGGAATATCATCCAGAGTGCCCTTCAACAACCAGGTAGGTATTGGATCCAATTTACAGTACTTAGGTGGTAGTGATGTGATGAGTTCCTTAACTTCCAGATCAGATACAAGACAGAATTCTGAAAGTTCACACTGAAATGGAGCAGCCAAGGTTGTGATTGCTGGCACTGGAACTGAGTCAGAGAAGGCAGATACAACGGTGGATACCTTCTCAGCAAAAAAAATTGCAAACCTGTCTGCCAGTTCAGAGTCCGACGAGTGGTCAGGGAGAATTAATGAGTGATGAGATGAGGAAAGTGATTTTACAAGACTGAAGAGTCTTTTGGTATCAGCATCACCGATGAGATTCTTAAGGTAAGTTGACTTAGCCTTGAAGATGCATTCGTAGTATGATTCACACTCTCGATGATACAGTTCCCAATCAAAACAAAGTCCTGACTTGATCATACGACGTTCTGCCCGGCGTCGTCTTCTCTTTGCCTCCTGAATCTCGTCATTGAACCATGGTGCTTTAGGTCTGATCGTTACAGTTCTCACATGAAGAGGAGCATACATATTTAACAGAGTACGGAGACAGGTGTTATAATAATCAGCGACTTCAGAAGGACAAGTCAGACCAAAAGAAGAACTGACTAACAATTTAATATCATTACGTAGAGAGTCCATGTCGATGTTGCGAAATTTTCTGTAGCTCACTTGCTTCTTGGGATTCTGCGGCCTTGTGAGGTTTGCTGTGGCAACAAGTGCAGAATGATCCGAAGGTAGCGAAGATAACATGTTGACATGGTGGATGACATCAGAGTCTGAGTCTCTAGTGAAGAGTAGGTCCAGAGTATGGCCGGCACGATGAGTGGCACCTTGGACATGCTGCTTAAACCCTAGAGAATCTACTCCATCCATAAAGGATTTTGCAAAGTTATCATTGGGATCATCTATATGTACATTAAAATCACCCAAGAGTACAGGTAAGTAATCATTAACACTTGCGCCTTCAAGGAGAGTGAGGAACTCCTCCGAGAAGGTCCTACTTGAGAAATTATTAGCGAGCTTACGATTTCAGGACGGGAGCCTTTGAAGACGGGGAGGCGAGCAAAAAAATCGATGTGCGCATGCGCGACTCGGAGTATCTCTCCGTCCTGTTTGATTTCAGGACGGTTCTCAGGCGAAATAGCGTCCGGTCTAAAGTGGGGACGGGAAGCCGAACATTGCAGTGCGTCGCCGTCCACTTTTTCGTAACTTGATTGAAAAACAAGACGGGGAGAGTGCTAGGACCGTCACAGTCGGTTAACTCTCCGCCGTCCTGTTGCTCTCCCGTCCCGTTTCGTAAGCTCCCTATTATTACTTGTAGAAGGAGGAGGGCGATAGATACAATATAACCTAACTACAGAGGATGAAGTAAGATTAAGTGTTAGATCAAGCAACTCAAATGAAGAAAAGGTGTGGTTTGTATTTACAGTGCACCGTACTGTCGATTTATAAAGTACAGAACCAATGACAAAAATTGCCTGTCAAAATACACAAAAATTAGACCAAAGTAATACTTATAAGTTGTCTACACTGTTCCTTGACCCATAAAATATCAATCAACAAGAACAAATAGCAAAATGCAAACAAAATCATTACCTAAAAAGATAAACTTCAGAGCCTAAATGGGAGAGGCTACCACTCTATGGAGGTGCACACCAAAAAAAAAAAAAAAAAAAAAAAAAAAAACTGCAAAGTACCTTTTATCTAGAACCATGTTAAGATAGAAACAACAGCGTGTCGAAAATGATCCTCGGTTGTGTATTGATCAGAATGTACCGGTATACTAATGTCTCGAAGTGATATTTTCCGCCTTGTTTCCACCCTTTGTAGGTGCCCCTTTTTGTTGGTGCCCCCCCTCCCACTTTGAAAGACGCACCGCCGCCCCTGATGATGACTGAATTGAGTGTGAAATGATCATCGTTACGATAGGCTGTCTTGCCCCCCCCCCCAATTCCGAAAAACGGATCGACACCCCTGTGTGTTGAGGGGCGTGTGTTATCATGGTTAAGATCATGGTTCTTCTTATTATTATTATTATTATCATCATCATCATTTATTCATTTATCTTTTCAATAAGAACTTTAAATCTGCTCATTACATATGTGTCTTGTGTGTTGAGGGGTGTGTCTTTTACATTGACAGATCAATCAGATCTGATCATTTATATCTTTGGACATTGCTATCCGAAAAACGCAACTAAGAATAGAACCCTTGGTCGTATAGGCAGGCCAGAGAGCCTCTAAAATGTAAAACACAGGCGGATTTAAGGGGCACAACCTGTTAGTGCCCCCCCTTTTTTTTCACCCAGTCTGGTATGACCTACCCCCCAGGGGGTCTCGATTTTTTTTTTTTCGCCAGCCCTCCAAAAGTCGCTGAGTACTGGGGGAGTGTATTCAGATTTTATGGGGTCCAGTTTTCCTCCATAATTCTCTGACAACCAAAAAAAACCCAAAACAAACTTTTTTTCAGTGCAACCGGATAACTTTTTTTTTTTTGGTCAAAAGTTGTCAGGGGGGAAATAATTTCTTGTTTTATGTAATAGCCTAATGTGGATACATAATACATCATCCTAACTATTAGTATGAACAAAGATATCAAAATTTTTGCTCGCTCGCTCGCAAATAGCATATCATAATTTCTTGTTCCCTGTCCTACCCCGTACAGTTTAAAAAAAAACATAAAACGAAAAAATCAGAATAATAATTATATATGATATAAAACGGGGAAGGGTATTCTAAAATTGTTCCACCGTCCTTAGACTAGCCATTCGCATATGTATACATAGGCGTATGAGGCGGCGGATGGGGGCTGCAGCCCCTTCCCCGAGAATATCAAAAATTAGCCGGCATTCGGGCACCCGCCACCTCATTTTCGGGCAGTAAAATGATCTCTTTTATAATCTTATGTAAATTAGCATATTTTGATGACGTAATATAATTTTTTAACGGTTCTGAAGTGTCAATAGCTCGCTGAATTAAAAATACAGAAAGTCAATAAACAATGCATTCGGGCAAGAGACGTCAGTCCCATACGTCTATGTAGATTATGTGTGATGCTCAGTGGCCCGCGACGTTATTTCAGGACTATTTCTGGCCTGCCTGACAAAATAATTAAGAACCCAGGGGCTATGCGCTCCATTACTAAACTAATCAACATGACTTCCTCATATTTCAAGAAAGGCTGAATACGCTGATATAAGAACAAAGTGAAAAATAAATGATGTCAGCAACACATTACCAAAAGACAAACATGATTTTATTGTTTTTTATATATAAAACAGGTATTCTTGGTGATGGATCATGCCCTGAACTTCCTCAGGACATCTGTCCCTATGTCGTCTCTGAACAAACTGGGGAATTAGTCAAGTTGGTGCTCAAGTATCTACCACATGATCACCCTGAATTGGACATCACAATGCTAGAAGAAGCGAGGGACAAAATACACATGTACTGCGCACATCCGGGTATGAATTTTATATTAATATACATTTATATATATATATATATATATATATATTTTTTTTTTTTTTTTAATTATTATTTCTTTCTTTTTTCGTGAATATAGGAAACATTGGTGTCACACATAAGATGGGCTCTTATAACACACAAAATGATAATTATTTTACATGTCACCTTTCGGGTGAGTATCTTATCCAACATTTAAAGAATTAGTCCAATTTATAGTATAGAAAAAAGTGAAAATATACTATGTACTAATCAATTACAAACACGAATGCAAAGACATCCAAAAATTAACATAGTGCAATTTTAAGTTCAAAGTTTATTTTTACATTTTCAAAAAAAACAATATATCAAAATGGTGAAATACATATATAAATTTAAAAAAAAAACATTTGGAAAGCACACCATTTAAGGCGAAGAAGCAAGAAAAAAATGAATATAGAAAGTGAGACAATAATAGGTATATAAAAATGTGACGGGATCAAAAGAAGTAATGTTAATCCCATACTTAAAAGATCGATCCCATTGGAAGTTACAACAGATTATGAATCGTTAAAGTATTAAAAAAAAAGGAAATGATAGAGAAATATACATATAGAAAAAGACAAAGACAGACAAGCCTACTGAATTATATATTTAATATACTATCAAAAGATTTACAACTGTTTTAGAAGGTAGGTTTTTAGCTTATATTTAAATATATTTAGTGATTTGCAGTCTCTAATTTCTCGCGGTAAACTATTCCATAACATGGGTCCTTTGTATTTTATCAATGAGCGTGAAAAAGAGGTGCGACCGTAATGGACTCTGAAATCAAATTTATTTCTTGTGTCGTAATGATGAGCATGAATATTAAGAGAAAACAGATTATTAAATGATCTTGGTAAAAGCTTTTTATGAAATAAAAACATGAAAATTCCCAAATTATATTTATATAAATCACATATAGGTAGGATATTTAAACTAATAAAGAGAGGTTTCGTATGAGCTAAGAAAGAAGAGTTTGTCATTATTCTCAGTATTCTTTTTTGCAATTTTAACATTCTATCTAAGAGATATTTATTGCACGATCCCCAAATCATATTACAATAATTCAAATGTGGTAAAATGAGAGTATTGTATAGAGTCAATAAGATATGTCTAGGTAAATGTTCTTTAAGTCTATTTATTAGTCCTATATTTTTTGAAATCTTATTTAGTACAATGTTAATATGACTCTTCCATTTCATTTCTTCATCAATATGAATTCCTAAAAATTTTATCGAATTTAACCGTGATATCACATCCTCATTTATATGTAATTGATCAACATTTATTTTTTGATTGCTAAATAACATAAAGTGGGTTTTTTGTAGATTTAAGATTAATTTGTTGCTAACAAACCAAGTATGAACTTTTACTAGTTCAGCATTCATTTTTTCTAGTAAAAACTGAGGATTTTCATGTTTCATAAATATACTGGTATCATCGGCAAAAATAATGAAGTTGAGAAGAGATGAACACGAAGGCAAGTCATTAATATACAGTAAAAAATAATATGGGACCTAAAACTGATCCTTGCGGGACACCGCACGTCAGCGATATCACTTCAGACTTAATACTGTTCAAAAAAGTATATTGTTTTCTATCGGAAATATAACTTTTAAACAATTTTAGTGGAGTACCTCTTATACCGTAAAAGTTATAAGTTTATAAAACAAAATACTATGGTCAATACAATCAAAAGCTTTTTTCAAATCTAAAAACACACCAATGAGTGTTTCTCGTTCTTCTATAGTTTCATTCAAATTCAACAAAAAATCAGTAACAGCGAGAAGTGTTGAATGCCTTTCCCTGAATCCAAATTCTTTATCAAATAAAATATGAAATTTGTTTAAGAAGCTTATCAGACGAGTATTTATACATTTTTTCTAGTATTTTAGAGAAACATGTCAGTAAACATGGTAAAGAAATTGGTCTATAATTTGAAAATAAGTCTTTTGGACCACTTTTATGAATAGGAATTACTTTCGATAATTTACAATCATCTGGTACTATTCCACTTTCAAATCAAGTATTAAAAATATTACAAAGAGGTTTACATAAAATATGAATCACTTTTTTAATGATACAATTGTCAATAGAATCATGTCCTGGGGATTTACCATTCTTAAAAGATAAAACAATGTTAATAATTTCCTTTTCTGTTATGGGGGTTAGGAACATTGTATTTGCATGCGGCTTCTTTAGATAAGTATGAAATGAATTATTGCTTGAATTGAAGCTATCATTAAGATTTTGTCCAACATTTACAAAGTATTTATCAAATCCGTCTGCTATTTCTTTTCTGTCACACAATAAGGTATCATTACATTTAAAATCTTTTTTAGACATTGTATTCTTATTCTTATTTCTATCTAATAGATTATTTATTATTTTACAAATTCCATTAATGTTTCCTTTCATCGAATTAAACTTTTGAGAATCTTTTTTTTTTTGGGGGGGGGGGTCATTTTAACAGCATTTGTGTATTCATTCTTAAATTCTTTATAAAATTTGCTACGATATGTGGTTGGATTATTTGGAAATTTTTTACATAAAGCACATTTCTTTCTCCGCATTTTTTTCAAACGATTATTGTACCAAGGATTTTTATTTCGTTTTATAATACGTTCGTGGTAAGGAAAACAAGATTCATAGACCGATGTTACTTTTCCTACAAAGTTATTACATATGTTATTTATATTTTCGTCAGGATTTATAGAGTTGAAATTAAAATCAGTATCTTGAATTTTGCGTACGAATTCATTAATAGTTTTATCATTTATTTTTCGTTTGCAAATATAAACATGTGTCTTATCTGAATGAAATGGAAAATCCAAACATGAAAACACAGGTAAATGGTCCGGTATATCAGAGATTAGAGTACCTGATAAAACATCAGATGAACCATTTACAAAGATGTTGTCGATTAGAGAAACTGATGTTTCAGCAACTCTAGTTGGATTTTCAATCAATGGTACATATAAAAAGGAGAAACATATTTCTATAAATTCGTTGACAGGATTACACGTATTAAATTTCATGAGATCTATATTAAAGTCACCAAGCAGAATATAATCTTTATTTTCTTTATTGATTTTACACAAAACAGTCTGAAGTATTTGATTAAAGTCATCTATTGACTCATTGGGAGGTCTATATAATACACCAGTAATGAGATGTTTGCCAGGTTTCGGTAATTCTATTTTTAAAAAATCTCAAACTCATTTCGAAATACATTAAGATCTTGTCGTGTTGCATAGCTATAATTACTCTGAATGCATGGTCTGACTCCTCCTCCGCTTCTATCAGTACGATGACTACCAATAAATGTATAGTCTTTAAAAACACAGGTCGGGGTGGTATCATCATTCAGCCATGTTTCTGAAAGGGCTAGAATACTAAAATTACATTTCAACGAGTCTAATATAGCTTCGATTTCATCATAGTTTCTCTTCAAACCGTTACAGTTTATGTGCATAATTGAAAACATCAAAGAATGAGATAATACAGTGTTATTAAAATCATCCACAGTACATTCAAAATCTTCAGGATTCATGAAGAAAAGGGAAAAGTGTATTACATCTGTTATAATTTGCACATATGTAAATACCCATTGCTAAAGTATAATGCAAATCAACTTTTTGCTTGTTTTTCATTTGATTGGATGAAATATACAGTACAATGCATAATACATATAAGAAAATACTACAAGTCAAATAAAAGTAATACATTTTGAACATGAGTAGAAAAATTGAAAATATATGGTAAAAGTAAAACAATCAGTAGTTTGGTACATATGAATATTCAGGAATCAACAGTGATATCAATTTTGATTTATTAAGGTGGAGTAATATTCATTACATAATAATAGATGATATAGGATAGTCAAATAGTTCTTCATTTCATGTCTCTAGTATCACTTCGTCATCGTACTTTCATCTCGCAGTGGTGGTCTGAAGATTTTTCAAATCCTGATGGATGGTTGATATCAGTTTCGGGATGTTTTTTTTTTCCGTTTGTTGCTCCCAGTAGTGCGATGATTCCATCTGTAGTCCAAGCTTGGCGTACAGATGGGTGCTTCGCTGTCTTCCTCAACATGCTCAACAAATCCAGCTTAGATTTTGTGAGATCCTCGCTGATGCTGATCTTGGTCTTCTTCAGTTTCCGTCGCTGAGTGATGATATCAGGCGCGCCGGAAGCAGTTTGGGATTGGGGGGGGGGGGGGGGGCAAACATTCAAGGGGGCTCACCTTTCAAGGGCTCATGTCTTCTCACCCCTAAAAAAACACACACGCTTTCCCACCCTCTCACAACAATACAGATCCTACTGCTAAATCAAAATTTTACTCAAAAATTCTCTGACAAGCATTTTTGGGGTGTATTTTTACTCGAAAATTCTTTGACAAGCAAAAAAAAAAAAAAAAAAGGTTATCAGCGTTTTTGGGGTGTATTTTTACTGGAAAATTCTCTGACAAGCAAAAAAAAAACACAAACAATTATGCTAAAATTCTGCTAAATTTTGTCAAATTATGCTAAAGCGGTCAAAATTCTGCCAGAAAGCAGAATTCTGCCAACTCTGGCAACCTTGCGTCTAATACAAAACCTCCACTACGTTAAAGTTTAAAGTTTGAATGCTTATCTGTCTTCAGAGATCTCCATGAATACGAAAAATGAATACAAAGGCTTACAATTACGTAATAAAGCAATCAAGCGTTTAATATACACACGATTTTTACTCCTTTACTACTGATTTTTTTTATTTTTTTTATGGGGGGGGGGGGCTTTTTGGGGGGCGAAAATGCATTTTGCCCCCCCCCCACTTTTTCGTTTGGGGGGCGACCGCCCCCCCCCCTGCCCCCCCCCCCCCCCCCCCACTTCCGGCGCCTATGGATGATATCATATCGGCGTCGGAAAGAGGTGAACTTTACCAGGATAGGACGAGGGCGTGGTTCATCCTCTGTCGCATTTCCTGTTTGGTGGGATTCATCACTTGGTACTGGTGGGTTTCGGCGAACTTGGGGTTTTCCCGTTCTGTGCGACCTATCGATGTCGTCCAGTGAGAGTTTCACCCCGATCCGCTTCGCCACGTCAAGAACCAATTGATCGGTGTTCTCTTCTTTCTCTTCTCTGATGCCGAAGAATCTGAGATTGTTTCTTCTACTATGTTGTTCAAATTCATTGAACTTTAAATCATGATTATGAGTGGTAGCCTTTTCCTTCTCTAAGTTTGCATGCAAGGCGCTTATTTCATTTTCCTTGCTCTTGAGTTTACATTCTAATTCCATTACTCTGCCTTCACTCTCTTCCATTCTGTGCCGTAGTTGAGTGACCTCTTCAGACATCATGTCTTTAATCATAGTGTGAATGAGCTCTTTAAACGGAATGTTAGTGATGAGGCTATTTATTGTATCTTGAATCAAATTGTCTTGCCTCGTTATTGCTTTATTTGTCATTGTGTGAAGAGATAAATAGATGTGTAGCAACGATAAACAATTTGGTAGTCTAAACACAGTGATTCAAGTCAGTATGGTTCAGTGCACTTTAATGTGATACTCAAACACACCCAGAAAATACTGAGATAATAATGTGGTAACAGCTATCAAAAATGTACCGACATTACAATGACATATTTCCTAACCCAAACATGATTTCCATAGGCATATGAAAAATCATGGATCAATATACGTTTTCTCAAAACTTTAGAGACATACACTCGTCAGTTTCCATCTGCATTGCATTAAAGTTCGCAAAAACACCGAACTTAGTAAAATTAACAATGTGTGTACAAATTTTAAATCAGTGAAACTCGTGTCGAGAAAATGTCAGTCTTGTGTTCGGATGTTTAATCTATGATGATAAAAGCAGGCGAGTTGGCTCAGTCGGTAAAGCGTCTGCCTGTCGAACCAAAGATCGTGGGTTCGAATCCTGAAGCCTTCGTTGTGTGTTAACTTGCCCTTACCCTGTTTCATAGACGCCGCTGTTTACAGTGGAAAACACTCCGTCCCTCGGATAGGACGTTAAATGGAGGCCCCGTGTAGAGGAGAGTCACCCCCTTTGCACGTTAAGCCCCTTTCACAATTGGTCTGCGACCATTTTGCGACCGCCTGCAACAGATTTTTCGGGGTGTTGCACGACCGATCGCTTGGTGTCTTGCGACCACTCGCATTCGTTGCAGGCGGTCGCACGAACCTGAGGCGGTCGTGACTGGTCGCATCTGAACTTTGAACATGCTCAAAATCCAGGCACGACCAGATGCGATCGATTCACTCGCATTAGGTCGTACGACCAGTCGTGCGATTATCGTATGAGTGTTGCACAACGTTGCACGATTAGAGTTCGCACGACTGGAGGTCGTGCAACACTCGCACGTGCGCTAGCGACCTATAGCGACCAGTCTTGCGAATGGGTGCGATTGTGCTAAGACCATGAGACTGTTGCACGACCGATCGCAGCACATTTTACAACGTTGTACTACCATTGCACGACTGTATGAGACTGTATGCGACTATTCCTCGGGGGTATATATAGGGGGACTATGGAGATGATCCTCTGCAACAGGGCCCTCCTCTAACAACTTTCTCTTCTTTGTAACTTTCTTCTTTGGCATCTTGACTATTAAGAAGGCCAACTTGAAACTGACTACCGGTCAATTGTCGAGGGGGTTTTTATACCCCACGCCACTCACACGAATACTCTCACGACCACTTGCACCGGTCTCATTCAATCGCACGAGCGATCGCATGGTCTCACATCCACTCGCACGACCATGCAATCGATCGTGCGACTATTGTGATTGGCGTCAAGCCACTCGCAATCACTCGTGCAACACTCGCATGTGAACGCAAGACCACTCGCACGAGCATATGCGAGCAAATGCGACTTACTCGTGCAACGGTCTCTTCTAGTCGCCTTTGTTTTACGACCGCTGTTGCATTTGTGAATGCCTTTCTGCGACCTGATGAGATCGATCGCGATTGAAGCCTGTTGCAGCCTGTCGTGCGACCAAATGGTCGCAAACGGTCGCAGACCAATTGTGAAAGGGGCTTTAAGAACCCTCTGCACTATTCGAAGAAGAGCAGGGGGAAACCCCGGTGTAGTGATCGATACGCCTGCACATCCCAATCAGTTATATTGGGAGGAGAGACCTCAGGGTTCGTCCCCCCCCCCCCCCCCCCGGCACAGGTGACGCCAAATACGTAATAATAATAATTACCTCTCCTTACAGGGCGGTTCTTAACAAGTCGATGGCGGGTTCATGTAACGAGTGACTTCATGTGAAGTCCACTCTCGGTAATTGCAATGTCGTTCTACGACACTGACCTGTTTCCGTTCGCGTTCTGCACATTCCTATTCTTCTTCTTCTTTGCAATGTCGTACTACGACATTGACCTGTTTCCGTTCGCGTTCTGACTTTCCTATTCTTCTTCTTCTTCTTCTTCTTCTTCTTCTTGATCTTCTTACCTCAAACTCCTATTCATTTTGCACGTAGTGCTTGTTCCTCCTAATTAGGTCCCTTCCTCTCGTCCATTTCATTTCAAATTTCATAGCCATCTTCCTTGCCATGTCTTGTTGTGCACCTGACTCTTCATTTTCCCAAATCACTCATGCATGAACATCCAGGCGCCATTTTGTCCATTTTCGGGCCATTTTCATGTCTTTCTTTCTTCTTGCCTATCTCCACTATCCTACATGCTACAGACTTCTAACAAAGTGCTCTATATAGAGTAAGACTTGTTCTTCAACTTTCTTTTTTTTACCTAACCTTCAAAATTTCATCTTCATACTCTAAATTCAAATCCGAAATCGGCAACATTAAAAAACATTAAAATTCTTAAAATATTCATTCCCGAATTTGAAAAATTGCCATAACTTCCTCATATCAAGTCATTTTTGTCTCAAATTTTCACTGTGGCTTTATCCTGTCATTGCACACATCCCTGATCAGTTTAATGCTTCAATGATTCGGCATAATAAAAATAGCGCCCTCTAAAGTTTCCAAAATGGCTATTTTCTTGTGGCCGTATCTCCATCATGCCTGGCTAAACCCGTACCTTTTTTTGGATTTAGGTGCTTCAAGATATACTCTATTCAGCCAACTGAAAAAATATATACCTTATCACAGACCAACTTGACGAAAATTGCTCGTAAAAATCATGAAATTTAAGGAAATGCCGAAATAACTTCAACTTGCTCTAAAATTGCGAAATTTAAACCTACATCTTTGAAACTTGGTAGGTGTGTGTATCAATGTATTTGACAACTGTCAGCTAAATTTGGTAAAAATTGATGACATCATCACGAAGTTATCGCAAAAAATCTCAAATTAATATGCATTACATAATATGGCGTAATATGCTTATTTTAAATGGCGCACTAATGACATTCAGCTCAAAATGACCGCAATGAAATTCCCTTCTCAGAGATACCAAACACGGTATAGGGTCTCACAGAAAATTTTCAGTAAATCGCGATTTAAGTCAGGTCATAATACGGATCCTGCAGAGTTTCCGCCCATGCATTACACGTATTGTCTATGGGGTAAATCGGGATCCCGCTTTTGGCCCTCTGAACGATCTTTATTTTTCTTGAAAATTTGCAGGCACATTCTTTGAGGCACAATGAAGAGAATCTCGAAGCCGGATTTTTAAAAATCGGTCAAGCGTCACATTTTAGATGCCATTTTGTGCATTACACGTATTGTCTATGGGGCAAATCGGGATCCCAACTTTGGCCCCCTGAGCGATCTTTATTTTTCCTGAAATTTGGCAGGCACATTCTTTTAGGCAAAATGAAGAGAATCTCGAAGCCGGATTTTTAAAATCGGTCAAGCGTGACATTTTAGACGCCATTTTGTTCTATAAATTATCATGCATCACACGCTTCGATAGGATTGTCATAAAAATATGAAAGTTGTCCCAAAATGACGGCCATGAAATGCTTTTTCGTTTGATACCAAATACGGCACACAAAGAACAAAAAAGAGCCCAGTTATTAGCAAATAAAGCCATTTCAGTACATGCCATTTAACGACATTTTCTTCAATACAATTCTACGCAAAGCCGATGTGGCCTGGTATACTATGCGTCACGTATAGTGTGGAAGCCACATGGCCAGAGGCTATGGAAAGGCATTTTATCCTTCTACCTTTCCCTATGTTATTCTTTGTCATCTTGTCTTTCTATGTTTTACCCTACTGTCATTGTTCTATAATCTTTGATTTCTTCCTTTCCTTATGTTAAATACCGCACAACCCCAAAGTGCCGTGCGTAGTTTACTATGCTTCATTGTTTTGAGGCCATGTGGACTGGAGCGTGTGGAAAGCCATTTGGGTCAGGGCGTGCGCCACCATCATCGTCATCACCATCATCATCACCATCATCATCACCATTATCTTTATCACAGTCATCATTATATCATCGTCATTACCATTTTCATCATCATTATATCATCAATATCATCATCACCATCATCATCACCATTATCATCATCACCATCATCATCATTTTATCATCATTATCATCATTATCATCATCAACATGATTACATCATCATCATCATATCATCACCACCATCATCATCACCATTATCATCATCACCATCATCATCATCATTTTATCATTATCGATCTTTATCATCATCACCATTATATCATCACAATCATCATCAACACCACCATCATCATCAACACCACCATTACCATCATCACCATCATCCTCATTGTCATCACCATTATCATCATTCTTTGTTGTTTTTTTTTTGTTCTTTTTCCTTGTTTTCATTTTTCTATCATCTCCTAATTTAACAGTTTGCATTATTTTCTCCCATCTTATCTGATATCATGTTTCAACATGCATAACTTTATATTTCACATGTCAACTTTTCAAAAAAAATAAAAGATACGGACGACATTGCATGCACATCGTTCCGATACGATTGCAGTTCTAGTCTTCTTCTTCTTCTTCTTCTTGATCTTCTTACCTCAAACTCCTATTCATTTTGCACGTAGTGCTTGTTCCTCCTAATTAGGTCCCTTCCTCTCGTCCATTTCATTTCAAATTTCATAGCCATCTTCCTTGCCATGTCTTGTTGTGCACCTGACTCTTCATTTTCCCAAATCACTCATGCATGAACATCCAGGCGCCATTTTGTCCATTTTCGGGCCATTTTCATGTCTTTCTTTCTTCTTGCCTATTTCCACTATCCTACATGCTACAGACTTCTAACAAAGTGCTCTATATAGAGTAAGACTTGTTCTTCAACTTTCTTTTTTTTACCTAACCTTCAAAATTTCATCTTCATACTCTAAATTCAAATCCGAAATCGGCAACATTAAAAAACATTAAAATTCTTAAAATATTCATTCCCGAATTTGAAAAATTGCCATAACTTCCTCATATCAAGTCATTTTTGTCTCAAATTTTCACTGTGGCTTTATCTTGTCATTGCACACATCCCTGATTAGTTTCATGCTTCAATGATTCGGCATAATAAAAATAGCGCCCTCTAAAGTTTCCAAAATGGCTATTTTCTTGTGGCCGTATCTCCATCATGCCTGGCTAAACCCGTACCTTTTATTGGATTTAGGTGTTTCAAGATATACTCTATTCAGCCAACTGAAAAAATATATACCTTATCACAGATCAAATTGGCGAAAATTGCTCGTAAAAATCATGAAATTTACGGAAATGCCGAAATAACTTCAACTTGCTCTAAAATTGCGAAATTTAAACCTACATCTTTGAAACTTTGTAGGTGTGTGTATCAACGTATTTGACAACTGTCAGCTCAATTTGGTAAAAATTGATGACGTCATCACGAAGTTATCGCAAAAAATCTCAAATTAATATGCATTACATAATATGGCGTAATATGCTTATTTTAAATGGCGCACTAATGACATTCAGCTCAAAATGACCGCAATGAAATTCCCTTCTCAGAGATACCAAACACGGTATAGGGTCTCACAGAAAATTTTCAGTAAATCGCGATTTAAGTCAGGTCATAATACGGATCCTGCACAATTTCCGCCCATGCATTACACGTATTGTCTATGGGGCAAATCGGGATCCCGCTTTTGGCCCTCTGAACGATCTTTATTTTTCTTGAAAATTTGCAGGCACATTCTTTGAGGCAAAATGAAGAGAATCTCGAAGCCGGATTTTTTAAAATCGGTCAAGCGTCACATTTTAGATGCCTTTTTGTGCATTACACGTATTGTCTATGGGGAAAATCGGGATCCCAACTTTGGCCCCCTGAACGATCTTTATTTTTCTTGAAATCTGGCAGGCACATTCTTCGAGGCAAAATGAAGAGAATCACGAAGCCGGATTTTGAAAATCGGTCAAGTGTGACATTTTAGACGCCATTTTGTTCTATAAATCTTTCATGCATCACACGCTTCGATAGGATTGTCATAAAAATATGAAAGTTGTCCCAAAATGATGGCCATGAAATGCTCTTTCGTATGATACCAAATACGGCACATAAAGAACAAAAAAGAGCCCAGTTATTAGCAAATAAAGCCATTTCAGTACATGCCATTTAACGACATTTTCTTCAATACAATTCTACGCAAAGCCGATGTGGCCTGGTATACTATGCGTCACATATAGTGTGGAAGCCACGTGGCCAGAGGCTATGGAAAGGCATTTTATCCTACTACCTTTCCCTATGTTATTCTCTGTCATCTTGTCTTTCTATGTTTTACCCTACTGTCATTGTTCTATGATCTTTGATTTCTTCCTTTCCTTATGTTAAATACCGCACAACCCCAAAGTGATGCGCGTGGTTTACTATGCTTCATTGTGTTGAGGCCATGTAGACTGGAGCCTGTAGAAAGCCATTTGGGTCAGGGCATGCACCACCATCATCATCATTATTATTATATCATCATCATCATCGTCATTATCATCATCACCATTATCATCATTATTATTTCATCACCATTATCATCATTATATCATAATAATGCTCACCATCGTCATCATTATTATATCATCATCATCATCATCAACATTATCAACATATCGATCAACATCATCATCATCATCATCATCATTATATCATCATAATCATGATCAGCATCACCATTATTATATCATCATTATATCATCATAATCATCATGATCACCATCACCATTATATCATCATCATCATAATCATGATCATCATCATCACATAATCATCAGCATTATTATCATCATCACCATCATCATAATCATCATTATAACCATCATCATTATTATCATCAACACCACCATTACCATCATCACCATCATCATCATCATTGTCATCACCATTATCATCATTCTTTGTTTTTTGTTCGTTGTTTCTTTTTTTAACGATTCTATCATCTCCTAATTTTACAGTATGCATTATCTTCTCCCATCTTATCTTATATCATCTTTTAACATGCATAACTTTATATTTCACCTGTCAACTTCTCAACAAATAAGAGATACGGACGACATTGCATGCACATCGTTCCGATACGATTGCAGTTCTAGTTGATATAGCACCCGTTATCGGGTAAATAGTCGGATACATCTCATCATACTACGTGTTTAATTGTCTCTATTCTACACAAAAATTATTGTGCTTTACTTCATAACTGTGTCCATGTATCTTGTATACAGCATGTTACTCACAGCCGTGTCATAATGGAGGGACTTGCACAGAGGAACTTGATGGATTTAGCTGCTCTTGTCAAGACGGATACAATGGAACATGTTGCGAATATGGTAGGTTAGATTACTTTCAATTTCATTTTGAACAGTTCAGGGAGACAGTCGGTATTTTAGATCAGTGGATGTCCTGCAATATAGTTTCCACTGGCGTAAATTCCCCCCCCCCCCACTTTTAGAGGAGGGGGGGGGGGGTGGCCTGTACAATCACCCCCCCCCCCACACACACACACACACTGATAGTTTCAATATTAGTTTCTGTTTGTAGAGGGATCATTGTATAGTGGTTAATTCACCTGACTTTCAATCATAAGGTTGAGTTTTCGAATCCCAGGCCGGCACTAACGGCAAGACATTAATCTACATTTGCCACTGTCCACCCAGATATAAATGGGATATGCTTGAGCACAAGCTACTTTGACGGCTCGGCTGTAACCGGGGTAATAATGTCTAATAGGCCAGAAGCCTGTCCCGAAATAGTCACCCCATTTTAAATATGAGATTTGACCCCTTAAAGTTACTTAGACCATCCATGTCATTCACAAAAAGCTTGTCAGCTCGAACGAAGCCGCCGGGTTTGGCCCCCCAGAGCCCCTCAAAAGGGCCCCGAAGTCAGGTCGATTTCAACCCATCTAACGTATGCGCCAAACTTTGTCAGAAGGAAGATGTATGGGTGTACATTACAAAAATATAAAAACTGACAAAAATTTCAATCGGGAAGAGGGTGTAACACGCCCCTGAAAAACCCCATCAAAGTGCCCCTAAACAAAGCTTTGCTGCCCCAAATGCTCTGGATGTAGAGAAAAACCCTTTTTTGGCATTATAACCTTAATAAATTCAATGTGTGTTATTCCATTCAGGTCAAATTTACATAGTACAATTTTGAGTACTTTAACTTTCTTGGGGTGCAGTTTGGTGTCAAATAATCATTTCAATAATAAGTTATTAAATTGTGAAAATTGTATTGCTTTCTCAAAGTAGTCAAATGATATTTTCAGGATTATGTAAACACACCCATTTTCCATCTGCGCCTGTTTGACAAGGCATAGTAGAAAGCTTGCAAGGTATTTGTGTAATCAACACATGAATGGTAAATTTCAGCATGGCAGCCCAGATACTTAGCTTGGTTTAGGGGCACTTTGGTGTTTTATTTTTCAGGGGCGTGTTACACCCTCTTCCCGATTGAAATTTTTGTCAGTTTTTATATTTTTGTAATGTACACCCATACTTCTTCCTTCTGACAAAATTTGGTCGATGGGCCTTAAGGGGAAAATTTTCCCTATTTTTTAGGGGCGGTCTGACAATCCATCCCGACGGAAAATTTTGTCAGTTTTTGTGTTTTGGTAATGTATAGTCGTACACCTTCCTTCTGACAAAGTTTGGCGCATATGTTAGATGGATTGAAATCGACCCGACTTTGGGGCCCTTTTGGGGGGCTCTGGGGGCCAAACCCGGCGGCTTCGTTCGAGCTGACAAGCTTGTTGTGAATGACATGGATTTTCTATGTAAATTTAAGGGGTCAAATCTCATATGTAAAATGGGGTGACTATTTCGGGACAGGCTCCCAGACTATAAGCACCATGAGCGTCACAGCGTGACGGATATGAGTGCTATAAGAAGCCATTATGTTTTTCGCCCGCATACAATACAGAAATCTGCCCGGTTGGTTGGGTGTATGGGAAAACAAAATGTATCCACATGGCTGAAGGCGGATGTATTTGGCAAGCTGCTCATGATTACTGTGAAGCTCTTGATCCAGTTACCCTTGGCAATGGAGATGTGATTGGTCCGTCCCTCTACTTCAGAGAGAGCACGGATGATTACGATCTTTTTAAGTCTCACATCACCTTCACCTGGTTCTGGGCCAACTGTAGGTTGAACGCCCAAGGGACATGGGTGTGCATAACTGATCGGGGAGGAACTATATCACCGTATAGAGGTGAGTTTATAGGGCTACAGCCCACGAGACCGGCAATCCTCGAGACTGACAGCTGAAGAGACAGATGGCCAAAGAGACCAAAAGTCCAATAGACCGGCAGCCCACCAGACCAATAGCCCACCAGACCAACAATGTTCGGTCTCGTGGGCCTTTTGACAGCTTTTCTGAGGGTTCACCAGACTGACATTGTCGGTCTCATTGGCTGTCGGTTTCGTGGGCTGTCGGTCTACTGGAATGTCCTGGTTTTATAGAGTTCATTACGTGCGCAGACCATTTGAGCACTAGTCAGCTACACTGAAGGGACATGAAATCGAAAAATTCGGCCTCAAGACCCTTCAGAGTAATAAAAATTATGTTAATAATATGATGGGGTGACCAAAGACCATTTTAAAGTGTGATAGAAATATCTTATTTGATACATTATATCTGACGTTCTTCTAAATACTATTTCTAGATTACTGTGATATCGGACAGAACGCACAAAATTTTGAAACTGGGGAGCGTTTCATCAAGCGTTTTTTCAATGATTTTTACTGACAAATTTGCTCTCAGCCAATCAGATGCAAGGATTTCCGTAGCTTATAACAATTGTCGGTAAAAATCACCGACAAAACGCTTGATGAAATGCTGCCCTGGTCTAATGAAGAAGGAGCCTGAATCTGAGGTTCTCGCACGGAGTTCGGAGATGAATTGTTAAAAATGGGATCCATCGAAAGAAAGCATAAAATCTTCTACTTCTTCTTCTTCTTCTTCTTTTTCTTCTCTTTCTTCTTCTTGATATTAACATCATCATTATTATTATTATTATAATCATTATCATTTATTGTTATTGTTATTATTATTATTATTATGATTATTATTGTTATTATTATCATTATTATTATCATTATTATCATTGTTGTTATTGTTGATTTTGCTACTGTTATTGTTATCATCATCATCATCATTAAAATTAACATCATCTTCATCATCATCATTATCATCTTCTTCCTTATTATCACAGTTAAGCGCTAATTACATTCTGTTGTTGTTGTTTTATCTGTTTTCCTCTAGATTGGGGATATCTACAGCCAGAAGATGATGACTGTATGATCATGCAAAACGGGGGCTTTAAAATGCACGACGCTTCTTGTGGTGCACAGTATGGCACCGTCTGCCAAGTCAAAATCCCCTAAATAAGGTAGAGGTGTAGGAGGTGTTGATGGTCTAGTGGATACGTCCCAGGACTGTGAACCACAAGGTACGGTGTTCGAATCCCTGCCGCAGCACGAACGTCCTTTGGCCAAAATATTAATCTAAACTTGCCACTCTCCATCCAGGTGAGCTAAATGGGTACCCGGTTGGAAGAAATTCTTTGAACGCTTTAGCGATTCATCATGGCGGCTGAAGCTAAAGCCGATGTAATTATATGATACATTGTATTGAGCGCAGTAGAATATATTTGTATATTAGCTGCGCTTTGTAAACGGACATATTATTATCATTATTATCAATAAATGTAGAGGAGTGGAAATGCACTTTTTTTGGAATCATTTTGAGGGATCACTTCACTTTGGAGTGGACGTGGACAGGAAAATGCTCCTTGTAATGCACAGTAGGCCTATGCCACCGTCTGCCATGTGAAAATCCCCTCTTTCTAGGATTAGGGATCACTCCTTTTTTAGTGGGAATTCACTCTTAAAACAGTGGAATCCACTCTAAAAGAAGTGTATCAAACCACTGGAGTGGACGTTAAAATGCATGACTTTCGTTGTAATGCACATGCAGTGTGCGACTTCCTGCCCTGTCAAAATACCCTCTTGTTAGGATTAGAGAGCACTTCGTTTTGGAGTGGAAATACACGCTCAAAATAATGGAATCCACTCTCAAAGGAGTATTTCAACCAATGGAATGGACGTGGACGGTAAAATGCACGACGCTCCTTGTAATGCACATTAAGCCACCACCAACCAAGTCAAAATCGCCACTTTTTTTAGGATTAGATTTCTATATTTCGATTTAAAAGTGTTCATCAGATTTCTTCGATTTTTGTTGATAAATAGCAAGATACTAGCAATACTAAGACACTGTGAAGATATCGCCTCCTAAAGTTTAATATTAAAGGGACTAGCAATTGGGACCCCATGTGTGTTTGCATCGGACTGAAGGCCATAAAATTAGATCATACGAAGTTGACCGAACTGCCCGAACTGCCGAGGGTTAAGCGACCTTCCCCCGATACCGCATTCATAGACTCTGTACAAGTCTCAGGATCATGATACAAGCCTACGCATGTACAGTACAGCTACTGAACTGATTAAAAAACGGTTGGTCGCTAGACTTGTGAGCAAAAACGGCACTCCCCGCCCCATTCTAACCCCTATAGGCTCTTTGCAGGTTGTCTTATCATAATAAACCATTTGAAGTGTGTATCACGTCATTTTCAGTTATACCCAACGGCTGGAAAGGATTTGCACTTTGGCTGCTGACATTTCTGAGTGACACCTTTGACATAAGGTCAGTGTGTGTGTGTGTGTGTGTGTGTGTGTGTGTATGTATATATTACACGCAGTACACATTATGGCACTGCCACTGACCACTGACCAACACACAGCTTGCAATCAACATACACCGGGATGTATGTAGAGCTGGGGGTCAGATAGAGTTCAGCTATTCCTCACCGCTGATTGGTATGTACCGTGGTTGAAGACACGCCCACGGTCACTTCACACAAATTGTCAAGTTTTCCGATGCAAACACACATGTCAGCTCATTTGCTGGTCACTTTAAACAAATAAGAGGCAAAAACTACTTTATGTGCCGGGACAGGCACGTAAAATCCCAACAAAGGCAGCATGTGCTATACACTGTACACACACGTGTAAAACCAATGAGTAGCTACACAGAGTGATACACATGCTGTCTTTATGCGAAGCCCCAAGATTGCTGTGCAGGGAGCCGTCGGGGTGGAAGGGTTCTAGCATAATGGCAGTTATCGAGCATTCCTTACAGATATTTACACTGAAATTCACCAGAAATCATAGATGGAATACCAAAATGATCTCTTACAGACATCTTTTGATACAAGGAGAACAACATGAGACTATATTTAACATGTTTCTTTCCAATTTCCTTTTTTGCTATCAATACTGTACATGAGCTTTATCATGCATATGCTACCATTGTATAGTTTATATAGTGATGCACTTTTTGTAAATTGAACAGTTTCAGCATGTTTGATGATTTTTGCAACACATCAGTTCAATTCAATTCAATTCAAAAACTCGTTTTGGAGTGGACGTGGATGGTAAAATGCACGACTCTCTTTGTAATGCACGGTATTCGACCATCTGCCAGGTCAAACCTGCGGTACATTACTTTCTAAACGTACAGGATTGGAAATCAATTTTGCTTCTAATAATTACTATAAATAACAATGTACTGTGATAATGAAGATAAGAAAAATAATTGAATAATCAGATGATAATTAGATAATGAAAATATAGAGTAATGGTAACTAATGATTATGAAGATGATTATTCTTTGGAATAGCATTTGCATACATTGTTACCATATTTTGGGGAGTTCGATATGGTTCCGGCATTTACACACGTGTATTGCATAAATATCTGTTTAAAACTATGTTTAACTATATACCATGCAAATGGGGGTAACCTCGCTAGTCATACCGATCGCTAGTCATAATGACCGCTATTCATAAGGACCGCCATCCATAACGGGTGACTAAATGAATGAGGAAGGAAGAAAGGAGGGAGAAGAGAGAGAGAAAGAAAAAGAGAGGGGGCGCTAGAGAGAATAGGGAGAGAGAGAGAGAGCTTGAGAGAAGAAAGAGAGAGAGAGAGAGAAAGAGGAAAAGAGAGCATAAGAAACTGAACAGGAAAAAAAGAAGAAGAGAAGAGTCAAAGAAAAAAAGGTAAATAAAATACAGAATTAAAGATAGGAAAAGAAAGAAAGATAGAAAGAAAGAAAAATGAGAAGATCACACGGTAGGAAAAGAGTAAAAAGATACATTCATCACCAAGGTTGGAGAGAGCCGAGATAGTGGATGACGCTCTCTTTCCTGGCCGCATCTGACTTGACTGGTTGAAGGAAAGGAGCCCATGTCAAAATGAATTAAGGGAAACTTTTCAGAGGTGTAAACGGGATGACAGAGATGACAAGTGTCATTTAGCAGAAGGCCGAATGGGCACTTGTCAAATTAAAAAGAGCACCTATCAAGTTTGAATAGAGGTAATTGCCACAGGTGAAGAAACTGATGCACTTATCAAAAAGAATAGGGGCAATTATAAGATTGGAAAAGGGGCACGTGTTATAATATGAACGATACTTATAGAAGGGGAAGGGGCATTTCTTACAAATGAAAAGGGACAGTTGTTAAGGAAGAAGGGGCACCTCTCAGATTTTAATAGACCTCTGGCAATTATCAATGGTAAAATCAAATTGTAAGAAAATGGAAGGGGAAGGAATATAAAGGAAAGGGGGCATTTATCTGAAGTAAAAGGAACACTTTCCTATGTAAAAGGGGGAACTTCTAGGATACCCACATTCCTGAAATACTGGGGACATTACACCCTCCCCCCCCCCCCACCCCACAGCGCCTGATTTTAATAAAAATATATCTATGAATAAATGAATAATGAATAAAATGAATCTTCTTCTGTATTTGTATTGTTGATAATCCAAAATTGTGGATTTTAATTCAATAAATTGATTTGATTTGATTTATATCTAAAGAGTTGATGAGTCATTCTCAATCCTGAAAGAAATATATTTTTAATTGTTATAACAGAGCTAACCGATTAGCATAAGAATGCTTAACAGGTGGCTGTTCGGAGTATTCGGAGTCGGAGAGCATTCATAGCTCACTGACCTCGTTCGACACGCTGCAGAACGGACGTCTAATTTGTTCGCTTCTTCTATCCGTTCTAGTGCAAAAATTTTAGGCGGTAATGTGAGAATTAGATTTGGTGTTCATTTTTACAGCCCCTTATGTTTTTACTAAATGCCTTAAACCGATCGTCAATCATTGTCGTAGTAGAGGGATATTCATTGTTTTGTATTTAGATGATGGATGGGGTCGTGCGGCTTCTTTTGATCTTGTGAGGCTATGGCCAAGGCAGTGAAAAATTGAAAGCAGGTTTGGTACCTAATGTTGAGAAATCTCAATGGATTCCTGTCCAGTGTTTGGATTGGCTTGGTTTAACATGGGACAGCAGTGTGGCTTGCATCAAGATAACTCAAAGGAGGATGAACGATCTTGAGTCATGTATAGACTCTTTTCAGGCAGGTTTACCTCAAGTTTCAGCACGGAAAATTGCAGTTCTTGCTGGAAAGATTAATTCTCTGTACCCAGTGTTTGGTACTGTCACTCAGTTAAAGACTAGATTTATGCATTATGAAATTATTTTGGCCTTCAGCCCCCTTTTGGCCCATCTTGTTTTCAAAGCGGTGATTTTCGTTTCATAATTTCGGACTCGATGAAAATTGATAATCCAAAAGGGGTTTTTGTTCAAGGCAGAAATAAGAATTCTGTATTTGAAACAACGAAATTCCAAAGCCCAGTGTTATGCTTACGCCTATGGTGTTTGAGAGGGAATCGACGTATTGCAAATTTGTATAATAAACCAGCCGCATGGCTGGAGGAAAACAGTATAGATACCTCTTGAAGTATGGTGTTCCATCCATGCTACAGAGCATAATGATGGTGATGAATTGGATTAACAGCCGCATGGTTTGAGGAAAGCTGCATAGCTACCGCTTGAAATATGGTGTATTATCTATGCTGTATAGAGCACGTGATGGTAACGGATTGCACAGTATAACCAACCACATAGCTAGAGGAAGGCTGCATATAGCTACTTCATGAATTATGTTGCTCCATCTATGCTGCAGAGCATTATGATGGTGACGGATGTCATTATAATGTGAAGATTGGTCGCGTTGTGCCGGTAAGGATCTAGTGTTATTGGTATCGATTATGTATTGTTTTATAAAACGGCATGTTCTATATGTACACGTTCTATGCCTCTTTTATATCTTACTCAGATTTTCGCCACAGGACGGGTATGATATAACTTTGAACAAGATCTTGACAGCTTCGAGAGCTGATAACACGATTTATAAATACAAGAAAGCTAATAGCCTGGGATGAGTGGTGTAATCACTAAGCAGAATAAGGTAAATTCAGTTCTAGCAGAGCCAGAAGATATCAGTCGATATCTTATTCATTTATATCAAAGTGGAGCTCCTTACTGCAGGATGGAGTCGGCTTTTTATGCTATTAAGTGGCATTTTGACTGTAGTCCTAAGGTAAATGTTAACCCCTGTGATCGCAGGTTTTTACATATTGTACTGCAAGGTTGGAAGAAGTTGCTTCATAAACCCATTAAGAAGGAAGTTATCACACCAGAAGTCTTGAAGGCAGTTGTGGATAAAAATATATGGTTCATCTACTAGTTTATTAGATATTCACTTGTGTGCTATGATCTTGATTGCATATGCTGGTTTTCTACGCTTTGATGAATTGATTAGTATTCGTAGGTGTGACTTATATAGATTTGTATGTCTCTCATGTGAACATTTTTCATTATGAAAAGTAAAACTGATATTTACAGGCAAGGAGCCTGGGTCCTCATAGGTGCGACTAATTCACCCACCTGTCTAGTCTTGGCTTTGAGGAAGTACTTGGTTGCTACAGGGCTGAACAATGATTCTAATGAGGAATTTCTTATTAGGCCTGCCAATTACTTTAAGTCCATAGATTTATATAAGTTAAGAGATGGACAGTTATCATACACTACATGTTTAGAATTGCTGCGGGATGCCCTAGCATCAGTAGGTCTGAACCCAAAAAGTTTTGGCATGCATATTTTCCGAAGCGGTGGAGCTACAGCGGCTGGGAATTTTGGCGTCCCCGATAGACTGTTTAAGAAGTATGGCAGGTGGCGTTCAGAAACTGCCAAGGATGGATACATTAAAGATAGTATGAAGGATCCTCTATCGGTATCGCTGAATTTGGGCTTGTGAAGTATTGAACAATTAATTATTCATGTAAAGATTGTAAAAATCTTTACGTAAATATTAACAAGCAATTAATGTGCGGCGTTCACTATGAATTGTAAGACATGTGAGATATCTTGTATTGATGTAAATTTGAATGAAATGTGTATATGGATTAAAGTTTCCTTAATTGCAAAAATTGTAATCCTCTTTAGTGTTTTCTTTCTTGATTGCCCGTTCTTTAAATGACTGATATGGGGGAGCTGTATTGGTATAGCTTTGTCTTGCCGTCGAAGCTTGGTGCTCCCCAGGATACAGGTATAATATGTAATATATATTTTAATGTTCTTTTGCAGGTTATGCTATAGTGTAGGGAGGCGGAATTGAAAATAATTCATTCACATTTGAGTTGCGAATTAGGGAATAAATATATTTTTAATTGTTAGCAGAGCTAACCGATTAGCATAAGAATGCTTAACAGGTGGTTGTTCGAAGTATTCGGAGTCGGAGAGCATTCATAGCTCACTGACCTCGTTCGACACGCTGCAGAACGGACGTCTAATTTGGAGATTGGATCGTATTGAGAATCAGTTATTTTCAGAACTGTCTGCAATTTCAGGAGGATGACCACTGGAGGACTTGGAAGGAATCACTCATAGCGACTTTACTATACTTCGTGTGTAGACTCTAGGCAGTCATCCACCTCAACACTTTCAAAACACCACTACACAAAAGTTATCAACATTCACTCATAATCGGCATTTAATTTACAAAAAAAGACACCAACATATACATGAAATACAATAAATTCAACTCACCGATGTTGGAAAAGATAATTCCAAAAATGAAATCCGTAATTTACTGTCACTTCTGGCGAAACGGGGTATCGCAAGTCACGGTGTACATTTCCTGATCGCCGCGAGCGCTGACATCTCGCGCTAAAAAATTCGGTCGTTAAAAGTTCGGTTCCTATCGCGCACAGGTAAGTCCCGATTTTCCGTGTGTGCGCGCGATCGTAGAGATCGATGTGCACGCGATACCGAGTTTTGTTGTGGACAAAATTTTATTGGCCGATTTAGTCTAAAAACATCGGAAGCTGGAAAACAACATGCGATCGCGAAAAAAATTGACGGGGATTTCTTAGGTTTTGGACATGATTTTGACTTTGGATATTGCTGGAAATATCAGAAGTTCTTCCTAACGGCCATTTAAGGTAGGAAAGAGATTTTAAAGCGCTGAATTTGAAAGGAAGTATTTTAAACATTTATCTTACTTTTCCCCCCATACCTTAAGTACATGCGATAGAAAATGACTAGTATTTTTGCATTCGTCCCGCGTAGTGGTCAATATGACCACTATAGTTACGTGGTGTGGAAGGAATAGATGTATTGGCGAGAATATCGGGATGCGGCATCGTTCCAGTGAGGCTGGGTTGGTACTAGTCTTTCAGTAAGTCACCTGATCTTGTCAGTCCGTTCTGCCTTTCCGTTGAAGCTTGGTGCTCCCCAGGATACAGGTATAATATGTAATGTATATTTTAATGTTCTTTTGCAGGTTATGCTATAGGGTAGGGAGGCGGAATTGAAAATAATTTATTCACGTTTGATTTGCGAATTAGGGAATAAGACTCATGAACTTGTAGAAGATATATTAGATAGACTGTCATTTTGGAGAATGCTGTACAGTCCCGAGAAGTCTCCACGTGTCCTCAGCATGACGTGAAAATATCTGAGCTTGTTTTCTACACTTTGTTTACAATACCATGTTTTATTGGGCCTACATTTTGCATCAACTGTGCATTAAAGAGGCGGGGGTGTAATGTCCATTATTTTGTACCAATGGAAAACATGTTAGTAATGGACATGGATGAGATATTTAATATATATATATATATATATATATATATATATATATATATATATATATATATATATATATATATATAAATTCGGAAATATCGGGACATTCTAATCATATCTTTAGCATTTTAATCATTTAATTGCACAGTCTTTTATATTAATTTTATCAATTTTATCAATAACTGATTGATATAGAATTTATTTCTTCCTTGAAAAGTGTGGGGGGGGGGGAATATTTGTACAGGCCACCCCTTCCCCTCCCTCCCCGAAAAGTGGGGGCATTTAGGCCAGTGGAGATAATATAAACCCTTTAAAAAAACACAAAGACAAGCTCACTTCAGCCGAGGGGTAAAATCGAAAACGTTATTTGCCTTCTTAAAATTTACGGAGGACAGATACTCGATTTTATATGAATTTCTTTAATCAATTTTTATCCTGTTTATTTATTATGTGTGCCTATGAAATTGCCCCTACATTTGCTCCGGACTTTACTTTCGGCAGAGATATTCGTTGTAGGGTTACGGTTGCAATAGACCTGTTCACAAATATATTCAAATTTTATGCATACTTTCAAAACAAAGGTTGTTGTTGTTGACGACATGAAAGCTTGTCAGAGGCTTGTCAGACATCAAGTAATGTATGCAAACTGGATTCCAAGTATTGAAGTGCATTTATTAATAACAAGTTAATGGAATACCTCGTTACTAGGTCCCCCGGAAAGAAACATCCATAAATTTGAATAACTTTGTGAATAGGTCTATTGGGCTTTCGCAATATTAGGCCATTTTCGTAATTCGTTCAAATTTAATGCTTACCTCCTTGTCAAACTCCTTGTAATGAACTGTTACATCCGCCTGTTACAAGTCATTGCAAATTATTTCAATAGTCAGAATACAGATTGCATATATCAAGTGTCAGTGCAGTGGCGTATCTAGGGATTATGGCGCCCGGGGCAAACAATGAAGTTGCCCCCCCCCCCCCCCCCCCCCGTGCCTAAACTTATTTAAGTTATTCTACAAGCGAGGGAGCAAAGCGACCGAGCGGCAAGTTTTCCATTTTTAACCCTAAAACACGCAATTCCTTGTGCATTTTACCTAGGAAATTTAGCAATCGACTACTGCAATTGAGCGATAGAGAAGTTCGAATTTCGTACATTGAGAAGCGGTTTTCTAGTCACTCACTTCTAAAATTGGGAGCAAAATTAACGAAAACCCTTGAGAAGTAGACGAGAAATTCAGCAAGGCCACCCGAGAGTTGAGATTTCTTTCACATGCTGAACCTTTGCAAATGCTGCTTTATACACTTTTTAGTTTTTATATTGTGGGCGCAATATTTAATCAGATGAAACTTACAAAGCAACGGCAACTACATCTTTATTTTTCAAATTTCGAATCCCTTAAGCTATAATTTAAGAAATATATACTGGGGGCGCGAAATTAGGAGATCCTGAAAGCAAATAATTATGCGAGGGAGCAAAGCGACCGAGCCTTAGACAATTTTCGCATTTTAAACCCTTAAAAAACTGTATTTTAATTCATTTACCCTGCGAATTTGGGGCGCATAATCTGGAAAGATTATGATTTTTCTTCATTCACACCCTTTTTTTTTTTTTTTTTTTTTTTTTTTTGGCGCCCCCTTCAAGTGCCGCCCAGGGTACGTGCCCCCCCCCCCCCCCCCCCCCCCCCGTAGATACGCCACTGTGTCAGTGTTAGTTTTGGCAAGCAAAAATGTTTTTCCAACCTTTACAACGCCTAATACATGCAATTTGCATTCTGGCTATTGAAAAAGAATAGCTTTTTACAGGTGAATGTAATAGTTTGTCACAGGCAAACCTGTAGGCCTATAAATTTGAATACATTACAAAAATGGCCTATTGTCGCCGGAGCATGTAATAGGAGTCGTACCGAGGAGTTATCATTGAAGCTTCAGTGATAACTCCTTTGCCGTTGAACTTGAGAAATATGGGACTCGGCCTATAGGCTATCATGGTGTGTTTTTGTGTACACCGAGTTCAGTTGTACTAAGCTAATGAACTGATTATAATGGTGGCAGTCGAAATCAATTACCGAATTCCATCGAGGTCATTGTAAATCTCTCTCCCTCTCTCTCTCTCTTACTCTCATTCCACCCCTCTATTTCATTCTCTATCTTATGCTTCACCTCTTTCTTTTAAACCTCACACTTATTCTATATCCTCTCTCTCGATCATTCTTTCATTGTCATCTCTCTCCCTCATTTCCATCTTTTAATCTCTCTTTCTCTCTCTCATTCACTCTCATTTTCATTCCTTCTGTCTCTCTTTCTCCTCTCTTCACTCATTCTCTTTCTTTCTCCTCTCTCCACTCTCATTCTCATTCTCTATCTTTCTTTCTCCTGAGTCCTCTCTCTTCACTCTCTTCACTCATTCTTTCTTTCTCCTCTCTTCACTCTCATTCTCATTCTCTATCTTTCTTTCTCCTGAGTCCTCTCTCTCCTCTCTCTTCACTCATTCTCTTTCTTTCTCCTCTCTCCACTCTCATTCTCATTCTCTATCTTTCTTTCTCCTGAGTCCTCTCTCTTCACTCTCTTCACTCATTCTTTCTTTCTCCTCTCTTCACTCTCATTCTCATTCTCTACCTTTCTTTCTCCTGAGTCCTCTCTCTCCTCTCTCTTCACTCATTCTCTATCTTTCTTTCTCCTGAGTCCTCTCTCTCCTCTCTCTTCACTCATTCTCTTTCTTTCTCCTCTCTCCACTCTCATTCTCATTCTCTATCTTTCTTTCTCCTGAGTCCTCTCTCTTCACTCATTCTCTTTCTTTCTCCTCTCTCCACTCTCATTCTCATTCTCTATCTTTCTTTCTCCTGAGTCCTCTCTCTCCTCTCTCTTCACTCATTCTCTTTCTTTCTCCTCTCTCCACTCTCATTCTCATTCTCTATCTTTCTTTCTCCTGAGTCCTCTCTCTTCACTCTCTTCACTCATTCTTTCTTTCTCCTCTCTTCACTCTCATTCTCATTCTCTACCTTTCTTTCTCCTGAGTCCTCTCTCTCCTCTCTCTTCACTCATTCTCTTTCTTTCTCCTCTCTCCACTCTCATTCTCATTCTCTATCTTTCTTTCTCCTGAGTCCTCTCTCTTCACTCTCTTCACTCATTCTTTCTTTCTCCTCTCTTCACTCTCATTCTCATTCTCTATCTTTCTTTCTCCTGAGTCCTCTCTCTCCTCTCTCTTCACTCATTCTCTTTCTTTCTCCTCTCTCCACTCTCATTCTCATTCTCTATCTTTCTTTCTTCTGAGTCCTCTCTCTCCTCTCTCTTCACTCATTCTCTTTCTTTCTCCTCTCTTCACTCTCATTCTCATTCTCTATCTTTCTTTCTCCTGAGTCCTCTCTATTCACTCTCTTCACTCATTCTCTTTCTTTCTCCTCTCTTCACTCTCATTCTCATTCTCTATCTTTCTTTCTCCTGAGTCCTCTCTCTCCTCTCTCTTCACTCATTCTCTTTCTTTCTCCTCTCTTCACTCTCATTCTCATTCTCTATCTTTCTTTCTCCTGAGTCCTCTCTATTCACTCTCTTCACTCATTCTCTTTCTTTCTCCTCTCTCCACTCTCATTCTCATTCTCTACCTTTCTTTCTCCTGAGTCCTCTCTCTCCTCTCTCTTCACTCATTCTCTTTCTTTCTCCTCTCTCCACTCTCATTCTCATTCTCTATCTTTCTTTCTCCTGAGTCCTCTCTCTCCTCTCTCTTCACTCATTCTCTTTCTTTCTCCTCTCTCCACTCTCATTCTCATTCTCTATCTTTCTTTCTCCCGAGTCCTCTCTCTTCACTCTCTTCACTCATTCTCTTTCTTTCTCCTCTCTCCACTCTCATTCTAATTCTCTATCTTTCTTTCTCCTGAGTCCTCTTTCTCCTCTCTTCACTCATTCTCTTTCTTTCTCCTCTCTCCACTCTCATTCTCATTCGCTATCTTTCTTTCTTCTGAGTCCTCTCTCTTCACTCTCTTCACTCATTCTCTTTCTTTCTCCTCTCTCCACTCTCATTCTCATTCTCTATCTTTCTTTCTCCTGAGTCCTCTCTCTTCACGCTCATTCTCATTCTCTTTCTTTCTCCTCTCTCACTGACTCATTTTCATTCTCATTCTCTATCTCTCTTTCTCCTTCTCTCTCTCTATTCTGTGTTATGCTCCACCACTTTCTTCTACACCTGATTCTACTCTGACATAATAATAATAATAATAATAATAATAATGATGATGATAATAATAATAATAATAATAATAATAATAATAATAATAATAATAGCTGTTTCTTATATATGAAAAGAAAACACTTTCTCATATATTAATAACGCACAATAGACACACATCCTGTTTGTATTGGATTTGAAGTTTTAATTGCATATTTAGCTTCTATTGTACAGCACATGCAAGCATATTCACAGATTCTTTAAATATTCAAATATCCCAATATTGTCACAACAGGTATTTACTGAAATGGTATTCTGATTAAGACAAAGACATATCATACAATTTACATTTAAATAATAAATATCACTCCAGTACTACCATCTACATACTCGGTGCTATTCATAAGTGTTACAATGTACTGCATTCAAAATGGACTCAAAATTTTCAGTGAATTTTTCTCTTTCTGCTCATGTATAATATGTAATTCCTAGCATCCTGGATCCGAAGATAAATGCAAAATGGTCACCAAAATGAGACGCTATACTGCTATGGTTTAACTCTATGTAAAACTACATGTATATGAACGTCTAATGTCCTGGCTCTCAACAAACAATGTAAAGAACATAATGAATGTTCAAGGAATGATTTATTACAACCCACATCTATGCCATGATCTTGTTATATGATTGCACATAAGGATTAAGTTACACATTTGAGAAACACTGGTATGTTCTCATCATTCTACAGTGTACTCTTCAAAAGCTTGCGTACCAAATTTCAAGGGTTGGTACAAGTTTCTGTATCATGTATATTCTTGTTTTACCTACATACCGGAACCCTAATTTACAGAGCAAAATGCAAAGTAGTTTTTTGTATTTAAGTTACACATTTGAGAAACACTAATGCATTGTATGTTCTCAACATACATTCTTAGAAAGCGTGCCTACAAAATTTTACATGTAATGTTGGTATAGAAGCTTATACTACATGCTATGATCACCCTAACCGATGGAAGTAAACTACATGCATATCAAGTATCTATGTCATGTATTTTCTTGTGTTACACATAAACTAGAACCAGCCATGGGCACTGCAAATCACATGTACATGTACTTCTATTGTTCAATATCCTCTTTATTATTCAATAAAATGCATTGCAAACTGTAAAAAAAATAGACTGTTTAATTACTTCATCATCTTAAGTGGAATATTTTTTTAAAATCTAAAATACTTTTTGAAGTACACTTGAGCAGAATCAGTTCAGGATATTAAGATTACTTGATTTTACTTAGTTTTGATGGATCAAGTACACTCTTCTTGATTTATTCCATCTACAAAACTTTAATCTGTTTTAAGTAAAACCATATTCCACTTCAATGTTTTAAGAAAAAGGAAAGTCTATAAGTAACTTGAAGTGATAGTCTCTTTAAGTGTTATGTACTTGAAGGCATCAGTGGTGCAAATCCATTTTGAAATTCGGGGGGAGGGGGACATTCGCCTCCAAAATTCTCTGACAAGCAAAAAAAGAAAAAAAAAAGGTTATTCAACAAGGTGGGGGGGGGGACATTCGCCTCCAAAATTCTCTGACAAGCAAAAAAAAAAGAAAAAAAAAAAGGTTATTCAAAAAGGTGGGGGGGGGGGGGGGGGGGGGGGACATTCGCCTATCTTCAAAAAGGTGGGGGGACATGTCCCCCTATCCCCCTCTCCCCCTTGATTTGCGCCCATGGAAGGCAAAGAATCAATGATAACAAGACAAGACAGTAATTATAAATTATTTATGATCATGATGTTCAATGGTTAACTGGCAAACACCACAGGCATGTTATGTTTTATTCTTATTTTTTTATTGTTGCCACATGCTGCCCATTATTGTTTGTATTAGTTTGTATAACAACAACCAATGAGGAGAGCCTTTAAACAGAAATTATAATTTCTTATAGGTAATCCCCAGGCATTGGTTGTTGTTAATGTTACACTTATGTTGTTATGTTTGTTTGAAAATTGTTGTCATGTTATTATATGTTCCTGGAAATTACATAAATAAATAAAATAAAATAAAATCAGGGCAACTTTAAGAACTGAAAGGATTAAAAATGCTCAAATCATATTACAGATTAGACATTATAAAACCATAGAATGAAATTATTCCTTACTGGCAGGGCCCCCTCCCCTGGTAAAAGAAGAAGACATCCAAAATGATGATGACTTTTTTTTTTTTTTTTTTTTTTTACTTGTCAAAGAATTTGGGGTAAAAAGACCCCCCAAATGCTGATGACCCTTTTTTTTTTTTTTTTTTTCCTTCAGAATATTGGGCCTCCTCCCTCACAAAATCCTGGATCCGGCACTGGTTACTGGTATCTGTACTTGCATAGAAACTGATTCATTGTGATAAGAGCGATGAACTGGGCACACCCACTTTTCTGAGTTGACATTTTGTCTTGAGTACATTGTTCAACAATATCAATAAGCACTTTACAAATATATATCCATTTCTTTTCATGTTCATATATATTTTTGCTGTCTTGTTATGTGTATTCCACTGATAAGAATTCCCACTTGTGTTGAGTTTCAGTTTCTTACTATATTTCAGTTTTGCTCTGCTTTTAACCATTCAGACATGCTGTGTCTCAGGTTTTTCACAAGAGATAGCATGTAGGGCCCTCATATAAACAATGCTTCATACCCTTGAAAATTCTATTCTGCACTGACATTAACAACAAAAAAATTCGTCTGGGAGAGACAATTGTAATTGAATTTATCACATACATGTACATGTACAGTATCCAACAGAATTGAGTACACCCTTAATACAAAAAGATAGCGTGTCCTCACTTTTGTTGCAACCAATTTAAACAATATCCGTAATATGTATGTGTACTACACTGTACATTGTTGTGGTAGAAATTTAATAAAATATTTTGTACCAACACATAAATATCACAGAATATCTACCATGGCATTAGGCTTGTGCTTTGAAAACATTCTAGTAAGAAGTCATATTTGAATTTTTGTAAAGGTAATGTACTCACTTTCGTTGGATACCATATGCCAGCTCTAATCATAACTATATACATGTAATGCTTCCATCAGTGGGGAAATAATGCACAGACAAGGGTATTACGACAGTGTACATGTATCTGTAAAATACTTGGATATGAGACATGGCGGATTATGAAATAACTAATGCACCTCTGAATAGTTCTATTACATGGTGCAAATAAGCGTGCTATTTTACTATTTTCTAAATTTAACTGTCTAATGCGCTTGACCAATCAATGAAAAAAAAAAATTCATGACAGAAAGTGGAAGGGCAGTTTAACTCTTTGTTCGCCATGAAGCGAAACCCTGAACTGCCACATTCTTTGGAGCATATAATGTATACCGTATATGTGCCAAAAAAAGGCTAGCCAAAAGTCGACTGTGGGAGCTCCCTGTTGGTCAACTGGTCAACTTAAACAAAATACAGAGTTAAACCATCTCCACCATCATGCAAATGCATGTATAACTTATCCTTGACAATGAAACCCACTGTGACATATTTATCTTCCAATAAGCCTGAAAACTACCTTTCCTTCTCAAAGAAATTGATCTAAATGTATACACATAACGGGTATTGATATTTTTGTCTTAGACATAGAAGCTATAGACATCAGCAACATACAGTATATATACACAAAAAAAATATGGTCCGACTCATTGGAGTACATGCAAGTGAAACCATCTCTGAATACACAACATACAGACCTGTACATCACAGTGGACATGATTAGGTTTTATTCATTAGGTTAGAAATATTTACACACAAACACCACATGTAAACAAATCTTTATAACAATGTTGCTACAGCATGAGTAACAGGAGTTACATAATACATACATCTGTTAAGATCGGAAATTAGTTTGCTGAAAGGGACGATGAGTTGTTTCCCCCTCTACATTAGATCAACAGAGTCTGATGCAGAAGACTATCCATCCTCATCTTCCTCATATCAGCAACAACAGTACATACATGCAATACATTTAATATATCTCAAGATTGGAGATTAGTTTAGCTGCAAGGGGGGATGAGTTGTTTCCCCTCTACATTAATTATGAGTTCAGCAGTCTGATATGCTAAGACTACCCCTCCTCACTTCCCTCTCACTGTTCATAAGCTACAACACATATACATTAAACATGTACATTCAATACAGGGTCTGAAATACATGGGCTATATAGACTAACTTACATAGCTACATCATTATTATACCAGGTTCTATACCAGGTTCTCTAAGATACATATAAATGTTCAATGTTCCACACTGTTCAAGAAGTCTCACACCCCTTTAACATTAATTTACAAACACATCCACATCAGTTTGCTCCAGTAGTTCTCTACAATGTATGCATCATGTACAGCCCTGTTGATCAGAACAGGTATATGTAAAAGGGGCTTCAGAGCATATGGTTAACTTGTATATTAATACGGAACAACATAATTATGTACAAGCCTCATGCATGATGTTGCATAATACAGTTTACCTGGTATATACCCGGGGGGGGGGGGGGGGGGGGGGGGGCACTCACGTATATTGGTGGTATGGGGACGTGCCGCTTTGATAACCCCCTTTTTCAGACCCTGATTTTCATTCTCTAGATACTCAGTTCCGCTCAGGAGCCGATCAGCCCCGCTCTGAAGACCCCCGTTATGAAACATATCCGTTCGCATGCGGCCGGGAGCGTGGCGGAGGCAGTGGTCGCTCGACCTGGTCTCGCGCCCTAGGCCCTTTCGTCACGCGAGCCTTGAAAACTGCTCCGGCTAGCTAGCTACTAGCGCTACACGGCGCGGGCGCGGCCCCCGGCGCGGCCCGTCCCGAGATCCTGCGATAGCGAAGGTGTACCGCCAATAAAGCGAGGTTAGTTTTGTAGTTCCCTAGACCCTGTTTTCACTCTGCCCAATAGATCATAGTTCCCAAGACCCCATATTTTACACCTTGAAGTCAGTTCCTTAGACCCCCTTTTCGGGGATTCGTGAGGCACACCCCCGTCAAAATATAATTCGAGTGCCCCCCCCCCCCCCCCCCCCCCCCCCCCCCCCCCCCCCCCCCCATATACATATACATGTATATGGGCCATGTATGTACATGTATAGGCAATACTTCAGGCAGGGGAGGGCATAAAAAAATGTTTTGTTGATTTTTCACAGCTCATAGAGAAAAGAAAGATTTCCTTTTCTTAATTCATAGAGTCAGATGCCACTAAAGAATGAGGACCTTTTGTATCATGGCTCTCTGTTATTGTGGAGCCCGTTTCAGAGGCTGGGAGAGAAAAGACAAGTTGATTTGGGAAGATTCTTTTTTAAAATCCTATATCACTTAAATTTTGGTGCCTCCTCTGAACCCCTCGCCACAAATCAAAACAGATTAACATCCATTGCTCTGGACTGATCAACAGAAGTACAGGTGTACAGGGACATGCTGAAAAGTGACTTGACATAGTGACAGATGTTCAACCCACTGAATACTACTTAAAGGCCAAGTCAACCCTAATATCAAGTTGATTGGAATAAATAGAGTAAAATTAAACAAGCATAACAGTGAAAATTTCACTGAAATTGGATATAAAGTAAGAAATTACAGCATTTAAGAATTGTTCATAGTTTGACAAAACAGTGATACACATAACATGAGCTATATAAATGAGTGAGCCGATGACATCACACATTCACTTTTACTTACATGTATGTATTTCATTACATCAAATTTCAAATATTTCAATTTTTTTTAGATGTGATGATAAAGAATTTATCCCTTGTATCAAAATAAGTTAAAGTAATGATGTTCTTACACATTCCATGAGGAGTCAAACCACATCAAACCAAATGAAATATTTGTAATATCATATACATGTAATAAAATACATAAGGAGAAGTGAGTGTTTGACATCATCGGCTCACTTATTTGCTTACCTCCCATGTCATGCATATCACTGTTTCATGAAACAATGCAAAACTTCAAATTGCCGTAACTTTCTTAATTTTATCTGATTTCTATAAAATTTTCACTGTTATGCTTGTTTAATTTTACTTTATTTATTCAACTCAACTTGACATTAGGGTGGACTTGGCCTTTAAGATAAAGTTGAGAGAGTTCTGGTCATGAAATGGAATTGTGAAAGAAACGGTCTCAAAGCAAAAGGTTGATTATATAGCACACATAAGAATTGGTGCATGTACAGTATGCTGTAAGGTTTTGGAATCACCAAAATGATAAGAAATTCACTCAATCCTGCTGAGAGTCACATGCACTGCACAAAGAAATGGGTATAGGGGACTGTACACATATGTGACGTGAATGTTCAGCCCAAACACTTCAGCTATTTCTCGTCATATTTCAGATACGAGGGCATTTAAAGAGCAATCCTTTTCAGGGGACATTTCTACTAGCTATGACATTCTTCCAAACTGACATACATGTACATGTAAGAAGAATGAGAAAGCTCACAAATTATTTTTACCTTTCCCAGAACTCAAGCTTCCCTTAAGCCAGATATAACTCAGGAGTAAGGATTCAACGTGCACATGAAAATCTCAATGTCACTTGTGTCAGCACGGTGCATAACTTCAAATGAGGACCCCGCCCTAGTGGTTATCACACTTACCATAAGATCCCTTGTGAAAACTTCAAGTGAACTTTCAAGTTTCTGAAACCATGAGTGTCCTCAACTGCAAGATCACCCTCAACTGCAAGATCACCCCATGGTTTGAAACCACCAGCGAATCTATAAAAGTTTACTGCTTTGTCACATGAACCTATAGCTAATGACAATGGCAATGGAACCAGATCACACAATTACAAATGAACCTCTGTGTATAATAATGTACATCCGAAGTAGTGCATGTACAATGTAAATGTAAGCCTCATTCAGACATCGTAAACCGCTTCAAAACACCACAGCAGCAAAACTTTGCACGGCAAATGTTGGCAATGCAATATTTGGAGGTCAAACAACAGAACATTGCTGAACATGCATGTAACAATTAATGGCCCAAAAGCCTCCTCTCTGATTTGTGTGTTGTATAAAAAAAAGATAAAAGAAACAAACTAAAGCTTTACTCCTTTGCGTTTGTTGTGGATAAGTTTTTTTTAAAGCAGTTTGTACATCTGTAACTGTTCATGTCTAAATGAACCTTTACAGTTACGGTTATAAAAACCCAAATACAATACCCAACAAACAATGTACACTGTAATACATGTACAGTATGTGCATAAGATACATATAGTGGCTTACATGTACATGTACATACATGTACAACATAATAATATGACAGTTTAACTCATAATGATAACACAGATTTTAAACTTTATGTTACAAAGCGAGCATAACTGAGTAATACCTTTGTGAATGTACATGTACATGTATATCAGTACTGATAAGAAAATATTCATTACTGGAAGAGCATTTTAAGCTTTTCATCAACAAAATGAAACTTGGAAGAACATTAAATCGTGAATTACAAAAAATAATAATGCTGAAAAGGGCAAAGAATGCTTCAATTTGGCAAGTCTTCTGCAAAGAAAATCTGCACTACATGTATTCTAGAAAATTTCTAGTTTCAATAAAACCTGGCAATTAATACTTTCCATTTGTCTCGAGCCTTAAGGAGTAGGCCTACATGTACATACACAATGCAATCAATATTATTGGTTTTTTTTACTTGAAAATATTGCACCTTTTTGTATCCAGTTATTGAACGCAGAAATAAACTTCAATCAAACCAGCACAATTGTTATTTCAAACATGTCTAGCACGTACTGAATACATTACTGCAATATTGATTTCAAATCAGTTCCCTTTTCCCCCAAATGCAATGAAATGGCTTACTTCGAACCATCATGTGATCACGTTCACACAACCTTTTGTGAATACTAAGCCCTAAATTCACGAAGGTAGGGTGTAACGTTTTGCGCAATGCTCCCTCTTACTGACAAAGTGTCGGGTTCAAGACATGAGTATTTTTTTATTTGCAATACTTTTTAAAAAAAGTTTCACCAATTGATAAGAGGGGGATATTTCACAAATGTTACACCCTACCCTTCATGAATTTAGGGCTAGTATTCACGAAAGCACGTGTGACGTGACGTGAACGTGATCACACGATGGCTCAAAGTAAGCCAATGAAACTTTATACATATAAATGTGACGCAATAGTGGATAAAAGTCTGGATTATAGTTCTCTCTATTACTATCCAAGATGTGAAGCTATAATGTGGAAATATATATTTTTTTGTGGATTGATTTTTTTGTTAGATTGATTGAAGTCACAAATACATGTGTAATTCCCTTTATCCCATTACCACTAGGAAGCACAACGTTACTGTTTTAAAGATAAAGTTGAGTTCTGGTCATGAGATTGAATTGTGAAAGAAAGTGTCTCAAAGCAATTGGGTAAGGTTGATTACACAGTCATCACATAAGAATTGGTGTATGTTGTAAGGTCTTGGGATCACCAAAATGATAAATTGACTCAATCCTCCTGAGAGTCACATGCACTACACACAGAAATGTGTAAATGGGACTACACACAAATGTTCGGCCCGAACATTTCAGCTGTTTCTTGTCATATCTTGTCATAATGTGAATGTGAGGGCATTTGAAGAGCAATCCTTTTCAGGGGACATTCCTAGTATGATAATCTTCCAAACTAACATAAAAAGAATGAGAAAGCTCACAAATTGTTTTTTTACCTTTGCCAGAACTCAGCCTTCTCCTTAAGCCTATGGGAAATGAGATAATTGCATGGTCAAAGGGTTAAGAAATGTACATGCTGTGAACTGTTTGAAAACTTGCCTTTGCAATGTAAAAGATCACATTATACCATAATTTGTCAAGAGCTCTCAGTTATTCAGGCTAATGCATTGTGAAGTGGAGCAGAAAGCAAACAAGCAAACCAGGAAATAAAACTGCAATAAATATGTCTTTAAATATTTGTAAAATGAATGAAAGCTCTGCAAATATCGAACCTGGGGAAATACATGTATACCAATGGCATTATGGTACATGTCCATGTAGCTCAACTATTTGTCTTTTCATTTGGCACAGCATAGGAAGTAACAACTGCTTTAACTCTTTCAGTGCCGATGGCACGTATATGTGACAGATAGACTTGTCATTTTCATTCACCAAGTGCTCAACCACAGGAAAGGTATATACAGGTCAATGTATATCAAAATTTTGAGCATAAATCAAGCATTCTAAATATATGATTACAATTATATGCTACCATAGAAAATTTCAGAGAAAATTCCAAATCTTTAAAAAGATATTACCTTATTTCAACATTAAACATTAGTAAACAAATGATAAACCAAAATATCATGGACAAAAAGAAACTCAAATGTCATTTTCAGTAATTCCTATGCATAAAGTTGGGTAAAGTTATAATGTTTGGTATCATAAGAAATAGTAATAAATTTCCTGCAAGTTTTGTACACAATATTTTGTGAAATAACAGATGGTTAATGAAGTGCAGACATTTGAAAAGTAAGTATTGATCACATTTTGGTAAAATTTTAAAGACAGCTAAACCCCTTGGCACAGCAAGAGTTAAAAAGGTTTCAACCCCTAAACACTAAAAAAAAAGGTCTTTCACCTGCGTACAACCTGTACTAGCATAGCTGATTTTGTGACTGGAAGCACATTCAAATATACATGTACTGTATTCTGATATGATTGCAAGAGCTGACTGTGTTTTTCATCATAGATTTAAACAAAGAGACATCAATCATATCTTTGATTTAGGAACAGATCTGCACAAGTCTGAAAACATATTCTGTTGTGACTGGAAGAGGTGACTGCATTTCCCATCATAGATTTAAATAAAGAGACTCTCGTTACTGTTGAATTGTATCTTTGATTAAGGAACAGGGCATTTCATGAAACCTGTTATCAATAACAAGTTACAATAATTGTTAAAAGCTACTGAAATCCTTGAATCTGATTGGCTGAGAGCCAATTTGTCATAGAAATGGGGCAGTTGTTATTGATAACAAGTTTTATGAAACAGGGCCCAGATCTGCACAAATCTGAAGATATTGCTAACACCTTGACTACAAAGCCTCAGATAACTCTAGATCATATCCACTTATTACATTTTGTAAAAATAAAATCATCTTCCAATTACAAAATTGTAGAGAGAGAGAACGGAATAGAAGGAGAAAGAGAAAGAAGGGGAGAGGGAGAGAGAGAGAGAGCACATAAATTTATAAGAGGACGGAATGCTTCCAATCTTACTCTTGAACAGAGCTAACCCATAGACTACGGGAACTGGGTGGCTAATGTGTTAAGCCTAACATATGGGAGTTAGAGAATTCAGTAGGCAACAGGTACACATGATGACTGAGATAGGTAGAGCTATGAGGAGGGAAGTATTCATGTACAGTGTTATAGCTACGGTGGTCGGCGGTGGACGGGCCCGTCCAGCACGGGGGATTTCCGTCCACCACTGCGGGTGATAAACACTGCTTCCGACCGGCACTAATTTCACATAAGAAACTACATTAAACGTAACAGTTTGTGAAGAAACGTGGTACTTACACTCATATTTCCATCTTTAATCGTGTTTTATTTGCAATTTTACGAGAATCATGCTTTCAATTTGACAATAAATGATTATTTACTAAAGATTTGCCGAGTTTTATTGTCTTTTGTTACGCACTATACTGTACTACGGTCCGTAATTTGCACGTACATACAGATATATTTTACGTAGCGTATACCGGAAGCTGCTGTTCTGACAGCTGTACTGTCGCCATACTATCGATCTCTTTGGAAATTTGGAAATTGAACCACCACTAAAATGTTCCTAGCTATAACACTGTTCATGTATACAGTTAGAAATTCTTGCATAAAAGAGAAACACATAGAGGATACTTATCAAAACATACATACGTATAAGAGGACAGAAATTAGACAATATTTTGTGTGAAATACACTAGAATTAACTTACAACCATTAAGAGAGAGAGAGAGAGAGAGAGAGGGGGGGGGGAGGGAGGAGAAGAATATGTTCATGTACATACATGTACATGTACATGCCTAATTCTCACAGAAAGAAACTAATTTATTTCAACAAAAAACCTAATATCACTTTAGAACCATTAAGAGAGCATGTGTGAGAGAGAGAGAGACAGACAAAGAAAGAAAGAGATTGAGGACAGCTCCAGACAAAAGACAAAATGTTCACTGGTATACTATTCTCACATTATAAGAAGAAATTATTGTTTTAAATCAAAACAAATCTTTAAAAAAAATTAACCCGTTGGCTACAAATTGATTTTAGTATAACATGCATTTTCCATTGACTTCACTCCCAGTTTTCTTAAGGCCACCGCACACCATACGATCGGTCTGCGATCCGATTTGTGAAATAAATCGCTATGGCTTTAAATATTGGCATTTTAACAAATGAAATCTACCCTATTCAGGTTCTGAAAAGGAATATGAATACTAAACATAGGGTTTTGGTGAGCTGTCAGCTTTCTACAGGGAATAAGGGCAAAATTAATTTCAATCATAGGCAGTCGTACGATTTTTGTGACGTCACTACGACTCGGAGCCGATTTGGCCATTCCACTGACGAGAAAACTCGGTGAAGGCGGTATTATCTATTTTACTATCTGTTGGACTATTCAGACCCTTAATCCAAAATATTTTTCGTTTTTAACTGATTTGTCAAATGATATTGCATTTTCTTCAGAAATCGGATCGCAGACCGATCATAAGGTGTGCGGTGGCCATTAGGCATATATTCAACAAGTTAAAACATAGTTTATAAGAGGACCAAAGTGGGAAATTGAAGTACAATAATTCATAACCATCCAGATATAAAGAAAGAAAGAGATGGAATGAGAGATCGAGAGAGAGAGAGAGAGAGAGAGAGAGGGAGGGAGAGAGATAAGGAAAGTTAAGGATGTTCATGCCATAACTGCTTTATATGGAAGTGATCAAGTTTCAGCGCGAACATTGATTGAAGTACCAAGAAGACGGAATTGAAGAATACTTCACACAGAAAAATCTTGAAGTCAATTTAGCATCTACCGGAAGCTCTTCTACATGTAGGTATTGCAATATAATTTACAGTATTTCCTGATTTACAATGCAATTGAAAATAATATGGGTTAATCAATGCCATTCTTGCTCAAAACAGGCGATATGTTTCTGAAAGAGGAAATGCTTCTCTAACTATCAGTAGAAACAAGACCATGTATTGCAGTCTCATGACTGTATTCATTCAAGCCCTAACTCCCAATGGCCGTTTTCTCACTCTAATCTGCAAACAAAAAGTGTGTCAATCAAATATTGAACTAAATGTATGGCTTTTGAGAAGTTATAATTAGTCTAGATTATAACACGCCCCTATCCCCGCCCCTCCCCCCCCCCCCCCATATCTCTCAACATCAACCTTTCAAATATATATATATATAAAACAACATTGGGCCTACTAAAAAATTCACTAAAAAATCCCGCCCCCTCCCATTTAAGGTATGTAATTTACCCATAATGCAGGGCTTGACACATGGGCACCCTGAAATTTCAAAATTCAGCAAGGACCCATTCATACAAAGTGGCTTACAAACCCTGAAATGTCAATCTGGACCCACTGCAAAATAAGTGAGAGTGCAGCCCTGTATATTTTTTTTAATAGTGAAAAAGTTTAGATGCCAAATGTTACATGCACCTACATGTAAAGTTCCTCAATACTACGTAGCTTTGATGAAAAATGTTTAAAAACTTCACTAACCCAAATGGGAACAGTGTGGGCCCTGTATTACCCACAGAAATCCTAAAGACGTAGAAGGCTCGTGCGGGTGCGAAATTGTAGCCATCGCTCGTACGTGATCACATGATATCGCCATCTTGGTTAGTCCTTCGCTCTCGAGCTCCAGACTCATGCAGTCAACGACATTCAGTATAAAATGTTTGATCGTTGGAATATAACACTAGGGTGATATAAAATCTTACTGATATTGCTCGATTTTGATAATGCTAGTAGTGAAATGAACCAAGAAAAAAAAAAGAGAGGGAAATTTCTCTTGTAATACATGAAATAAATTGCCAGTGTTATCAAATGTTGCTTCTGGCATTTCCATGCTTAGTTACAAAAGTGCAGTCATCATCCACTCTTGTTGCTCATTTTGATTATTTTTCTGTACTATATTTATTTACTATTTCAAACAATTTTGGTGACTGAAATGACAAGAAAATCAATTTATGTGGCCATTTGCTTAACTTGCCCTCGCCGTTCTCATGGCTTTGGCAAACTTATTGAAAGCGGAAATTTATATTATTGTATTCATCTCCTGACTATGCAAGTCTTTTACATGTAAGAGTTTGATACAAAGTGTGCTCATTTCAGTACGTTGCAATATACATGTATAGCCCTCGAGAAAATTTTTGTTTTTACAGGTCATTGTTATGATCCAAACATATGTGTTTTGCTGAAAGTCGGTAGGATATAGATTTCCACTCTAAATAAGAACACTAAAAATACATCAAGTCCAACGAAGCGCTTGTCACAACTGCCGAATCTGAAGCAATATTTAATCATTTATCTTTGCCCATCCGATCAAATTCGAGTGCGATGAATTAACTACAAACAAGTCAGTACAATTCTAATTTGATGCAAAGAACTCGACAGGAAAATCAACTTTAGGGCAATTTCAATACCCTGTTCGGATTACGTAATACGTCATTGTAATGTTCGCTCATTTCAATAGGCAATGGACATGGTTATGACATTGCCTTAAGTTGCTTTTTCGACTAATTCTTTGCCAAAAAGGTATTTAACACGTGAAATTTGCAGCAATATTTCTTATTGTATATATAAAACACTCAAAATCACAATTTATTGCACAAGTGTTGTACTTGTATTCCAAATCACCGGCAGTCCCCAAAATAGTGGTAGAAGTTGAGGTTCTGTGATGATTATGCTTTACTCAATAAAGTCCTGACTTTATATGTAAGGATTATCATCAAAGATAAAAGAAACATGGCAGAAGCATGTTGAACAAACCCTTAAATCAAAACAAATTTTTTAGGCCTTTTTACACCAGATGACACTGTACAAAGAGTATAACGTTATGCAAGTCATCTACATGATACAAAAGAGGAAGTATATATCTTTTTTAAACATGTAGGCCTATTATGAAAATGTATTTTGCTTTTTTTTCTGTGGGGGTGTCAAGGATGACGGTGAACAAATAAACTCAGGCTGCCTTCTTGAAAGAGAACTAAAAATGATAATGATAGAAAAAAAATCTGTTTGATATTATCTTGAACTTGAGAGAATAAAAATTTAACCTTTGAAAGAGAACCCCCTCCCCCTTCCAAAAAAATGTACATGATATTAGTTGACGTTACTTATATATGAAAAGCAACTGAACTTCAGTGGAAAAACCAACTTCAAAATTTCAAGTGAAGAAGGCACAAGGCCATTTATTTTGACAGAGAAGATCCGATTAAAATAGGCACTGAGAAGCACACGGTCTGGTGGGCTAGTTGAAAAGATTGAGGACTAAGCAATATGGCGGCGTGTGCACTCGAGCGAATCCTCCAGCGGGTTTGACGGCTATTCCGCGATCTGTGCATTGGGAATGGGTATGAGCCTTCTACGTCTTTAGGAGTTCTGTGGTATTACCCTTTCGAGACAACTGACCCCATTTTGTTTTTTGGCTCAAGAACTTTTTGATTCAGAGAGATCTCTAAAAAAATATGTCAGATGCATGAGTAGACAGAGCAAAAATTACACACACTATGTCAATTTTTGTTGCATGACAATATTGTGTTTGATGCCAGGATTTTAAAAAAAAATGAAAATAAGCTTTAAAATCCTTAAATTGGCAACACATTGAGAGGTTCAAAATAATTGTTTTTGATCAAAACTGGCAGTTTTGACTTTTCTAGAAAATTCCTAACCATGTACAATGTATATTTTTTTCAAAGACATTACACCTTTTAGAACCATGTAGAAAAGTACTACTGTTGCCAACTTGAAGAACAAAATGTGATCAATTTAGCACTTAAATAATTCCTGTCCTGAAAGGGTTAAGCCTATATGTAGATGGAGATGAAGGACTTCAGTAGTCAACAGGTTAATCAGGGGGGAGTTTCATCAAGTGTCTTGTTGCTGATTTTTACTGACAAATTTGTTCTCAGTCAATCAGATGCAAGGATTTCAGTAGCTTACAACGGTTATTACAACTTGTCATTGAAGACAAGTCTTTAATATGAAACAGGGCCCTGAACTTTTCACATTCAGACTTCAGCTTTAGTATGTTTACAGCTATCCAGTCAAGCATGTACATGTTTATATGCATGGTATAGATTTCTTATCTCTGGTTTATGGTAGATCTGATCATGATAACGATAGATAGACCTACAATGTACTTTTACCAATTACAAAGCCTGGCACTACCACACAGCTAAACCTTCAGCCTCATTCACATGCCATGTGCAATTATCTCTTGCTATTAAATGCAAACGTTTAATGATGACATATTCTGGATGTGAAATTTGACCTATAACCCTCACATACATGTACATGTTATGTACATGTATGAAAGCAAAAAAGTTCTCCCAATTTAAAGAAATAAATAAAAATTGATCTCTTTGAATATATGAACACCCTTAAATTAATACTCTAACAAAGCTACATGCACATGTAGTTAATCCACAATTCACTCTTGAGTCTTGGTATTGGGCATGTTTTCAAACTGCATATTTTGAACTTTGACCTTGACTTACATGTACAAGCATATAATTGTATACATGTAAAAAAAGAACAAAGTTCTTTCAATTAAAATAAAAATGCTGATCTCTAATATATGAGTAGTTGAGTGCCCTTAATAGCACTTTAGCACATCTAGTTCCATAATTCACTCTTGGTATCGGGGATGTTTTCCAATCGCGTATTTCAAACTTTGACCTTCACCCAAGTACATGTACATACAAAAAAAAAAAGAATAAAGTTCTCTCAATTAAATAATACAAAAAGTGTTGATCTCTTATAATATGAATGTCAGCAATACTACAGCACATCTACATACATATACATGTAATTCCCTAATGCACTGACTTATTATAGATACTATCAGACATGTTTTCTAATTGTGTATTCTATAATTTGACGTTTGACCCTCACATAAATATAAAAGGAAAAAAATCCCTTTGAACATCCCAAAAATTTCTCACACAGCTACATGTAGTTCCTCTATTAATCATATAGATATCTCTGAACAGGAATAAGGAAATGATTTGCAATAAATGAAACATTTTATTTGCAGATTGGCGAAGTATCTATATACAGATTGCAATTCTCAAGATCTTGATGATATCAGTTTCATATCGATCTTATAGCCACTTAATATACATGTACTTCTCATGTTCAGACTTGTTCAATGTACAATGTAGTATGAAAATCAATGGGGGGAAATTACCTTTTTTGGTTCAGAATTCTAACAATTAAAATACAAAGGGCGTCCTTATCAGTGGGTAGGTACAAGCTATTTTGTTCCATGTACATTACTGATCGCATCTAAGATTTCAGTATATTGTATATCATGATTGTATCAAGCTGATCACCCTCCTAGAGCTTGGATTAATTAGACAAATATCAAGTAAATAGACCTGTTCACAAAGTTATTCAAATTTATGGATGTTTCTTTCCTGGCAACCTAGTAACGAGGTAATTAACCTGTTATAAATGAATGAACTACAATACTTGAATCCAGTGTGCATGTACACTACTTGTTGCTAATGTATGTCTGACAAGCCTCTGACAAGCTTTCAGGTTGTCAAGAACAACCTTTGTTTTAAAAGTATGGATAAAATTTGAATATATATAAATTTGTGAACTGGTCTAGATGTTCTTGTTCAATAATGTAATTACATAAAGATCTGCCCAAGTACACTCAAAATCCATACACACACTGTACTAAAATAGCCCCTGGGCAAGTCTTGAAATTTGATGATCAATGCCCCATACGCAAGATGAATTTTACAGAATTAAATAATTTGCGACCCTGTACGTGCCCCAGTTTTTGAGATAGCAGCTCACACTCACAGGCCGCGAGCAGGCCTGTAAGATGTTTCCTGTCAAAAACATCAAGTAAAAAAAGAACTCCAAACTTTGTTAGTCTTTTTATGCTAGAAGTGAATAAAAGTCTCTAAAATTCTCCTCACTTGTATCGCTCCCTCACAAATGCAAAGGCAATCATGTATATGTTACAATATATACATTTGTACATGTACACTGTACCCTCCCTTATGATTTTTTTTTTAAAACAACAAAATAACATTCATATCAAACAAGAAACAAGTAAGAAAAAAATAAATCATTTGTATTGAACTAGAGGGGAGGGGGGCTTTGAAATTTATCCAACACCCCTTGGCGGGCCATCAGTTGAGTACTACATGTACATGTAGTATTATTATTTGTATGAAGGGTTTTCAGGCGACCAGAAAAATTGGCATATCTCATGGTTTGCGCGAAGTTCCCGGATGACCGTGCAATTTTAAAATAACATCTCATGGTTTGTGTAAAAGTACCTGGATGACCATGCAATATATTTTCATATCTCATGGTTTGAGGTGCACGTGATGCGTACAAAAGTGAATACGTGTTTAAATACGCAAAGGTTATCACAATGGAATGTGCGCAGCCATTGCAAGATGCTTGGATACATGTAAGGACAAAATAATTTTTTCTGGCCTGTGTTTTATGTTGAATTTAAAACAAAAACATAAGCTCATGTAATGGTGAAAATTGAGGAACTCTAATTAATAATAATAATATTGAATGACTTTTCTTTCGTGGGACACAAGGGTATATCGCACTCGCTTTGAAAATATTTCACTCGTCGTGCCGACTCGTGAAAGATTTTGTGTACAGCAGAGAGTCTATGTGACAAGATGGTTTACTGAGCCGAAAAGGGCACAAGAGCACCGTCCTGTAGCACCTCTGACCTGTCAAAGCAGATGCAGATTTGTGATGATCAATGACTCAGTGAGATTCTTCAAATTACTCATTGATGTACATTTACATGTATGTGAGCTTATCTCTTTATGTCAACATTTGAGCTCAAAGCATTTATTTAAAGATAAGGAGATCCTATTCCAAAAGAATTTAATCTTACATTTTTGTTTGCAAAGACAGGTTTCATGTTAACTGAACACAACATACTATCTGATAGCAATGAGCAATGCATAATGTCTGCTTGGAGTCAGAAGGGCGTTACCTCATACTTTAACACACAGTTAACGCCTTCTGGCTCCCAACAGATGATTTGTTTTCTGAACAAAGGAAAAGTACTAGGGAGCACATCCCCTTTTCAGAGCTATCAAATAAAATGGACATGGATTTCCATGCATTTATGAGTTGTAAAACAACTGTTTAAATATCACCTTACCAGTTACGGTAACTGACCAAAGGGCTTACAGTACTTGTGTTAAAACCCTGGTCAGTGGTGCAGTAAACAGAATCAGTAGACTCTATCCGTTTGTTTTTATGCAGTTCTCACAATACAAAATGTTGCTACAATTAGGAAATAATTATTGTTCTCTAAAATGGATCTTTTGTAATATATATTATAAATCTCAGAATTTCATTGAATTACATGTATAAAGAAAGCTTTAAAAAAAACTAACTTCTTTCATAATGGCTTGATTCTCCCTTCAATTTCATGATGAAACATGAATTAAACTTTAAAAGCAAGGCAAGATTTCTGAACTATCAGAGAGTCCAAATAATAGCTTTAATCCATAAAATGATTGATAATCTACATGTATATACATTTACAAAACACAATGACATTACCCATATCAGAAGCGTGTACTGGTCTCAGATTTCTGCCGTCCTTTGACCTTCTGACTGCTGCGGGGCGGAGGAGTCAAGGAATCATCTTTTCCGTCTAGCGACACATTCCCAGAGCTGCCCATTCCCACATCCATCGACTGTGCCTTGCTGCGTAGGATCTTGGGTGGCGCGGAAGGTCGCGAGGGCTTTTGACTCACGTTAATCTGAGCTGGGGATTCCCCATCGCTGTGTGGCATGGTGTCTAGAGGGGGTGGGCGGGGCGGCCTGCTGCCTGTTGGAGTAGTCGGGGCGTCGACATGGTCAACGCTGTTCGTACGGCCTTTGGGTTTCTTGGCCGACTTGTCGATGGTGCTGTAGACAGGCTCTGCGACTGGTGGGGGTGGCGGAGGCTGATCAGGTCGTGGGCTGACGATGGTTGACGTGGTTGACGATTCCTGCGGCAAGGGTCTGATGGTGATAGATTCGTAGTCTAGAGAATGGTCCTCCGCCTTGTAGTCATTATATTCTTCAGCTGTCGGGAAGTTGGCATCATAGGATGGTACAGCTTCTGAACCATTCCTGGGTTCTTCAAAGACATCATCCTCTTTCATTTTTGCGTACCTGTCAGCACAATCAGGAGTGGCATGGGTCGGTTCTCCTTTTGAGGCACTCAGGTACCCCTCCAAATCCACAGTCAGTTTGCCAATAGCACTTTTTGGTAGAACTAGGTCTTGTATTTGTCTAAGAAATGGTATGTGTCCATCCCAGGTTCCTGTCACAAGCACTTCATATGAACTGCTCTGTCTTGTGTACACAACTGCCTCAACCTGACAGGGGGGATTGTTCAGTGTGAAGCATCGGTCCAAGAAATTCTTAACGTTTGGATTCTTGCGTTCCATGAGTTTCCGATAGTCCTTCACATCCGTCTCTTCTGGCACATTCTCCTTATCCTTGGATTTTGTCCACAGCACGCAGACCTCGCTAGCAATGTCTTCACGAATTCGCATGCTGAGGATATCATAGTTTAGTTCATAGACGCCGACACATGCGATACTGTCGCTTGAATTTTCGGTTATCGACGAGCTCGCTGCCAAAATAGTTTGAAGTGTCTCAACGTTCAACGAATACACATGAATTCTTTCATCAGCTGTCCCAGGCTTTAGGGTGTACACCTTGGTACCCCCCTCAAGCACTGTGTATCGAATATCCACAAAGTCAATGCCAGCACTTTGAAGAGACTTGGTGTCCAAGCCCCCTTCATATCCTAGCAGGAATTCACGGAAGGACAAGTCCTTCCTCTTCCTCAGATCGTCAAAGACTTTGCGGACATCTTCCGTTTCCATGGTGATGGCTTGATCCACCTGTTTGCAAGATGAGTTCAGAAACCTATCAATGACAAGAGAAAAATGACAGATATTTGAAGGTCTTTGGATTAGAAGATCTAAGGCCAAATACATAGTTACATACATACATGTACATGTACAAAACAAAAATTCCCAGTGCCTGCATGGTCCAAATCGGCGGAAAAAAGGAGAAAATGGGCATTTTAAAAGTTTTGTTTGAGTTTTTAACCGGATAGAACATATAAATGTACATGTACTGCGGGAGTAAATATTTTGCATGAGAATGTTTCTGGCCTTATGGCACAGTAAACTGGCACAATATTGGATAACAACCAGCTGGATAAAGGGAGATTAGAAACAAGAAGAAGATAGACCTGGAAACCCCGACTCCAGAAATGACTGCATTTTTTTAGCAGATGTGATTATTTAGGTAATAAAGTGAGATTCAATGACTGTAAAAGTAAGACGGTTTCCCATTCCCACAAGGCATTCTTTAGCCTCACTGTAGAATTATGGCGTTAGCCATTAAATCATAGGATTCAAGATTCTGGGCATGCATACACTCCAAAAGCCTGCAAAATACATGTACATGTAGGTTTACCTAGAAGAAAGTACTGATTGTGTAATTTTACTAATCTGTTTGGATTACAGTACATCATTTTTATTATTTTTTTTTAATTGGGTACAAAAAATGAAGCAGGAGATTAAACAGATGGACATGACACAAGAAACTAATATTTTTCCTTTTCCATTTAGCCTTATCTTGTAAAAAACATCAAAATCAAATAATGCACCACATACATAGTGTTATGGTATCCCTGACATCTTATTAGAAATAGACTCCCAGGACAAGGACACCATGGTCCCAGTCCCAGGTCACAGGAATTTTGCTGTGTCAATTTAGGCAGCAATCAACCTCTAAGTTGAAGAGGTAAAAACACTGTAATTATCAGCAAAGTTCTGGGAAAATCCTTCTTTTTGTACACTTCCAGACAATTTCTTCTACATGTATGACCTTGATGAGGTTAACTTTCCCAGATCTTGCTCCTGTAAGCTCTCATGTGAGATCAAGATCACACATTGGAGGCATGCAATCCAGATTAGAGGTCTGGAGTCTGGACACTCTGGTGTTTGGTTTGATGGTTTATTTGACATGACTACTTTTAAAGAAAGGATATGTGTATGTGTATGTTTGTAAGAAAGCAACCAGGGGACCAACGGCTCCCTCTCCGAGGGACTTGGTAAATGCGGATTAACACCTTACCAATGGGGACAAGCGCATCCACTTGGTTTTGAACCAGGGTCAACTTTTCTTATAAAAACAAATAGCATTTGACTAACTACATGTGCAAGGTAAGAAAAACCTCATTCGTCCTGCCGAAATTGTGTATGTTTACTCATTTTTTGTACTTTGTGTATATTTCAGTTCTGATGTGACCAGAACTACCTTTATAGCAAACACCAAAAAACTTGCAATAGGAGTGATAATTGGTACGTTTTCAATATTCCTTTTGCAAAAAAAAAAGCGATAGAAAGTCACTAACGATCTTTTCTCAGTGCTGGTCTCTCAAAAACCGGAGTGCCAATCACCAATGCACATGCGCAGTAGTGCTTCAACATGGGAGAAAAGATCGTTCACGATCGTTCTCGATATACATGTAATATTCTCGCCTTTTTTTCATCAGAACATATTCAAATTGTAAAATTCATCCTCCTTCACTCAAGATTATGATTTTTTATTGCAGTTTAACCCTTTCAAGACAATTGACCACATTTTGTGGTTTGGCTCAATAACTTTTGATTCAAAGCTCTAAAAAATATACCACATGCATGAGTAGAAAGAGCAAAATTTTTTGCACACACTATGTCAATTTTTAGTGCATGACCATATTACGTTTGATGCCAGGAATTCTAAAATCCAGAATAAGCTTTTACATCCTTAAATTGGCAACACATTGAGAGGTTAAAAATCATTGTTTATTCATCAAAACTGGCCATTTTTTCAACATTTTGATAAATTCCTAACCATGCATATTGTTTTCAAAGACATTACACCTTATTAGAACCATGCAGCACTAAAAGAAAAATATTATTGTTGCCAATTTGAAGAACAAAATGTGATCAATTTAACCCTTAAATAATTCCTGTCCTGAAAGGGTTAAGGAAGGTTTGTGAGATTATCTAACTTACATATAGCTGGTATTTGCGAATTTTTTAATGAAATATGGTGAAACAACATATCTATCAGCTTTGACTGCATTTGAGGGCAGAGCTCCGCAGCTGAGCTGGGACCTACATGTGTACGTACGCATGTGCACACGCGTGCGTTCACTATACATGTACTAGTATTCCGTTCACCTCGATTCACTTGCGATAACCATGTTGACAACATGTCAAAACAGGGTTTATTTCCTGTAAATTTTGGATTATTTAAAAAATCAGGTGGGTGCACTACATGTATATAATGATCATTATATTCCATGTATTTTTGTTTCTTTTATGACTTTGTATTTCAAATTATGGAATGGGGTGTGGAATATGCTACGCGGAGACTACATCTGGCTTCACGGAATTCCTCTTCTTCATAGACCAAAGTCTGCCCTAAGCATTCCCGTTGGGGGCTTTCACATGTGCTTACCTATGACTAAGACCTGACTGGGACTTCCATGAGCACGCGCGAGGGCTCATGAGAATAGATTCGGTTCGCCCGACAGATTCACTTTTGATAACCACGTTGACAACATAGAAAAAGGGGTAAAATTTGGGGAAATCTGGGATTATTTCAAAACTCAGGTGAGTCCATTGTATTAAGTATATATTCATCATGACATTTTGTCTATTTTGTTTTCATTTCCGACTTTTTATTTTGTCGTAATATGGTACCTCACCCTTTTTGCCACAGGCATAGTACTTAAGGCAGGCCGCGAGGTACTCGACTACGGTGACTACATGCACAGATATTAACCGTATCTGGAATACTCTCCCAAACACTGCCGTAACATCAACTTCTATAGCTGGATTCCAGGGAGCAACATTACCTGTCAAGTGAGACATGTTGCCTCCCCCACAACCCTGAACTTGGTTGAAGTTGCTGTAAGAGAGGGACACACATGCACACTGCACCTAGCACGGTGTATACAGTGCACTGAGGATACAAGGACACCACATCACCTTTAGCACCAGCAGCACCTGACACAGCACAACCCTCTCCAGGACAACCCTCACCAGGACAGAATCTACACTTTTTGGGAGAGTACACGTACTTCTTCAACTAGGTTCAAGGAGGCTTCTGTCTGTCTAGCTAATTGGAGGAAAGCCTCAAAAGTAAAAAAAAATGTTATAATTTACTCAGGACTCCAAACAGATTTTTCTGTCTAGATCTACATCAGATCCACTCAAGGGACCATCACGATATGGGCCTGTGTCATTTTTCGGCCTGTCACAACCTCTAAGTTAAAGAAGTAAAAACACCAATTGGCAAAATTTTGAGAAAATACTTCCTTCTACATTTTAGAATGATAGAATATATCTAATTTTATGCCAGATCCTTCGATGGAATCTTTATCATCTTGATCAAGTGATATTTTCAGGCTGTTTTGGGTGGGTGATCTTGCTCCCCTCCTGCACATACATGTATGGGCAAGATATCACACACTTGCCTATGCCGGCATAGCCTATGGGAGGCAATTGCTCACGGTATGAAGGTATGGAATGCGAGGTTATCTCAATAACCTCGCATAAGTTTGAGTGCATTAGATCTAACGTTAGGCCTAGATCTACATTATACTTTTAATTCTGTCAAAGATGATGAAGCTATTTTTCTTCCTCAGCATTGCTCAGACTAAGTCATAAACATGTACATGTAGAATCTAGACCCTGAAAATGAAAAAAATAAAAAAATAAAAAAAATAACTCTCCCATCTCCCTTCAATAAGTTCTTGGTTTCCTCTGAACTAGACCCAAAATTCTGTCTCTCATTCGTTAGCTCTACACTTAGAGACAGAAACGGTCGTATCACTCTGCTGTGCAAACCGAATACACATTGACTTGCACTATTCACTACCATGACTAATAACAGTTTGAATACGGCTGCAAGATTTTCAAAAGGAGAATACCTTGGACCCTGAATTATCTGAAAAAGGAGCTTTAAACGGATCATTCAGTCAAATTGGTAAGTTGAGCAGATTCCGTAAGTTAAATAGAGCCTAGGCCTAACCAATTCAATAATAATAATATGTAACATTATATGTATTGTAGATATAGATCTAGATCTATATATATGAGGAAAAATCAAATTATTGTGATTTTTCCAGCTACTCGTCGGCGCGTAGTCGGTTTGCACAGCAGAGTGATACGACCGTTTCTGTCTCTAAGCGAAGAGGTAACAGAATCCAGACGCAGTCTCAGCGGAACAACCGACGATACAGAGAGACTGAAGCTTTTGGTCTACCTCTGAACTAGACAGAAATAGCCGTCTGTTATGGGGAAATCTTTAATATTTCTGACATTTATCAACCTTCCCCATAGACAGACGGCAAGACGTTATGTACAAAGCAAGGGTACGATCAGCCGGTCTGCTAGCTGGCCGTAATGCCACCACCCCCAAAGCTAGTGGCCAATCGGAGCAATCTTTGAGATTGGGTTTATGAATATTCAAATATACGTTGGCAAGCATTGATGATCGTCAGCGCGCACGCACGGTGGGGATAATGGGTGGAGACTATTCAATGATGTCATAGTCATGAATAATTTCGAGTCAAGATGGCTGACTGCAGTCATATGTGAAGATCTGTCAGTTTGAACTAGGATTCATCAAAAGCTCTAGTATGCAGACATTGAAGGTACCTATTTTCTCAATTCTTATTTATCATAGACTAGTTTTATGTAAAAAAATTTGTCAGTTTTTCTTTGCTGACGACATAAAAAGGAGAAACTTGGCGTCGACTCGTTTTGAGTACACCGTCTGGCACTCATGTATCGGAACCATTCGGTTCCACTGGAGATTACGTAGCCTGCTGAATGTGCAACCTGCTGTAATAGTCCTAACCAAAACATAATAAATATCAAGGTAAAATTGGAACAGTATCACTTACATGTACATGTACCAACACGTTGCCTTGAGTCTACTCTTGAATTTGATGTAAAGTTTCTGCACCCCGGTATTGAAAAAGCTGAATTTTGGAGCTTGAAAGTTGTTTGCCGTGACTGGGCTGAGGTAACAGTTGATTGTACCGTTTTTACTTATTTTGCTGCCCTCTTGTGCCCGATATAGAAGATTACTTTTGGGGGTTCCGTGGTATGAGCCGCCGTTTGTAAATTTATCATTTAGACAATTTTTTTGTATATAATTCAATAATTTGCCTTGTCAAATAATTATTCGTATGAAAATGTCATAGAATGAGTACAGGTATTTATAAATAATAATTTTCATGTTTTTAATTATTTATAAATGATGATTTAACAATATCCATTATTTATATATATATATTTTGCTTTCAAGTATAAATGATTTCACAATATTTATTTATGTGAGGGGGGGGGGGGAGGATTCACTTATCACGATTTATAAATAACAATTGTCACAATATCCAATATCTTTGCTTGACACGGTATCCCTTAAAAGGGAATCGGTAACTTTGTGAAGGCTTGATTTAATAAATTGAATTTTTATATAGACTTGTATAATGATGTTCAGAAGGATGAATAAATTGCCAGACATAGAAAGGTTTTCAAATATACAATGTTATTATTAAGAAAAAGTGTGATAAGCTTAAATCAACAGATACATGTAAATTGCTCAGACACATTAAACAAGAGCATTACGAATACATAAGTAAAAATATCCCAACAAATATCATGCTTATAGTTACAACAATAGTTTATTTACAGATCTACAAATTTTTCAGCCTCTCCCTCTCCCTCTCCCTCTCCCTTTATCAATTAAGTCGAAAAACATATATATACAAATGATATACAGTTTCTTTAAAAAATATAACTTCACAAACGGCGCCTCATAACGACAAGGGTCGGCAGTATTTTTTCCCCGTCCGATTTTCCTATCACGGCCACCTTACCACCAACAATGCTCCCATAGCTAGAGACGACTTGCTTTGGAAGGTGGTAAGATTTGTCTTTTTTATCATTAAGTTTGAAAAATTAATGATAATTTTACTAGCTAGACCTACATGTAGCTTCAATACCTAGTCACCCCTCCGGAGTAAATAATTTACTTCATGGTGAGGTAAAGGAGCGTGAGTTAGGTGAAACTTAGTTTCAACGTACCCGTAATGTAAGAGGAGTACGAGGTTATAATCATAACCTAGTACATTGGATGAGTGGGTGAAACTTAGTTTCAACGTACCCTAATGTAAGAGGAGTACGAGGTTATAATCATAATTGGATGAGTGCCGTCTGGTCACCGACCAATATGGACCCATACTACGGCATATACCGTCTTTCAGTCTCTATGTACGGAGGTCTAGTGGAGCCAGACGCAGTCTCAGCGGAACAACCGACGATACAGAGAGACTGAAGCTTTTGGTCTACCTCTGAACATGCTGAATAATAATAATATCTATATTCCTATTCTCTTCAATTTTTTTATTTTTTCATTTTTTTCAAACAGATTATCATTAGGGGCACATGCTCCCCCATACTTACATGCAGCTAAGCCACTGGTCACATGTCAACTTTTAATTTCTCAGGTTGTTATTCTTTCAGCAAATGAGTGCAACATCTAACTTGACTTTACCTGAGCGAATGCAGAGAGCGGAAACCCGTCGCCACGTTGGCCGCAACTCACCCGGTCGAGCTGTCAGAGTGAGCACCATACCATTACCAGCTTCACAGCGACAAACTCTAAATTCTAATTACGGTAGATCTAATCACACTAAGCTCCAAATTCAAGTTTAACATCGGCAGAGAACCAACAGTAATTATTTGCTTACCTCTGTAAATAAGAAAACGTTTTATTCACCTAGTAGTAATTATTGGCTGACAGCAGGTTTAGGAAATATCTTCAGATTACTTTCGGCCTTGGCCCTGATTGCTAAATGCACTGTTTGCATGCGGAAGTAGATGCAGAAATAACCACGTTGATATATTTTCAATGGAGCGATACGTCTATAATACACTGTTGATGATGTTGATCTTACGTCACACGCGCAGTGAAAATTGTTGGTTTCTGTAGCCACGCCCCCTCTTGCCTGTCTGATCTGCATCTGATCGAAAACAAAAGCGAATGCACTTGAATCTACGTATTCCTACCCCTCCCCGTTCTGAAGTTTCTCTACCCTACTTTCATTCCCCCCGGCCCCCCCCCCCTCTCTCTCCCTACTTCCCCCACCCCATCCTACCCCCCTCTCTCTCTCACATTCTATCAGGAGGCACTTTTGTTTTACTTGCTCACACGATCAGCACACCATCCCACTTCAATTAAAAATATATATTCTGTGGCCCATGCCTTACCCCCGGGGGGGGGGGGGGGCACTCACGTATATTGGTGGTACGGGGACGTGCCGCTTTGATGACCCCCTTTTTCAGACCCCGATTTCCGTTCTCTAGATACTCAGTTCCGCTCAGGAGCCGCTCAGCCCCGCTCTGAAGACCCCCGTTACGAAACATATCCGTTCGCATGCGGCCGGGAGCGTGGCGAAGGCAGTGGTCGCTCGACCAGGGCCCCGTTGCATAAAACTTACCGTTAATGGTAACTCTGCTATCAATGGTAACTACCATGGTAACATCACTCAACAGCCAATCAAAATCAAGGTTACCATGGGAGTTACCGTTGATGGCAAAGTTACCGTTAATGGTAAGTTTTATGCAACGGGGTCCTGGTCTCGCGCCCTAGGCCCTTTCGTCGCGCGAGCCTTGAAAACTGCTCCAGCTAGCTAGCTCCTAGCGCTACAAGACCCCCTATTTTCACTCTGCCGGTTAGTTTTGTAGTTCCCTAGACCCTGTTTTTCACTCTGCCCAATAGATCATAGTTCCCAAGACCCCGTATTTTACACCTTGAAGTCAGTTCCTTAGACCCCCTTTTCGGGGATTCGTGAGGCACACCCCCGTCAAAATATAATTCGAGTGCCCCCCCCCCCCCCCGGGCCTTACCCCTCCCTTCTCCCTCCTCTCTTTCTCTCCCCTCATCTTCTAATACCATATACCTCGATCCTCTCATTTTTTTTCTTTTCAGCTTTTATCTATGGCTGTATACCTAAATACCATCTACTGTTCACACCCCCCCCCCTTCTATCTCTCTCTCTCACTTGCTCTCCTCTCTTTCTCTCCTCTCTTTCTCTCCTCTTTCTCTTTCTAAAGTGGCAATTTTGTAATCATGTAAAATGTCTGTCTCAATCTTCTTGCATCTCTCTCTCCCTCTCTCTCTCACATTTCCTTCTGTCTATTATATCTCCTGTATTGTTCCAATCAGGGGAGCATTTCATGAAAGGAAGTTGTCGGATATTTCATCCGACAACTGTTATAAGCTGCTGAAATCCTTGCATCTGATTGGCTGAGAGCAAATTTGTCGGATAAAATATCAGACAAGTCCTTTCATGAAACACCCCCCAGAAGACCTCAAGATACCATGTGCCATTTCCATGCTTTGCCAATCTATATAACCCAATTACATTCACAAAAATATGCTATATGTTGAGAAGGAATCAAATACATGTACATTTCAAAATCAGATTGTGGAGTAAAACCAGCAACTGTTGTGACTTCGGCCATTTTCGCAGTAAGAGGCTTCCACATGCACAAATTTAGTGTAGTATACATGTAGTAATTCAATTATTTTGCTGCATGAAACCTTTGCACATCCGTACCCCTCAAACAAAATTCAAAAAAAATTTCTTTGTATTTCATTCAATGAATTGCTAGAAAGACAAAGAAATTCTACATTTTTAACCCTTTCAAGACAATTGACCACATTTTGTGGTTTGGCTCAATAACTTTTAATTCAGAGCTCTAAAAAATATACCAGATGCATGAGTAGAAAGAGCAAAAATATCTGCACACACTATGTCCATTTTTGTTTTATGACCATATTGCATTTGATGCCAGCAATTTTAAAAATGAGAATAAGCTTTAAAATCCCTAAATTGGCAACACATTGAGAGGTTCAAAATTATTATTTATCAAAATTGGCAATTTTTTCAACTTTTCGACAAAATTAGTAACCATATATATTGTTTTCAAAGACATTACACCTTATTAGAACCATGTAGCACTAAAAGAAAAATATTATTGTTGCCAATTTGAAGAACAAAATGTGATCAATTTAACCCTTAAATAATTCCTGTCCTGAAAGGGTTAAAACAAGAGTTCGACACATGTGCCAATAAACGATGGAGTCTGGTTTAAACGTGTCGTTTTATTGTACCATATACACCTGGCAAAATAGCATAATAATTAAGAACACAAAAACCACATCGTACAACACAAAAAAAACATGATTTCCTAATTTACCTACAAATACAATGGACATATCACAAGCTACACGCCATCACTGACATGCCGGTCTAAAACCTACTCACATATTGCGAAAAAAAAAAAAAAAAAAGAGAAATAAAGAGACTGAAATAGTATTTACATGATTATAAATAGTTTAAAATTGAAACAAAATAAAAAATACTGGACAAATATTTGCAAAATTTAAGAATGAACAAGCCTTCTTGTCTGATGATTGTCGCACCATTACTTCAAGAAAATTAGACGTATTCGTATGACTTTCATGGTTTTTTTTCCTTAACCCTTTCGAGACAATTGACCACATTTTGTGGTTTGCTTCAATATCTTTTGATTCAGAGCTCTAAAAAATATACCAGATGCACGAGTAGAACAAGCAAAAATTTCTGCATTCATTGTGTCCATTTTTGCTGCATGACCATATTGCGTTTGATGCCAGGAATTTTTAAAAGGAGAATAAGCTCCAAAATTCTTAAATTGGCAACATATTAAGAGGTTCAAAATCACTGTTTTTTATCAAAATTGGCAATTCTTTCCAATTTCGACAAAGTTTGTAACCACATAGTTTTTTCAAAGACATTACCTTTTATTAGAACCATGTAGCACTAAAAGAAAAATATTATTGTTGCCAATTTGAAGAACAAAATGTGATAAATTTAGCCCTTGAATAATTCTTGTCCTGAAAGGGTTAATGCAAGTTCCATGTAACCTTTCTCGCTCTAGTCTTTCCAAACATGCAGCAGAGTACCTTAGTCGACTATTGCCACATGTACACCATCTATGGAATATTGTACACTATACACCAAACAATTTGGCAGGTCAGGGATTTGGATACTATCAAACAAAGAAGTTAAATATGCGAAGATATTCACAGAGCATGGATATCAACTAACTGGGGGCTCAAAGCTGACATCTTATGTAAGAGGTCACTTTCAAAGTAACACAGTGTTGGTAAAAAGGGAAGGGATAACAAAATTGATTCCTTTAATTTTCTAATTTCTTTTTCAATTGTGACTTTTTTTAACAATAATTTGCCCCTGGACCTCTTATAGTATCATGGTAATAATCCCAGGCTTATTGAATACCGGACAAACAGAACATTTTTGTACCATATAAAGATAATGAGTTCTGGTTATGCAATTACATTGTGAAAGAACCCGTCTCAAAGCAATTGGGAGAGATTAATCATATCTATGGTAAGTAAGCACTGGTGTATGATGTGACGTTTTGGTATCATCAAAATAATAAGAAACTGACCAAATCTCACTGAAAAGCACATGCACTGCACACAGAAATAGGTGGACTGCACTATGCATGTACACACATGTGGCATGAATGTTTGGTCCGAACATTTCAGCTATTTCTCATCATATTTTGAATATGAAGGCAGTTCAAGAGCAGTCCTTTTCAGGCGATGTTTCAACCATGATGTTCCACAAAAATGACATAAAAGGAATGAGAAAGCTCATTTATTTTTCACCACAGTGACTGCCGGAACTCAACCTTCTATTAACAGTCTGTCGATGCACAATTTAACCCTTTCGAGACAATTGACCACATTTTGTGGTTTGGCTCAATAACTTTTGATTCAGCTCTAAAAAATATACCAGATACATGAGTAGAAAGAGCAAAAATTTCTGAAAAAAACTATGTCCATTTTTGCTGCATGATCATATTCCGTTTGATGCCAAGAATTACAAAAACGAGAATAATCTTTAAAATCCTTAAATTGGCAACACAATGAGAGGTTCAAAATCATGGTTTTTATCAAAAATCACAATTTTTTTTAACTCTTCAACAGAGTTTGTAACCATGTATATTAATTGAAAAGATTTTACACCTTATTAGCACCTTGTAGCACTAAAAGAAAATATTGTTGTTGCCAATTTGAAGAACAAAGTGTGATCAATTTAGCCCTTGAATAATTCCTGTCCTGAAAGGGTTAATAAAAAGAATGCATTACATGTACCTGTACTTCAATAAAGGCCATGTTTCGAATACATTTTTAAAAATGAAAATAGAAAACATTTGATTCCCTCAGCAAAATGTACTTATAACAGGAAACATCCTTGCAGTTGTTTCAGAGGTGCAACAAATAGGGTGGTTTTTAACCCAATTACTATGGGATTCTCTTATTCCCATAGGCTTAATACAGCAACCATCTGATTCCCCCATTCATGTAGGCAATGGGTTAATCCTTTAATGGAGACTTTGTAGATACAAAGGTAATGTGTACAGGTCCTGGACCCCCGTGTCATAAAAGTTGTTATCAATAACAAGTTAGAGTAATTGTTATAAGCTGCTGAAATCCTTGAATCTGATTGGCTGAGTGCTAATTTGTCAAAGAAATGGGGCAGTTGTTATTGATAACATGTTTTATGAAACAGGGCCCCGGAACAGCACTTACATGTACAAATACATCCTCAAGAGAGGCATTGTATTTATGTTTCATTTCTACATCCAAACATTATTATCATGGGCACATGTAAAAGGGTGACTGGCTGACAGCCCCCCCCCCCCCCCCCCCCCACCTTGCCCCTAGAGTGAAATGGGCATTTTAAATGAATTCAAGGATCATTCAAAGTAATTTAAAATTGTTCTCTCGTATTCCAATGCAGGTTACAATCATCAAGTTTTTTAAAACTTCAATCGTTATAGCCGAGAAAAAACTCACAAACTGTGTCATCTAGTTGGCTCAATTGAAAGGTTTAACATGATATACAAACATGTATACAACAATATGAATACAGATGAAATAAAAATCAGCATTTTGATCCATTTCTCAGTGAAATTGGAAAAATCAAGATAATGATGCCATAATAAGAAAACTCCGACATCCCCAAGGATTGAACTGGATAGTACTACGGTATTGACAAAGATAAAAACATCTCTACAAGGCATGTTTACACTGTGAATCAAAACGTCAAGAAATTACCTCAGGTAAATTATTACAATGTAGGTAATGCAACAAGTCTGCAGTAGTAAAACTAATGCTTTACCTCAACTATGCAATTTTGTACTCTGCAATACTACAATAATTTCACTTCCAGTCATCACTATTGACTATTGTTTACATGTTTTTAATAATAATTTGTGCAGTATGTTTATGATAATGAATTCCCATGTTGTTTTTTTTTATATATATCATGAAAACAGACCTGCATGGGTTTGATCAAACTTCTTTTGTTTTCCCAGAGACATGTTTTTATATTCTCTGAATAAATTCAAATTCAAATTCATATAGTTCTTTGGGATGGAGTGTTAAATTTCTTTTCAAAGTTAATGGAGCTCATTTGGGATTTCGACAAGAAAAGAGTGTTTTCCTCTGGATAGATTTTCATCTTGTTTACTTTTTCAAGAGTTCTTTATGAGTTGATCAGAGCTCATCTGGGCCCTGTTTCGTAAAATGTCATCAATGAAAAGTTGCAATAACTGTTATAAGCTACTGAAATCCTTGCATGTGGTTGGCTGAGAGTAAATTTCTGAAGCTTTCAAAAGCTAAAGCACCACTCCTGTGTATTCTGTTTCTTCACAGTGCTCTGAGATGCTGCAATCCTGTTTCATTCCACATGCTGACAGGCCAAATCCTAGATTTGAAAATCTAGTTTTGTGAAAAAAGGTAGAGGTATTGCAGTGGCTACACAATGGAAGCAAAATAGTCTAAGTTTAATTTAGATTATCCTCAGTTAACATACGCAAAGCCCAACTTTCAATCTTTTAAGAACTCTTGTCAAATTGCTCATGGTGCCTGGGATTTTCTAACGGACCTGCCCCCTCTCCTCTCCCCACCCCCCCAAAAAAAAAAAGTTCTACCTCATAAAATAGGGTAAAACATTAATCTCAAGAGGATATCACATCATAATCATGCTAGATTCTTGAATAACTTTGAAAGTCCTTTTCCTACTTTAATCAAGAATCAGCAACAGCCAATCCTAGAAGCCATTTGCTAATTTGACTTCAATATCATCGTCCCAGCAACCGATTTGCACACAGTGTAAACATGCCTCATTTCAATTCTACTTGGACCCACATGTCCATACAGCCTTATGTAACACGTATAACATATTTACATCTTCTTCTTTGTACAATGCATTTTTCACAAAATGTATATACACAATGTCAGTTTACAATAATGCAGTACATATCATGGTGTATGCACTCTGGCAATTTATACACGATTAATTCACATGTATGTAAAATCATAATTCACAATATTTGAATGCAAAGTACACGTAATTCGTAATTCACCGCGAGTAGTTTTTTCCAAGCAGTCGTCCCATTGTTCCATATATTGCATCACATACAACATCAATGGCTTGTACATGAGCAAGTCATCACTTTGACACATGAGGTCCTTATGTGAGTGAGCGCAAGAGGGGCCGCGCACCACACTAAGTATAACAGGCAAGAAGAATATCATTGTGGGGACGCACCCAAGCTAAGTTCACTGCTCAAGAAACATCCGATTTTCGTTCTAAAAACCACATTAACACACAAAATAAACAAAACTTATGAGTAAATCTTGACTAATCGATAACAATGTTACATTATACATAGAGGTAGGGAGTTCACAGCTATGGGTACACAAGATATAATACATTCCTAGTCCACCATATGTCATATGTGGTCGCAGCAGCATCTTTATCGATATAGACTTTGAGCCAGATCAGAGCGAGTTTCTATGGAATATCACAGCATATGCCGATTCTCCTGACAGAGATCACCAGCCATGCACTTTGGGTTTCTGACTGAGAGTTCTTATATGATGGATGTAGCATCCATCAACTTCACAAGATTTTCCCGTGAAGGGAAATCTCTCCTAATGAATCCTTCTCCGCAACCAAACAGAAATGGTTTCCGTCTTGAGACAGCCATGCTACATGTATGAGCAATCCCATTTGGGATGGTGTTCCAGAGGCTGGTCTGCTGTTTTTTGCCGCATATGCGATTTTTACAAAATTTCAATGGGAATTTCCCAGTTTGTATGCAAACTGTCGTCACTGCACACAGAATTCAAGAAAAAAAAAAAACATTTAAAGCCCAAGTAATTTGCCAGTATTAAAAATCCGTTTCTCAGATGTTTTCCAAAAGGAATGCAGGAATACAGACATCCCTTAAGATAAACATTTATTAGATTCCGAGCTATATTGACTTTCTTTGACAAGCAATCCTGAAGTTCCTTAGTTTGGATTGGCAATCAAGAGAGATAGTGGAATACAGAAAAATCCTCCACTTGGATTTGACGATGAGGTACATTCTTCTGAGAGAGCTTTCTGATGTTGCTGAACTACTGATAGCAACAGATTCCTACAAGGGGTGCTGCTTAGGTGTGATGACCAAGTATTTTCTACTGATGTCATTGATGTTGCACATCAGATATTAATGACTCGGGGGGGGTTACCACAAAAGACGCTGAGAAGGAAATTCTATGAGTAGTCTTTGACTTTCCTTGACATCTGGGGTCACCATATTCCTTCTACAGGAGGATTTTCCAGAACTTGGTGCCAATTTAGTTCCTAGTGATATCTTTGATGTTGTTCTACAACAAAAGACACCAAGGTCTAGAAAATATTACTTGATGACCAACAGATCCTTGGGATACCTTTAATGTTGCTCAACAACAAATGACATCAGAGAGCTAGAGTTCTTTCAGAGAAGACCTTGCCTGGACTTGGTGACCAGGTAGTTCCTAATGAAGTCTTTGACGTTGCTCCATGTCCGATGGCACAGGACAGGCTGCCGGGCCAGGAGCTGCTGAATGGGACCCTTGCCAGGGAGCTTGTTCTGCAGGATCTCATGCTGGAACATCTCAAAGACTGCAGCCTTCTCATCAGGTGTCCAGGGGCGTTTCTGAGGCTTCTTGCGAGGGCTGTCCGATGATGAGGACTTGGACCGACTCTTCTTGGAGCCTGCTGCAAAGAATCGTAACATCACATTAAAGGTATTGTGCAGTAGTGGTAGCAAAAAGAAAATTGGCATGTAACTGATTAAAACTAGAATATCACTGAAGGTGATTAATACCCCCCGCCCCAATGTGTGTGCAAAATTTTCTGAGCATTGCTTCAAAAATGAGGAAGTGGTTTGATGTGCAATATTTTCCTGTTTTATTGCTATATGTCGTTACCATGGTAACGTAATTTGCTACACATTGAAACAATGTCTTGCATATCTTTACCACAAGACAAATGTGAGTGCCAAATGTAACGAGCATTGCTTGAAAAATGAGGAAGTAGTTCAATCCGCAAGATTTCAACCTGATTTATTGCAATATGCCGTTACCATCCCAAGACCAATGTGTGTGGTGAATTTCAAGAGCACTGTTAAAAAAATGAGGAAGTAGTTTGATGCGCAAGGTTTGCAACGCTCGGACTGACCGCCCGCCTGACTGCCCAACCACACGCTGATTCCTGTATACCCCCTTCAAACTTTGTTTGGCAGGTGTATAAATAGTCTCATATTGTCTGGCTTGCATAAAAAAGATACATGGCCACTAATGATTTGCGGTGACTTTCAGTAAAATAATTGAAATGATCATATGGTAATTTTCATTCCAGCTGCCAAAGTAGTTAAATCTCCAAAGCGCACTCTTTCCCACTACTGAACACTACCTTTAAGTATTGTAAGCTGAGTTCTGGGATATCTGACACAAACATTCATCTATGAAACAATACTTTAAATATAGTGGTTGATCCAGTGTCCGAACACTTTTCAGAAAATCAACAATAGCAAATAAAATATGAAACGAATATCTGTCAAACTATACATAATGAATGCTCAAAGTCCTACAAAAAAAGAAGTTGATGGAAGTTTAAAAAGACAACGTAGATTTAATACGATATTCCCTTCCGAGTGAACCCCTTCCCAACTACGCGGCGTTTTGGTCCCTTGAAAAAGGTACTGTATTTCCGAACGTGTGAAACCTATGGGAAAAAGACACAACCTTTGTTGCAATAGTGTGGTTTTCATACGCGTAATCCCACGCGTATGAAAACCCATTTTAGGCGCTTAACTTTACACGTACGGTAATACAATCTGTTCGGAATTACAATCCTTGACTATACTAATTTCCCAGGTGAAGGCCTATACCTTGGTGTAATTTATAGTGATTCATGACCTTAAAGGTAACTTTTAGTTGAGCTTCCTAATGATATATAACACTTGTAGTTTCCTTCAGTAGAACCCATCTAAACACCATGTTATATGAGCAATCCATAAAACTACAGGCCCTGTTGTTATCAATAACAAGTTACAATTATAAGCCAGTATGTAATTAGTACATGGTACAAATGACCCTGAAATTTGTACTCCGTACAAATGACTTTCTTCGGCACATGTACAAATTGTAATTACAAACTAGCTTGTTGTTATAAGCTACTGAAATCCTTGAATCCGATTGGCTGAGAGCAAATCGGTCATAAAAATTGGGTAGTTGTTAATAATAATAACAGGTTTTATGAAACAGGGCCCTGAAGTGATAATTTTACATTCAGCTATCGTTTGGGATGAGCCCTGTAGAATTAAAGATGAAGTTGAGTTCTGGTCATGAACTGGAATTGTGAAAGAAACTGTCTCAAAGCAATTGTGAAAGGTTAAATATATGGCACATAAGAATTGGTGCATGCTGTAAGGTTTTGTAAGGTTTTGTAAGGTTTTGGAACTGCCAAAATGATGAGAAATTGACTCAATCCTGCTGAGAGTCACATGCATTGCACACAGAAATGTATATATGGGACTAGACACAAATATTCGGCCCAAACATTTCAGCTGTTTCTTGTCATATTTTGAATGTGAGATCATTTGAAGAGCAATCCTTTTCTGGGGACATATCCACTATGATAATCTTCCAAACTAACATAAAAAGAATGAGAAAGCTCACAAATTATTTTTTACCATTCCCAGAACTCAAGCTTCCCTTAAAAAAACAAAACTAGTGCACTCCTTTTACAGGTGAAACCCTTCACTTACTTGGTTTGGTGGAGTTTGATGATGAGGATGTCTTATGCTTCTTCTTGTGGGCTTTTTTCGGTGACGATGACGAACGTCTTCTGCTGCTCTGCACAGGAGTTATACCAATTTGAGTCTCCAGGATGCCATCTTCCATGAAATTGTATTCCACAGTTATCTCTGTCAGTTCAATCAATAAAAGAGGTACATCATCAAAACATTAAAGGTGATCTTGAGTGCTAGTACTGAAATGGGTCTTTCGAGGCAAACGCATACTATTTCTAAAATTGTTATCTACATCATTTCGGATGGTTTGTGCACAATTCGTTAATGTTCAGTCGCTCTGTAGTTGAGGGGAGGTCATCATACCCCCCACTCCCCCCTCCCGCCCCCAGTATTTAGAACCTCTAAAAAGTCATTTTAGGGTTAGATGATAAATAATGAATAATATTCATGATGATCTGGACGAAATTTAGCCACTGACACAGAAACACTCTATAAAAACGTGCTTCATTCTGTAATCATTCCTTAACAACTCAATACTAGTTTTAAATCAAAGTAAATGCATGTAGCATTTACTCTCATTGTGAAACACATACAGTAAATGTACACAAAAGCAGACTACGATTTGGCTCTAAATCTATAAAAAAAAAAAAAAAAGCTCAGAAAATCTCAAAGTTCTTGATATTCATGAAGACACATAAAACAAGCTCCTGCGGAAATCTCGCCTTTGCAGAAGAAAATAAAAAAAACAGCTTTAATGAGCCATAGTTAAATCAGAGATAGTCCGATTTGTTCATTTGATACAAATTTTGTGTTATCAGAATATCTGTTCTAATCAAATCAAGTCATCGGATATCCTTGTTGGAACTTTCACCTGCCAATGATGCAGACTTCATCAGACAACTGCAGTCATCTGATGAAGAATGTCATTGTTAACAGGGTAAAGTCTTGTAAAGGTATTAAATTTATTGTACAAACAGAAAACTTGTTTTGAACAAAAAGTAATTTGTACTATTTTGCATATAAGTGACTCTTAAACCCATTTACATAGATCTACAGGGCTGCCACGGATATTGGAGAACAAAATTCCATGACTTTCCATGACCCATTTTTGCCTTTTTCCATTACCAGCTAAGTACCATTCGGGTACGGGTTGTGACATCCAAGCTGCCATAGCCAACACTTTGGGAGATTTGTTTCCATTTTCCATGACTTTTTCTGAAGAATTTATTCTTCCATGGCTCTCAAGATTTTTCTGTGACCATGGGAAGCCTAATTTACTGAATTAAACCTTTTAGTCACTAAACTGCCCGGGAACGCCTGTGGACTTTGACCTGTGTAACACTACAGCAAATGTATTGTAAGGGATATTGGGCTCTGAAATTTTGTGTATGCTATCTTCACACATAAACCATTTAGAATCCACAATTTAACGATGCATTACTGTGGAAAGATTTTGCGTACAGCAGAGAGTCTATGCCGAAAGATCCTTTACTGAGACTGATTTCAGTGAATAAATGACTACAATACACATAATCCTTTAGTTAGTGACTGAAACGTTAACAGTATTCCAGAGTATCACGCTGCCTCATCAATAGACTTACCCTCATCTCTGAAAAGAGGGATATCATCAAGTGACTGGGCAACAAGTCTAGTCCTGTCTCCATTCTCTATTGATATCAGCACCTTGCACAGTTTGATCACCTGAGGAAGAAATAAGACATCGACAGCAGAACAGGAAAGGGAAGGAGAGATCAGAACGAAAAAGAAGATGGGAAAGAAGTGAAAGGAGAGGAGAGAGAATAAAGAGAATGGGATAGAGGAGGAAGAAGAGGAGACAGGATAGACAGACAATAAAGAGAATAAGGGGAAAAGAAGAGAAATGAAAGGAATTTAGGAGATATCTCTTTAAATTTCATGTCATCACTGGTTTAAGTTTTTTTTTAGTCATTTGGTAACAAAATAACACTACATGTACTTTGCACAGAATGAAACGGATGATGCATGTACATGGCCCTCCATAAATCATAGAATGAAATGGATGATGCATGTACATATGCCCTCCATAAATCATAGAATGAAACGGATGATGCATGTACATGGCCCTCCATAAATCATAGAATGAAACGGATGATGCATGTACATGGCCCTCCATAAATCATAGAATGAAACGGATGATGCATGTACATGGCCCTCCATAAATCATAGAATGAAACGGATGATGCATGTACATGGCCCTCCATAAATCATAGAATGAAACGGATGATGCATGTACATGGCCCTCCATAAATCATTAAATAAAGGTGAAGAGAAGGCTAAGTTCTGGGAAAGGTGAAAAATAATATGTGAGCTTTTTATGTTAGTGTGGAAGTTTATCATGAGAGAAATGTCCCCTGAAAAGAATTTTTATTCAAATGCTCTCACATGACACGAAAGAGCTAAAATGTTTGGGCCGAACATTTGTGGGTTGTCCCATTTACACATTTCTGTGTGCAGTGCATGTGACTCTGAACAGGATGGGTCAATTTCTCATCATTTTCGTGATTCCAAAAACTTGCAGCATACACCAATTATTATGTGATGTATAACCAACCTTTCCCAATTGTTCTTTCACAATTCAATCTCATGACCAGAACTCACCTTCACCTTTAAACGAGGTGTACCTTCATTAGCCTTTATGAAAATGGGCCAAAATTTAGTCTTGGCCACATTTAAAATGGGCTACAGCACAAGAGAATGAAAGTAACCCTCTAGTATATAAGCAAGCATAGACTGAAGAAGGTGATTGGACATACATTGTCCGACATTTACTCCAGTCCTCATTTCATCAAAGAAGATATGTAGTAATTGTCAGGATAGGTTTAAGATTAGGTATAGTGTTAGGTCTACGGTTGAAGTTAGGAAGTCGTTAGTGTTGAAAATTGACCAAGGGCAATTGTTGCCTGAGCAGGTGTCGTAGACCCCCTCAAGACTTACCTGTAACATAGCATCAGGTCCATGTATCCTGACATCATGTCCTGTCAGTCTGGCTACAATACACAACTCATTGTCCTTCAGGTTCAGAATCTGACTCAGTGTAGCAATGTGATTCTTCAACTGCTTGCACTGCAGGTTCTCAGGACTGCTGGCGCCACACTCAAAGGCAAACCTCTGCAGACACTCCAACCCCCTCACTGTGTTGGACACCCTAGAATCAGGCTGGATCATGGGGAAGAGGTACTCGTTTGTGTCCGGGATACCTACATCATGGCGCTTCGCAACGAGGATATCGATCCAGAGTTTGATCTCGTCTGTGAGGAGCACGGGCACGACCTTGCCTTTCTTTCCGATGACCTCGATGCGTGTCAGCTTCTTGCAGAGCTCTTTCTCGAAGAGACTCATGGCGTCATAGACAACATGGACATCCGGGTGAAGTGGTTGGTGCTTGCGGGCATAGTCGCTGAGCTTCATCTTAGCGATGCTTCCAAGCCGCCGTCGATTGAAAAGTATCACCTGTGTTAGGGCGATCTCGCTGAGGTTGAGCCACGCGTCGTAGATATCTTCGTTTGTGTGCAGCATTCGCATTTGTTCATGGGCAATTCGCTTGAGGTACGATGTCAAACACGCCACATCCTGAGCGAGTGATAACCATTTAGGGTTTCCCCTTCCTTCATCCAGAATGCTTCCAAAGTGCGGCAAGGTGGTTTCTTCGTGGAACTGGAATTCAAGCATGTCGTGAAACTCTGAAGCGCGTTTGTATGCGAGGGTGTCCCCTAGACTTGATGCTTTTGCCTGCAAGATGTATGTACATTTCTTGAGCGAGTATCCAACATTAGTGTTCAGACTCGGCGACGAGTTGTTATATCTGCGGTGGTTGAACCCTGCCAAGCGCCTCGCAGCAATCACAACATTCTGGAACTTGGCTGGGTCGATGAAGGTATGTAACGTGGCAAGAGGGTCTCCACTTACAAACCTCAACTCTAAGAGAAGCCTACCCAGCTCGCGCAGTCTTAGCTTTATCGAGATTGCCTCTTCACGATCGTGGTTCAACTTCAGACACTCTTTCTGTGCGATCTCTAGTATGAGTGGATCGTAACTGATGCAGTGCGATACATCATCCATTTTGTTGATTCCGAGCACATCACCACGCAATTCCTCCAGTGTGCATTCCCGATGTGCGACAGATAACACGCCTTCATCTGATGCACTAGACGATTTGTCCTTGACCTTATCACGGAGTCCATTAAGAGGGCATTCATGCTTCCATAGGTCACGTTTGATGTAGTATGCATAGCAATAGGAACATGGAATGTACTCGCGGGGGTCCGCCCCCAGGGTGGGGCGCTTCTTGACGATGAGACTGCCCTTCCCTTTCTGCAGGACGTGCATGTTGTGCCTGTGATTTCCTGTGATGAAAAATCATTCAAAAAACAATCAAAAAAAGCATTTTCAAGTAGGCTTATGACTATGGCTTTAAAGTAATTGTACATATGCTGTGAAGAGTATACATTACTTTTTCACTTCACCCTTTGAATACTTAGACAGATAAGGCTAGACTGTTTGGAAAATGCGCATCATACATGTCGTTGCTCACTTCATGAACTGGCACAAACGACCGCTGATCATTCAAAATGCATTCTGAGAAAAACGCGATTTAAACTTTTGCAAATTTGACATGTTATTATGAGTTAAATTTGATTAATTACATACGTTTAGAACGAGAAGAATCTTTGTTACCCATTCACGTAGAAAAATAAATTTGTTGTGTGAAATGTTAACACATTTGTGTCACTTTGTGAACAAATCATATGCGTAATCCGGTATGTACAGTATGCGCTCTTGTATTCACGAATAAACACAATTGTTTGTGCCACGCACTACGCATGAATTTGTTATTCACTTTTTTTCACAAAGTCTCACATTGGATGCACGCATGTACCGTGCACTCCATTATTATTAACCAGCACATACGAAAATGCGCAAACATTTGTGTCACTTCGTGAAGTGAATTGAATGGTTGGCCTTTCTGAGGTCTGTGTCCTTTTGATCATACTGTATAATCATATCCAATGGAATAAGGGATACTGTCATAGAATGACTATATGAAAAATCAAATTTGCTCTTAAGAGATCTTCATATTTTCTCATTTCTGTCAAGAACATATTTTCTTTTATAGTATCCCATAAGATAAATTTTTCCCACCTATAATGTGTGCTTGCAATAGCTTGGCATCTAGAAGATGCAAAACACAAGTATGCTCAAATCAACCCTTCCATCACCAAAATCAAAACAAAATTGTAACAAGTATATTAAGAAAATTTAGTAGAGAAGCAAGCAAGCATATACAGTGAAACCTGTCTATAAAGACCACTCAAGGTAGACAAGAAAAGCGGTCTTTATGAGCAGATGGTCTTTATAGACAGGTTCCTTTAATACATGTTCCAATGGGAAATGCTGTTCAAGGGAAACAGAAATTGTGGTCTTTATAGACAGGTGGTCTTTCTCTACAGGTGGTCGCTAAAGCAGGTTTGACTGTACATGTACATGTAACTGGAAAAATTATCTGCATTTTAAAAAGGAATATATGTAAGAAAGTGTTTTATGAAATATTTTCAAACGTACCTAGATTTCTTAACTTTGCTAGCTTGGCATCTTTCAAGATCGGATCCTTCTCATGTACAAAGTCAATAACTGCTGCCTCTGTGTAGTGAAGTTTTACCAGATGTCGTGGCATCTTGGACACTGGCTTCTCACAGTACAAGCAAAAATATTTCTTGTCAAATTTTCTCCGCCCATCTTCGTAGTTATTCGTTGACATGACGATAACGTTTTGCAAATCTGGGGATTGGAAAACAACATAATTAAAATTGGAGACTTTCTGAGACTGAACTGATATTGTAAGGAGCATCAGAAAGAGGAAATTGTGTTTTTTGTGATCACAAAAGAAGAGAATCTTGCAAAAACTGTGACCAAAAAAAGAAAGAGAGAGAGTTCTTCTACTGGCTTGAAATAGATTCTCAAACAAAAAATCCAGACAAAATTCATATTTACAGTACATTTAAAGATTGTTGGTAAAATCACTGCTGTATTTCCATTCAATGGATCAGGATCATAAATGCTTTTAAATACAGGGCCCTGTTTCATAAAACTTGTTATCATTATCAACTGCCTCATTTCTATGACAAGTTCGCTCTCAGCCAATCAAATTCAAGGATTTCAGTAGCTTAAAACGTTATTGATAACAAGTTTTATGAAACAGGGCCTAAAGGTGCTAATGAGGGCCATTCCATAAAGCCTGTGATTCATATCTTCGCTACTAAAATGTCTACATTTGATTGTAAAAAAGAGCCATAGTGCTAAAGAGTGGAACTGAAAACTATACCCCCCCCCCCCAAAAAAAAAAAGAAGATAAAATGTGACCAGGCACCACAAAACCACCAAAAAGTCACCAGATATGAATTTTTAATGAAGGTCTGATTCTGACAGAGGAGATTCTCAGCTTTACACTGATATATAACTCAGTAGCATTGGATGTTCCTAACCCACTGAAGGAGGAGTAGAATGCCCAGTCCCACAGAGTTTTACTTATGAGAAATAAGGGTTTAAAGTTTGCAGTCTACTGAAGTGCTCTTACTTGAGAGGTATTGTGCAAAGGTGACAAAAGGAGGATTAGAACTTTCTATGAAGGAAGTATCAGTTTGCCCTAAAACTTGGCATACTAATTGAGCTCATCCTGTTCATCATAGTGGACAAGTATCAATACAAGGTCTCACTATGTTTAAAAGTTAGAAGATCAAATTGAGAGAGGTATTCAGGGTCTTAAAAAAAGAAAACTATTACAACAAATCCTGAGAAGACAAACAAAGGTCTACTAAAAGCTGTCAAAAATACCACTTTCAGATTGTTTGGTGCCTCAATAAATTTTAATTCTTTAGAAAAAAGTTTACTCTTTCAGGAAATTCTCTAACTGAAAATCACAGTGTGACTTTTTGGTGGTTTTGTGGTGCCTTGTTACAAATTGTTTCAATCACAACAAATTAAATCAAATTACTGATAGAATAAGTATACTGTAGTTTGGGACTCTTTGAGGTCACAGAACAAGTATTATTTTTATATATAAAGAGGGAGGTTCAATATTTTACACTCACTGTTTTTAGTTTTGGGGATGATGACAGTCTCATGTTCTTCTTCCAGAGAGTTCTCATCTGTTGTCTTCACGGCATTGTTAGCCTGAGCCTGAAATCATGAAATGGTAATAATTCTCTACAAGCAATGCAAAGTACTCTTAAGAATACTTCAGTCAACATTTACATTTAATTAATTGAGTAGAGATATCAAATCCATGACAAATTAATTATGTTACTTCTTGTCAAATTCAATAAAAGAACACCAAAAAGAAAGTGGTTTTCTCTAAAACTACAATTTCTAGCATTCCACTGATATAAACCTGAAACAAGAGAGGGTGGTCGAGTACCAACACTTTGGTGAAATCATTTCTTTTCTTAAATATCATCAAAAATGTAACGAAAAACTTTATACTATGTAAGCACATGACAAGATAAGAGCCTGATCGGTTAGTCACGGACGGACATTTGACAAATTTTGAAAGTTTGAAGGTCTGTAGAGAATAAGTATTTAACTGAAGAGAGCTATTTCATGTCTCATTGTGAAGGGCATCACTGAAGGAGTTGAAATCTGATATAATTTGGTTGCCATGATCACTGACTAAAATTATAATCCACAAAATATTCAATGTCACGGACGGACAAGATGCCTACTCTTAACCGATCAGGCTCATAACTTACATGTAGAAACCATGGGCCTTTAGGGTTAGAGCTGGAATTAGCTTTTACTGGACCAATATAATACATCTATACACTGTAGGGGTTAAATTCAATTACCACGACCCTGGACAGTCTGGAAATTTGGTTGTGAAGGGGTATGGAAGGAATTAGTTTGAGGGGCAAGGTCACCAAGGAAGTACTGACCAAAGGAAGTGAATGAACTTAATGAAGAAAGGAACTTGATAAAAATAAACTGATGATGGAAGAACAGTTGGATAGGACACATATATCTTGAGGAGGAACAACTACATCGCAGTGGCTTTTGCATCCTAGTGGTTACCTACTTAAAGGGAAGCTTGAATTCTGGGAAAGGTGAAAAATAATTTGTGAGCTTTCTCATTCTTTTTATGTTAGTTTGGAAGATTATCATAGTAAAATATTTCCCCTGAAAAAGAATGCTCTCAAATTCAAAATATGACAAGAAACAGCTGAAATGTTCGGGCTGAACATTTGTGTGTGGTCCCATATATACATTTCTGTGTGCAGTGTATGTGACTCTCAGCAGGATTGAGTCAATTTCTTTCATTTTGGTGATTCCAAGACTGTACAACATACACCAATTCTTATGTGCTATATAATCAACCTTTCCCAATTGCTTTGAGATAAGTTTCTTTCACAATTCAATCTCATGACCAGAACTCAACTTTATCTTTAACACCTGATGCCTGGGTGGAGAGGAGCAATGTACAATGTAGATAAAATGCCTTGCTCAAGGACAAAAGTGCCGTTCCAGGGATTGAATCCACGGCCTCTGCATCTCCAGTCAAGAGTTTAAACCACTCGACTACGACACCTCTACAAACGGGGGAAGAGGTATACCAAAAACTACATGGTATCTGACTTACATGTAGTAGCTGACAAAACATACATGTATTGCCGACTGAAGAAGAAGGATAAAAAAAGACAGGATTCTTTACCTGCATGCACAGATACGCAGTTTCATAGACCAGTGGATCAATGGTCAATGTCGTCCCTCCAAGGTTATCAGGACTAGCCGTATTCATTTTCAGGGATAATTTCAAGAAAATGTTTTAACCATGCCCCCTATAAAAAAGTTCATGGTATACTCTTCCTTACCTGAAGGTAAGCCGTTTCGTAAACCAGAGGATCAATGGTCACTGTAGTGGTCCCTCCTAGGTTATTCCTGGCCGTATTGACCCACTGGACATCGGCCATCACCTGGGCAGTGGCCTGCTTGACCGGTTGCTGCTGCTGGTAGCCTGTGGTCACTGCCTGGTAAAACACCTGTGGCTGGACCTGGGCTTGGGTCTGGATCTGGACCTGGTAACAGGAATACAAACAAGTTCATTATCAAAAGGAAGCGATGCAAGTTTGAAATCTCTGGCCCTAATATGCTAAGGAGATTTTGGTCTAAATCATGGTATAAACCTCCACAACGGACTAAAGTGAGCGTAAAAAAGCACTGCTTACCCAATATTTGGAGGCTGCATTACGGGTGTCATGACAAAAATTCAATCAAATTTTGAGCCATCAAGAAAACAATTGAAGTGAAACAAGTGAATGAGTAAATTACGCAATGCGTAATAAATGTCCCCGCCGGAAGTGCAGATCTGTGGAAATTAACTAGCCTGAACCTTAAAACTTCAGTGAAAAACTTTAGTGAATAAAATAATAATGTTACTGCATGCAAAAGAAGAGAATACCAACAATGCATGTATACAACTGAAATATAAAACATGAAAACATTATGAACCTTCAGCCATTTTGAATAAATTTGCATAAATTTGCATAATTAATGAATTTCAAAATTCTGTGTAGAAGTTTGGAAGCCCCCACCCAGCCCTATCAGATAAAACAATCGGAATCAAAATCCAATGTGAAATAGAGAAGTAGCATTTTTCGTCAATTTTGAATAAATTTGCATAAATTTGCATAATTAATGAATTTCAAAATTCTGTGTAGAAGTTTGGAAGCCCCCACCCAGCCCTATCAGATAAAACAATCGGAATCAAAATCGGCCAAGAAATGACGGAGAAGTAGCATTTTCTAACATTTGAGCACACACGGACAGACGGACGGACGGACGGACACACACACACACACGCACACACGAACGGAGCCCGTTTCATAGTCCCCTCGCGAAATTCGTTTGGCGGGGACAAAAAGAAAGAGATTGTACTCCCAAAGGAATAAAATCTGCAGTGTTTCTAGTACCCCTCCCCAAATAGTGTGCTTGTGAAAAACACTCAAAAATACCTGAGAAGAAAATTTCTCATTCAAAAACCAGGAATTATGAAAAAGAAGAAAAAAAAAATTAGAAGCCTCAACAAATTTTCAGTATACAATCTGAATCTTATCAAATTCTCTTTATTATCAAATGTCATATTATAAGTGAAAGTCATGTTCACTCCTACATGTTGTACCTGTTGTATTGGTGTTTGCTGCTGTAGGGTGCCGTTATTATCCCACACGCCCCCCTCTGACTCCTCCTTAATGATGATAGCATCTACTAGCCCCAGGCATGGGACACTTGCCCCTGTGCTTGCAGCCTCTGGGAGTTGCTTTGCTTCAGCTTGCACAGCTGCAGACTGCTCCATGTCCTGTTCAGATAAAACAAACCAGTCATCCTCGATATCAATCAATTAATCAATCAAAAAATGTAATCAACAATGAAATATGCAATCATTCAATCAATTTCACAGCCCTATGTACATGTATGGGACACTTGCCCCTGTGCTTCCAGCCTCTGGGAGTTGATTTGCTTCAGCTTGCACAGCTGCAGACTGCTCCATGTCCTATTCAAACAGATAAAACAAAACAGTCATCCTTACAATCAATCAATCAACATAAGCATTCAATAAAATGCAATCAACCAATCAATTTGACAGCCCTACTTCGTTTCAGCTTGCCCAGCAGACTGTTCCATGTCTTATTCAAATAGATAAAACACAACAATCATCCTTGCAATCAGTTAATAGAACATGCAATCATTCAATCAATTTGACAGCCTCAGGTAAGGGACACCTGCCCCTGTGCTTGTAGATCTCTCTTAGGAGTTGCTTTGTTTTAGCTTTCATAGCAGACTGTTCCATGTGACGTCCTGTTTAGATGCGACAAGCAATCAAGCTATCTACGAATCAATCAATTTACTAGCCCCAGGCATGGGACATTTGCCCCTGTGCTAACTGCTTCTGGGAGTTGCCTTACACTGTATTTCAGTAGCACAGCAGGCTGCTCCATTTCCTTAATAAAACTAAACAATCATGCAATCTAACAATTTATTACCAAGTTTACAAGCTGCATGGCATGGGACGCTTGCCCATGTGCATGTAGCTTTTAACTGTCAATAAACAATTTTTGCCCATTTGCCCCTGTGCTAACTGCTTCTGGGAGTTGCCTTACACTGTATTTCAGTAGCACAGCAGGCTGCTCCATTTCCTTAATAAAACTAAACAATCATGCAATCTAACAATTTATTACCAAGTTTACAAGCTGCATGGCATGGGATGCTTGCCCATGTGCATGTAGCTTTTAACTGTCAATAAACAATCAAAAATAAGTCAGACAACAGAAGTGAATGAATCAATAAATTGCTTTAAAATTTACAAGCATGGGAGTTTAACACTTTGCCCTATGCTTGAAGTTTCACAGAGTTCCTTTTGCCCATGTTAAGATCAAACCAAACGATCAGTCAATCAAACAAGCTATCAACTCAAAAGACGCCAATTAAGTCTTGATTGATTAAAGTACATGAACAAAGAAAAGGGACAAATCAAACCTTGATATTGACAGCATGCATGTACATGTAGCAGAATCAACGGAACAGATCCCTGAAAATTTTGAATGAAATCTGATAAACGATTAAAAATTAATGCAGTTTTCAAAGTTATTGGCATACATGCGCATCTCCATATGGGAATTTCAAACTGGCAACATTGTAATCTCACCGAGATGTACATGTAATTTGTCAGACAACATTCCCTTTTGCTGCAGTGCTCTAGGTCTGCAACCAAACTGGACGTGAACTCACCAGACTGAAGGTTATGAGCCAAAGAGACCGGACTAAGAGCCAATTACACCAAGTTGGCAAAAGGTAGAAATGAGTCTTTCAAATAAGCCCCATTATAATAATAATTTCTTATCAACCGGAAATGTGTACATAAATTTTTATTTTCCAAAATTATTTGTCTGCCTTAGATTACAAATTGTGTGACAATAAATGAGCTACATTTACAGTACATGTAAAGGTATGATCAATGATCAGTGATCTTCAGTCTTCAACAGAATAAGAAAATTTAGAAAAGTAAGGTTTCCAAAGGTAGACCCAATATTTTTCCTTCTAAAATAAAAAAAGTTTAGATCTACAAGTAGATCTACATGTGTACAGCTTCATCTTTAAGGTTCCCATCACTTTTTTTTTTTTTTGGGGGGGGGGGGGGGAAAGGGGGGGGGGGGAAGGTGGGGAACACTTGGGAGAGGAACCTTAACAGAATGTAAAAACAAACTTTTTTTTTCCTATGACTACGTCAATCAACAGTTGAGGCCCACAGCCAATATGGGAGACTGCCTCCCGTGTTAGAGACTTTTGTCAAGAATTTTGGTAGCCTGTTTGGGAGACAATTTCCCATTTCGGCTACCAATTTTCTTTCTTTACATTTGCTACAAAGGGATCACCTTAGCTCAACTTGAAAATATAAGCAGATTGCTCAAGAAAAATTTAAAATTACTCCTTTAGACTGTCTTCTTTAAAAATTCAGTCTACCTTTTTTCATATAACATTTTTTGTTTGTGATCCGCACATTTAACAAATGAGGCTTATGACCTCAGAGAGGAATTTGGCTGTGGAATGCTCTCCCCTCAAACACAATCATGTGGACCTCAGCGGTCAGCTTTAAGACCGAGGTGCAGAAGATATAGCTGCTCTAGGACTGCGCCTGTTCTTTCTAACCGCACGTAGATTAGATCCTCCAGCACTGTACATGTATGTACCAAAGTCTCCAATATCAGAGACTCTCTCCCAAGTGGAAGAGAGTCTCCCAATTCGGCCATGTCCTCTTTCCATCAGTGATGAAAAGGGGACAATTGAATGTTTGTTGATGGTCGACTTCAATTATTTCTGCTTCATTTATGTAGATCTAGGGTTTTCGGTCAAGTTTTTCCTTTGGGGGTACAGGTCTAAATTTGGCACCAAATGAAAGGGCTCTTAGACTTAGAGTAGATCTACATAAAAATGCTTTTTAAATGAAGTAGCACAAATACTTTTCAAGATATACTAAAGGTTTTAAATATGCCGAAACCTGGAAAATACCTGCGTAGACACTTGTACTGTACTAACTGCCCGCAAATATGTCCCCGAATGAGCTTATCAACACGGCAGGTAGAGACACACGCGTGTGGCTGTATACACTCGCCGGGCCTGAGGATACAGCCACACGCGTCTACTTAGACTCTACGCAGCGGCATGGCACGTAGCAATTCGCAAGTGCATAGCACCAGCGATGTGTTTATTTATGCAACAGTACATGTTGCAAAACTTCATCATGAAGGTTTTATGTCTTGAAATTCACTGACATAGAAAAATATACGATGTTTTTACTTCATTGTCATCTGATGACAATGAAGTAAAAATATTGTATGTATGTCAGTGCCGCGCCGCTGCGTAGAGTCTAAGTAGACGCGTGTGGCTATATCCTCAGGCCGGGCGAGTGTATACAGCCACACGCGTGTGTCTCTACCCAATGGCCACACGTGTGTGCCTATCAACACGGACCCCAAAACAGTAAAATGAGTGGAACTTCAAAATTATTTAATGTATTGCCACCAAATTTTCAGAATATATTACTTGACCTAGGTCTACATGTCATGCACTTATCCAATGAACAAGGTGATAATATAACCTAGGATCGACTACATGCATGATGTCAAATTGTCATGCATGTAGAAAAATTGTAGATCCTAAATTTAGAAAGTTATAGTACACATATGTTTCATGCAATGATGCACTGATGCATGTACATTGTAAATTGAATTTTGAAGGCATCCTATTTTTTTTTAAATTGATCATTGCAATTATGATTACCACTTAGTCAAATGCTTCAAACTCTTCAGAAGAAAACAAATTGACACAACGATCGTGATTCAACAACACAGCCACACAGCCACATTTTAATTTCTTTCAAGTTCAACACGTTCAAATTTTAAGTTCAAATGATTATGAATCTTCCATTAGTGTGATTAGCTTGAATTAATTCTCCTCACAGTGAGGAATATAAAATTGTGCATAATATAGTTATGCTGATTTTTAACTATTTCATATTGAAAAATGAAGATATTCCGACACATTTTCCAATACAGTCCCACGCACTTGAAATCAAGCGTCACCTAAAATTATCACAATGCAATCCAATAGCAGCTGCACACAATGCGCGCACGTAATGTACAGCCCCATGCATGCTGACATTTCAATGAACTGTCAGATGCCGAGAATTCACATCCCGATCCCCACATGATCAAATACCACCAAATATTCCCTCCACCTCAGAATAATTCTTGTAATATCGAGGATACCAATGACAGGCATAATTTACCCAAAATATTATGATTCGGCTTATAAACTTAAATTATTTACCGTCGGGTACTCGTGTACGGAACAAAGCGTTCAGCTGCTGTCGCTTCTTTTTCAGTGATTATTTTTCTCCATTTGTATGCTGCCCTCTACGAAAATGTCATATGGCGTACAATTTGCAAGCATACAAAGAAGCGATAATTAGCAGACAAGTAGAATTGTTATCTATAAAGAGGGTGACACGACATTTGCTCCTGCGACATTTGCTCCTCCGTCTATATCTCGAAAGGTCAAAGGTTAAGGTCAAGGTCATGATTTGGTTTTTTGTTAAGGACAATGTGAAGATTAGGGTTAGGGTTAGGGTTAGGTTTAGGTTTAGGTCTAACATGGCAAAGTTAGACCGGAGCAATTGTCGCAGGAGCAAATGTCATGGAACCATAAAGAGACCAGTACAAAGCCTGTAAATTATGGGGGCATACTCTCTATGTTTTCTTTGTATTCTAAGCCCGAGTTCACTTTGAAATCTACGTACAGTTGTAAAATACAACTGCAGATTGTGTTTAGAGACATGACTTTAGGGGGAAATAGGGTGGTACCACTATCCGTAGAGATCAGTTGGTGGTACATAAACTGAAAAATATGTTTTTAAAGGGCAGTCCAACCTTGGTATTAAGAGGATTTGTATAAAAGCAGAAAAAAAGAAAAACTGGATGGTGAAATTTTGAAAGAAATCGGACGAGGACTAAGAAAGTTAAGGATGTTTGAAAAATGAGATCACTACATCTATGCGAAGATCAAATTGGCAATTTGGTCAGTCAATAGTGACATTTTTGTGGACAACTCTCCCATTTGTCGTACACAAAAATATAATTAATTTGCGGTTTTCTTCGAGGCGCTTCTACCCTCAGGGCAGTAATCAAAATATATTGGAGATTGCATATTGTTATAGGCCCTCATGACAAAAAAAGAACTTACTGAGTAATACATTTTGAAAAAATGACATTTTAGGCATTTTGTGTGTTTCAGCGAATGGGGGAGTTGTCCACAGCTACATCACAGTCATTACCTATTCGGCCAATTTGAAATTCCCATATGTATAGTGATTACAACTTTCAAAAATTCATAACTTGTCCGATTTTGTTCAAACTTTCACCAATCTGCTTCTCTGATTTTTCCTCTTTCTTTCAAAGCAACTTGCTATATACATGTATTAAAAGGTTGGATTTCCCAAAAATGGCCGATATATGAAAAAAGGGGGCTGTAAAGCGAGACCAGTTTGTAGAAAGATGGCAAATTGAGTGGGGAAAAATAATGTTAAAAAGATTAAAAGGTGTTCTGCCTGCTCCAGAGAAGCCTGATTAGAACCCCCCCCCCCCCCAACCCCTTCAAAAGGAACATCTGAGGGAGGGGGCAAAGAGGGGGCAGCTTATGTGGGAGGAGGATACCTTGGAGTTGGTCCGGAGGTAACACGTACGTTCAGCTCTCTACAATCGCATATAAACTGACTCTAAACGGATCCAGGTTCGAATCCCAGTCACGTCTTTTGAATTGTCCTAGACGTTAATTTTTTAACCAGGACTAAAAGGGAACCCCGTGATTTTGAAATCAGGACACAAGATTAGAGATTTCTCCCAATTATACGATTTGTGTTTTTTTTTTTTTACTATGCAAAAAAAAAGCCTTTAAAATCTGTAATATTTAGTAAAAAAAAACCAACAACAACAACAACAGCCCAAAACAAAGGAAAAACATCGGACATCCAAGAGAATTCATCCAGCTTCACGCCTCCACTGAAAGGAAAATTGAGGGGGGGGGGGGGGGGGGGCTCACCCGCCCATGTATGCTCGTTTAGCTGTCGGACTATGTATGCGGTGCATCCAAAACGAAAATCTTGGGAAGGGGGCGGGAGGCCCAGCATATAAGTGGTCGGGAAGGGTCTGTCACGTTATAGCCGGCATGGATGGTTTGCCTCGTCCCAAATCCTCCAAAGAGGGAATTACGAAGGGGTAATCATCGCTCACCCCCATGTCTCTTAAAAGGATCAATGATGAGGGCGTAACAAAATGGCTTGCATTTCGTATTATTATGATTATTTTGACCACCTTTTTTGACTGCTATGCATATCTTTCTCTTCTTTCTCATTTCATCTTTCTTTGCACTCCTCGTTTAATACCGTTCGTATCTCCTTCTCCCTTTCTTTTCTATGTTCTGTTTTCTGTGTTTTTCTCAAAAATGAACAACAATAATATTCAGAAAAAACACAGAAAACAGAACATAGAAAAGAAAGGGAGAAGGAGAAAGACCGTGAGATAGGAATGGCAAACGAGGCGTGTAAAGAAAGGTGAAAATGAGAAAGAAGAGAAAGATATGTATAGCAGTCAAAAAAGGTGGTCAAAATAATCATAATAATGCGAAATGCAAGAGATGCGGGCTAACTCGGCACTATAGGGCGAACTCGGCCTTGGCGGAAAATCGCGGCTGAGTGAGCCCAGAGAGTTAAATTGATCGCAAACACTTGTGTTGAATTTCGCATTAATTACACAATCATTTCAAAACACTTAAATTCAAATCCTTTGAAATCAATGTGTAAAATGATTAACAAAGAAGTAATGTATACAATTTCAAGAAGTAAAATTATACAGAACATGAAATTTACTGCTAAAAAAGGGTACGGTGCGTAGCGTGGACTTCAACTCTATTATAGTCACCGCGCAGTGCCTTGTTCTCCCTAGTGCCGAGTTAGCCCAACCCCTTTTTGACCTTTTTGAGAGGGACTGGGAGTGGGCGTTTGCCCTCTTGCTACGCGAATTCATTGTTGCCGCGGAGTTTAGTATGAGAATCATAGCGGACGTTGGGATAATGCAATTGACGCACTCATCATTTATTTTAGCTAAACATAAATCTTTATTGATCAGGGGCGTATGTTAGCGGGGGTGGGGGGGGGGGGTATGCATCCCCCAACTTTTCGGGTGGGGGATGGTGTGTACAAACATCCTCCCCCCCCCCCCCCCCCAGGTTTCAACCCACCAAAAAAAAAAAAAAAAAAATGGTGGAAAATATACATTTCTATATTATGTTGTAGATAAATATAATTTTATATATTATATCTATTAATATCATTCAAATGTATATATTATTTATTTTAATATGAATATTATTTATCTATGGACAATATTGTAAATTTATATGAATTTATTAATATTTATCTACAATTCTGTCGTTCCTTCTGATTTTTCCCGATATATCTTTACACCACTAGAAAGTGAAAACCATCTACTTCAACTTATACAACATGGGTGTTGATCTGGGAGGGATATGGAGGTATTATTTTTTTGTTAATTGAAGTGGGAGGGGGGGGGGGTGGCCTGCATATGTTACCTTCCCCAAATATATTTAGAGGTGATTATTTTTCGAAGCCATAGTGCAGAAAACTTATTTAGAATAAAAGTACATGTAATTATTCTGGATTTATAGTGTTCAGTTGGTAACTTTCCTTTATAATGCAATTCTGCAAAATTGAAATGAAAATATAGTCACAGGAATCGAATGTGGTGGAGAAAGAGGGAATACATCACCCCCAATATTTATCGAGGATGATGACCTGTGTCATCATCACCCAACTATACATAGAAGAATTATGAAATGACAATCATAACATGTAGGCCCCGGTCTGAAGCACCGCTCCGGGCGTTGCATGTAGGCACAGTGCCAATACTTTTCCCTTTAACTTCAGATAAGTACTCCCATTTTTCTTTCGAATAAGTTCCCGTTCCATATTCTTATAAGTGCCCATTTTGATAATTACACCTTATCCCTCACCTTACCTTTGATAAATGCTCCTATTTCAACCAGAGCATTTTCCCTTTCAATCCCTTTTAATGTAACAAGTCATTTTTTTTCTTTGTAATATACAGACATTGATTTCATTTTTCTACTTTATATAAGAACATTTTCCCGTTCTTATAAATGCCCCTTTTCAGGTGTGATTAGAGTCTCTTTTCACCTCTAATAAACTGCCTTTTCTACCTTTTCTACACATTCATTTATTTTTCTGATAATTGAAGTGTCCTTTTCCCCATGATAAGTAATACGTTTCCATTTTCCATAATAACATGTGCACCAAATCCGAAGTGACTTAGAGCCAATATTCCCAAATGCTTGCTCGCCCGTTCGTATTAAAAGTACAGCTTATTAAATAAATTTTCATCGTGAAATTTTACAAATGAAACCCCATCAGAATTGTTTTCCCCGTTTTTATATTAGGTTGTAATTGCGACCTCACAAATTTTAAATATTATTTGCTCGCTCGCTTCGCTCGCTCCAAATTCAAATCATACTACAAAACTGCAAAGCATGATGCTAAAGTTGTATCTTGGACATGTAAAGAGAAAAACCATATACATGTTTACCCATCCCCAACCTACACTATAAATATATATATATATATATATATATATATATATATATATATATGTGTGTGTGTGTGTGTGTGTGTGTGTGTGTGGGTGTGTGTGTGTGTGTGCGCGTGTGTGTATATTGAAAAAAAGGATATATATATATATATATATATATATATATATATGGCCCTTGAGGGAAATCATACCCTCACTTATGAGGACCTGTCTACGCCAATGTTATTGATCCTACTCATATAGTAGAGGCCACATACTGAGATGATCTCTCATATTGCCATTGTTCTTCAATTCTTTCCAGACTTACTTTGCTATAGTAACGTAATAGGGTTAACTATTAATTTTGCAATGTTCTCAGATTATATCATTTCTGTCCATTTATGGATATTTTAGAAGTCAACTTTGCCTAAATTCCTAATCGATGATTTTTTTTAATCACTGCCTTTTAATCTTAATCAGAATGTTGCATATAATATCATTGCCAAGTAATACTTTAATTATATCCAAACATCATTTTTTTGTAATATTTTGTTCTTGAACAGCCATGTTTATCTCATGCTACTTTAGTCCTTAGTACAACACTCCTTCTGAAGGTTCAGAATTATGTTTCTATTCTACTGCTTTAAAATTACTTTTTGATATTCAATTTAATTTTATCTGATTCTGAGACATTTTTTTTTTCTTCACCATGTGCAATATTCTATATTCTGTGAGCAGTATTTGTGGGGACATATACCTCCGGGCAACAGTGTTGTTTTCTCTTTTGTGCACCCCGACTCACTTGTTGCTCCCAATCCTTTTACATGTCCTTTTCCACGATATTTCCGTATTCTTATTATTCACTTGTTTCTTGCCATGTTGTATTGTACCTGCGATTTTTAATGAATGGTCGAATAAATAATGATGATAATAATAAAAATAATGATCAGTTTATTTATTTATTCATTTATTTACTGATAGACTGATGATACAAATAAATATTGTTTATCTATTTATTTATCCATTCATTCATTCATTCATTCATTTATTCATTCAATCATTCATTTATTCATTCAATCATTCATTTATTAATTAATTCATTCATTTATTCATTCAATCATTCATTTATTCATTCATTCATTCATTCATTCATTTATTTACCGGTATTCATTCATTTATTTATTCATAAAGACTTACTAGCAGGACATGCAGATAGAGTTACTTTGCACAGAACACAATGATTATTGATTAACATGATTATATTATTTAGTTTATTTTGATTCATAACATACTGCTTACAAAAAATATACCAAGTAAAATGTTCAAGATGTTGACGAATATAATTTAAAAATACACTAATAAAAAGCAAAATGTATTCCTTACGTACATTACAATAACAGTAATACACACTAAAATATTTACAATATGGACGGATTTCATTTACATATTTTGCATGATCAGCATTGTTTTAGCTCTTTAGAAAGTGATTTTTGTCTCTTATTTATTTTGAATAATGAGATATATATATATATCATATGGAATTAGAAATCTGAAATGTGATATAGAAAATTGAAATTAGCGCAATGCTCAAACTGATAAATCAGGGCCCCGTTTCATAAAACGTATTATATGTATCAATAATAACTGCAACATTTCTATATGACAAATTTCCTCACAGCCAATCAGATGCAACAATTTCAGTAGGATATATCAAGTACTGTAACTTGTTATTGATAACAAGTTTTATGAAACAGGGCCCGGAAGAGACTCATGCGACAATCCCAACACTCAAGTCACCCTGACAGCAATGAAATCACATACGAAATATACGAAATTCATGCGATACACAAAAAATACATGCAGGCATCACACGGCAAATGACCTTGTTATCTCAAGATATGTTTATCTTCATTTTAACTCTGTACGAATTTTCGAGCAACATTTGCTCTTTTATTCTGATCCCACACTCTAAAAAAGGATTCCTCAAAAAAACGACCAATCCTGTTGGTCAACACCATATTGGTTATTTTCAACCAATGTGTTGGTCAAACTGTACCAATTTCATTGGTTAACCATTAACAATTTGAAATGGTCAAGAAATATTGGTTATTAACAACCAATGTATTGGTCAGACCACTTGGTAAAGTATAGGAGAGCTTTCAACATGAGTGAGAGTCACGTGACATTGGTTATAACCCAGGACCGGATGTGTGTGTGTGTGTGTCGGGGGGGGGGGGGGGGGTCCATTTTGGTCCCATTTTTTTGTATTGATAGGAACCATCTTAGACCTATATCCATTTTTTAAACTTTTGTTTTCCGATGGTAATGATTTTGTTTTGATTAGTGTCACTAACTAGAAACAAAAAAATAATCTGTTCTGACAGCCAGTAGGTCCTATGTATATAGAAACGCTGACTTAATTCAAGTTCCGGCTCTTAAGTTACACGAGTTTAGTATACATGTACCTTGCACCCCTCAACGGTACTCATCCATTCTTTCCTTCTCTTTCTTGTTTGCTTCAAATATTTTAGCATAGCCCTACAGGCCCCCCCCCCCCCCCCCCCCCCATCGGCCCCATCAGGCCCCTATGATATTAATTTGCTGGTCAAACAATACAAATCACATTGGGAAATAGATCAGTTAACACAGTTGGTATTAATCGGCTAATAGGGTTCAAATGCATTTGGACGGGGGCAGGGAGGGGCCGGGGGGGGGGGGCTGTTTAGGTGGAAAGTTTTTTGCCGTCTGTTGAATGTATTTGGAATTTGAAAAGTTGATCCAAAACTCTCAAACAATTACTCATCATTCAATGTTATGTTATGTCAAACAGCCCTACTAGTATGTTTTCATTGTTGCCCCGGTCGCCCCCCCCCCCCCCCCCCCCCTCCCTGTAACGTACGTCGTGTATGTTGGGTTTGGTCATTCGAGTTGGATTCATTTGCATATATGCGCGCACTATGGTGACATGCGCTCGAGCGCGGTGTTTGAATGGGTATAATTTTCCCGCCATTGAGCAGACGCGCAGAGTGCGCGGCGTCGCTTTCTTCAAATTTCTAGCGCGTATCTAGTATCTGGCTAGCTACGTTATTTTTGCTCCAGATCAGATCGGGTCCGATTTGCAATGGACGACTTCGTCGAAGAAAAACTCTTGGAATGGCGACTTGAAAAGTATCTTGACACTTTTAAAGGTAAGATTGTACTATTTAATTGGATCTGGTGAACTGTGAATGATGACTAACTTTACAACAGTTACAGTAAACTAACAGCTAGGGTGAGAGTGTCTGAGTGTGACCTGACGAGTAACGTCCAACTCATTTTCCGAATATGGCTACTGCAGGCACAGCAGCTAGCTAGCGCTGTCGCACACCTGACTAGACTGACGTTACTCCTGTCCTGAGTACGGAACAAGTATCCCGGAGTTAGACCTGGCTGGCCTATTGGCTTGACTGATAATATTACTGTGCTAGGATACATGCAAGTCTGAAGTAGCTACTAACGTTAGATCTAAGTTAGATTGAAATTCAGTTTGTGTTGGTTGTTAAACCGTACCGGGTACCGGTATTTCGAACGTGGCGATGGATGTGTGTGTGAAGCTGTGTGTTAATGTAGTTGCATTGCGCGTGTGCTTTTTCTACGTGCAATAATTATAGTAGCTGATTTAACGCTATATGCGTTCATGTTGAGTGTGTGTGTGTGTGGGTGTGCGGGTGTGTTGTGTGTGTGTATGCGGGTGTGTTGTGTGTGTGTATATGTCTATGGTGTGCGCATAAAAAAAGGATTGGTCAAAAAAAATAATCAAAATAATCATTGGTGAAGATTGACCAATATAATGGTCAATATTACCAAATTATTGGTTAAAATGTACCAAAATTTTGGTTGATTTTGACCAATTTTTCGGTCGGACACACATATTCACCAACACATTGGTTATTTTGACCAATCCTTTTTTAGAGTGTATAGCTCTAGACTTACTATCTGCGGTGCTTGCCCTCGGCTTCGGGGAGTGACAGCCAGCCGGATCACGCCAAGTTGATCCGTGACTATCGTCCGAGACTATCGTCCGAGACCGAGTTCAGCCTTTCATGCCCAACCCTCTTTTCAGCATTGGAGCTGAATTAAGTTCATGTATGAAGGAAAATTATATTCTACTTTTTTCTTTGTTGATTTTGTCGTTGGCATTGTATCTTGCGAGAGAATGATGAAGAGTGAATTTAAAATGCTTGTTGTTCGGTTGCCTTAATTGTGTCAGTTCTGCCTAGACCGATGGGATCTGTCTCTTCCTCGGGGAACTTCTCTTTTTCATTACTGACGTTTGTAGAACAAGATGGTATAATTTATGTTCAATATGCACATTTTTTTTTGTTTATAGCCCCAAAACGGCAGTTTGAAATTTCATGCAATCTTAGAAAATGTTGAGGAGAGCATCAGAGCTCTCTTCTTCCCCCCCCCCCCCCCCCCCCCCATTCGTTAAGGGTTATGATCTAGCCAATGTGGATAATACATTCTGGAAGAATTCATTTGTTGCATGTTTGTTTTTACAGGTAAGGTTGCTGACCTCTGTGCATACTTGTTACTAGACCTCTTCCCATCACGGCTTGTGAACGGAAAAGTCAAGTGGAGGCCGAGTCAGGTTGAGAAACGCAAGTCTTTCATTGACGTACAAGAGGTACAAGCTGCTTTACTAGTTAATCCATTCATCTGCATGGGTCACTTTCACAGGAAACCAAATTTCAAAAGAGTAAAAGTCATTGATCAGATTCAAAACATGGAATAAGCATGTTAGCAGAAGTATGGTTACTTACTTTTGTTCACATCTATGTCTTCTCAAGTTACATATATTCGATGGGTCATAAAACAGTATTTGTTTAGGTTTGGGGATTGATCTTTTAGTTCACAGCAGTAATAAAGAACATTATCTGCTTTTATTCATTTCATCAGCTTTCCTACACCAGACGAAGATCTTGACAAGTTTCACCTTCCCATCAGTTTTCACACCTTTGTCTTTTTGAATTTATCAAAAGAAAACTTTTGTCTACACGATGGACATATACAGGTGTATACATGTATGTTATGTCTGTAGTACAATCTCCATTTTGTCTTTAGCTCAGATACGTCAGCTGTTATACCTGATCTTTTCATTCCCCCTATTTTATTACCATGTTTTTTCTTATTCATCAGAGTCGTTAGAATTCTTTGCTTCAATTCAGTGTCAAAAGTTGGTTAAAATTTCACAAATATCAATGTAGGCTTCCCTTTTATTTTGAAATGATCAACAGCCTGGAACAAACCTTGCAACGTACATTGCAGCCAGGAATCATGAGTGCCAGCAGCGAGGCATCACGAGGCAGCCGCAAGTGTTGGTGATTGGCCCAAGCATTCTAGCAGCTACAGAATTCTACTGCTTGTATAATGACACAATCTATCAGCTGGGAGACCTGACAAAAGCAGTAGACACTTGCTTCAAAACTTTTTTTGTTTTGAATGTGGAATATCCGTCGGAAACCAGAGATGCATGGACCCTGCTACAGAAAGGCATGTATGAAATAACAACACCATTTGACATCACTACAAGCCGCATCAAGGAACTTATGCACTTTTTTAAAGGAACTTCATATCATATAGTGTGATGTTGCAGTTATTGTAAGTTGGGCCCAAGCTTATCAGTTTGACAGTCCTATTACCCAACAGAGTAACCTAGAAAAATTCTTTCCTTTGATTTTTTTTTTTTTTTTTTTGATTCATAATCTTTTGATCTTCTTCACTGTGTTAATTGTCATAACAAATTTTAAAGCTTATTTTTACTTATGATTGGTTTGAAATGCGCAAATGACCAGCATCAAGACAAAAGTGCGCGATGTGAGCCAATGTGGTACTCTATTTCTGATTGCTTTGGCAATTAAAATAAGATAAAAGATAAAACAATTTTCAGAATATTGACCCAGGTTTGTTTCAGGGGAAACTTACTTTTTTTCTTGTGTCTAGTTTTATGGTGGTCTAAATAAATCAGCTTCTCCTCCTAAGATTGGCTACACTTATTCTAATTTTCTATTCCTACAGAGTTTGAAAAAAAAAATGTATATAATATGAACTGATGTTAAAGAAAGTTGCAAAATCTAACTCAAATATTGCTTATTTGCTCATGAAAATAGTGATTATGTATTTTACGCTGTGTTGTGAATTTATAGAGCTGTTACAATCAAATTGCTCTTATTTGTAAACTGTACAATGCACTGCATCAGGAATAGGCTAAACATTTTATGTGATTTTTAGTTCTTCCTGTTATGTATAATAATGTGTAATTCCGGAGCATTCTGGATCAGAATATGCATTGTACTTTGAAAGTGTCACTAAAAACAGACACTGCACTGCTGTGGGTTAAATGTTGCTGAAGTTCAGTAAAGTCACAAATATGAAATTATTTTTTCCTGTTCTGGTTAGTTCTGTGACTGCAAATATCTAATCCAGTGAGGTAAGAATGGCACTCGTTGAAGGATGCCATCTGTGATAGTGAATTTGGAGTCATACTGGGTGGGTTATAACTGTTAGTAGGTTAGCCTACTCATTACCATGGACATGTGGATATGTTGTAAGTATATTGAATTTCTCATTGTGTTGGTATTGAAAGTGTTAAGATTGAAATGTCATAATTCGGTGACCTTAAGAATTCAGATCTTGATACAAGTGTATATACATGTATGATGCAAATGCCTGGTACTGGCCTTGTATGTATTAATACTGCATTCATACTAAGAATGGCACCCGTTGAAGGATGCCATCTGTGATAGTGAAGATGGAGTCATTCTGGGTGGGTTATAACAGTTAGTAGGTTAGCCTACTCATTACCATGGACATGTGGATATGTTGTAAGTATATTGAATTTCTCATTGTGTTGGTATTGAAAGTGTTAAGATTGAAATGTCATAATTCGGTGACCTTAAGAATGCTGATCTTGATACAAGTGTATAGTATGATGCAAATGCCTGGTACTAGCCTTGTATGTATTAATACTGCATTCATACTAAGAATGGCACCCGTTGAAGGATGCCATCTGTGATAGTGAAGCTGGAGGCATTCTGGGTGGGTTATAACTGTTAGTAGGTTAGCCTTCTCATTACCATGAACATGTGGATATGTTTTAAGTACAGTATATTGAATTTCTCATTGTGTTGGTATTGAAATGTCATAATTTGGTGACCTGAAGAATTCTGATCTTGATATAAGTATATATACACATGTATGATACAAATGCCTGGTATTGGCCTTCTATGTACTGCATTCATACTGTTATGTATGGATACTGGATTCATAATGTTAGGTGAACAGTTTTCAACTACATGTATGTGAGTTTATTGATAGCATTTTGGAAAAGGCATGAATTTTCTTCTTGGGCCCCCAAAGGTGTGTGCCAGAGGCATTGTGTTTTCTGGTTGTTTGTCTGTGAGTCTATGTACATGTACAACACATTAAACATTGTCAGTCTAGGCAGTGTTTGTTTAGTGGCAATTTTTGTCAAATTACATTTTATGCAATGCATAACAATCTTATGAATTAATGTAATAATTATTACATTACATTACATTTAACCCCCTTTTTTTTTTCTTTTACACCATTTACATACCAGTAACACCCTACAAAATCTAGCTGAGTATTCTGACCGGTTCATATTTTCTATCTATAATAACTTTAAAATCAAATGTTACATGTCAAACATGTATGTAGGGAGAATGTTGAAGGAGAGAATATAAGTTACCTGTGATTATGACTTTAATGCAGTGTATTTAATGATTGTCAAAATTTTAAGTGTTGAAATTGTACAAAGAGAAATTTGATTTGCATTCCATTTCACTTTGATTCTGGTGGAAAAGATTCTTGATCTGTGCAAAGTTTAAACCTGCCTGTCAGTGCTTTTTCTGAGTTAATAAATGCCATTTTGAAGTGAACATGTATGTGTATCGTGCAGTCAATATATACTAAGAATGCTCTCTTGTTTAACATGTGTAAGAAATACTAACTGAACCAAATGATATACTAGTAGTTTGATATATAACCAATTTTGTGACATGGTATAAAAATGGTTGGTGAACATGCTATAATGACCAATGAATTTTGGTTACTGAAACAAATTATTGACCAAAGATGATTGGTTAACATGCTATCATAACCACTGCACTTTGGTTACTTTATTGGTGCTAAACCAGATTAATGACCAAACATGATTGGTTATATATTGACCAAGAAAAATTGGTTAGGAAATGAAACCAACCGTTGTATTGGTTGGAATAACCACCGGGAGAATGGTTAGAATTATAACCAATCTTATTGGTTGGAAAGAAAAAATAACCAAATTAATGACCAAACATAATTGGTTATATATTGACCAAGAAAAATTGGTTAAGAAATGAACACAACCAATGTATTGGTTGGAATAACCACCTGGAGAATGGTTATAATTATAACCAATCTTATTGGTTGGAAAGAAAAAATAACCAAATTAATGACCAAACATTATTGGTTATATAATGACCAAGAAAAATTGGTTAAGAAATGAGCACAACCATTGTATTGGTTGGAATAACCACTGGGAGATTGGTTAGAATTATAACCAATATTATTGGTTGAAAAAGACGACCAAACTTGGATTGGTTATTCTAACCAATATGTCGGTCGGACACATATTCACCAATAGCTTTGGTTGGAATTGACCCATATTTTGGTCATTCTGACCAATCCTTTTTTAGAGTGCACATGTGAAAAAAAAATCATATCACCACCATTTTCTTTGAAAAAAAAAGGTATACAGGTATATGTACAAGTGGTAAAATCAAACAGTTTCTGATTCCTGCATAAATCCATGCATATCTCAGTCTCATATCACAATTGTTCTCCGTCTGATTATAATCAGGGGTTGATCATAATTCAGTATGAATATCATCGACATTTCTCTTCCTCCTTCTCCTGCGTCTAGAGTCAGGATAAGTGACTTCAAACCTTCCTGCATCCAGTGTACTTGGTACAAACGATGCCTCTCCTACGATCATGCCATGATTGTCATACAGAGAATCATCAACTAACATGGTGGAACCTGAGGGTTAAAAAGTACATGGAAAATGCAGAGAAATTAATGGAATTTACAACTTTTCTTGACGTGTAGTAACTGAATTGTATTTCAAGAGAATCTGGCATTCTCTATAGACAGTCAGACCCAACTCCGGAAAACCGAGCACAGGTATATACTCCGAAAACGGCGTATGGAGCAAGATGAATATAGAGCCCTCATCGTTCAGTGCATGACAGTGTGTACAAAAGACATGGGGAAAATCGTGCAATGTCGACCTGCTGTTGATAATATATTTCTCCAAAAAAAAAAAAAAAAAAATGCTGCGGATATATTTATTTCAAACGTTTGTCATTTGAAAGTCATTTCATATGACGAATCATTCAAGGATTTTGAAGATAATTGGCACGCAGCATTATTTTTTGAAAAAATTATATATCGTTGGCTGGTTGACTTTGCAAGATTTTCCCCATGCCTTTTGTACACATTGCCTCGCACTGAACGATGAGGGCTCTATATTCATACGCCGTTTTCGGAGTATATGCCTGTGCTCGGTTTTCCGGAGTTGGGTCTGACTGATAGAAGACAATGAAATAATTATTGCTGAATTTTCAGAAAGTGTTTTTTTTTTAATTTTATTGTCCTTGTTAAAGAGAAGGCTAAGTTCTAGGGAAGGTGAAAAATTATTTGTTTGCTTTCTCATTCTCTTTGGCCGGAATTCACAAAGGAGGTTTAAATTTAAATCATGGATTATTTAAATTTTGTGGTATAAGTACGCTTGATTTAGTGCATGCACTTAGAAAGGTCCAATGATCCCTGGTAATGAACGCGTGTGCTTGGCAAAATGCGCTAATTTTACGCTTGTTGCCATGGTTTCGACCACGGACTAACGCAGGTTTAAGCAAATTAATTTTCCTAAACCTGCGTTAGTCCATGGTCGAAACCAAGGCAACAAGCGTAAAATTCGCGCATTTTGCCAAGCACACGCTTCCATTACCAGGGATCATTGGACCATTGTAAGTGCATGCGCTAAATCAAGCGTACTTATACCACAAAATTTTAATAATCCATGGTTTAAATTTAAACCTCCACTGTGAATTCCGGCCTTTATGTTAGTTTGGAAGATCATACTATACTATATAATCAACCTTTCCCATTTGCTACTAGATATTCATAATTTCATTACATGACCAGGAGAGCATTTCATCAAGAGTTTTGTCAGTGATTTTTACCGACAACTGTTATAAGCTACAGAAATCTTTGCATCTGATTGGCTGAGAGCAAATTTGTCAGTAAAAATCACCGACAAAACGCTTCATGAAACGCTCGGCAGAACTAAATTTTTTCTTTAAACAAATATATTAAAACAATTAACTAACACTTGCTGATAATGCAGCAATAATTATTTTATCTTCTTCAGCAGGTAATAGGCCTGTCTGGTTAATGTTTTATTTCTTTCTGCTTGTAATTTGTTAACATATCAAGATTAGCCAATCAAACAGTGGAGAGAATGTTCATGTTTTTGGAAGCATCTTTCCAATACATGTATTAAAAACAAATTAGAAAAAGAAATGGAATGGAATAAAAATAAGTTCATATGTATTTCACATTAATATTCATACAGGACTTTGAGTAAAGTTGGAATGTTTGGTATCATTAGATTCAAGACATGCATGGCTCTATCATGGCAGGAATTATTTAAGGGCTAAATTGATAACATTTTGTTCTTCAAATTGGCAACAATAATTTATTTTTTCCTTTTAATACTACATTTTTCTAATAAAATGTAATGTCTTTGAAAACAACATACATGGATAGGAACTTTGTCGAAAAGTGGGGGAAAATAGCCAATTTTGATAAAAACAATGATTTTGGACCTCTCAATGTTTTGCCAATTTCAGGATTTAAAAGCATATTCTCCTTTTTAAAATTCCTGGCATCAAACGCAATATGGTAATGCAACAAAAATAGGCACAGTTTATCAGAGAGTTTTGCTCTTTCTACTCATGCATCTGGTATATTTTTAGGGCTCTGAATCAATTTAAGTTATTGAGCCAAACCACAAAATGTGGTCTATTGTCTCAAAAGGGTTAGGAAATGAAACCGTTTGATAAGTAAGAAGTGATTGTATGTGGGTAACAGGCCCCTGGGAGCCGGGGTGCTGGGGTGCTGCAGCACCCCAGAATTTGTTGAGGGGGTGCGCAGCACCCCCTAAAAGGCTGAAGATGCTGGGGTGCTGTAGGGGGTGCTGTAGCAAAAAAGTAGTTTAAAAGAGACCCGAAAACGCTGAGGACCTTTTTTTGTGTGTATGTGTGCTGGTCAGAGTTTTTTGGACTTCAAAAGAGACCCTTAAAATGCCGAGGACCTTTTCTTTTTTTCTTGTTTTGCTCACAGCACCCCCAGTAACAAAATCGTTCCCAGGTGCGTGGTGGGAAAACCTGGTAAAATTTTTAAACAAGCGAAACCCTTTGACAAAGTAAGAGTTACTTTTTGCTACTTTTAAATAACATTCATCACTATGCTGTGGGTAATTAGGCAACATTGTAGAATAATTTAGCAAGCATAGCACAAAATTTCTAGAGATTCACCGTGCTACGAAGATGACTAATTTTCAAATTAAAAATGGAGCAGTTCAGAGGTTCTAGCACCATACTACTAACCGTCACTCTCACTATCCATTGTATAATGACCATCTAGTAGTTTCTTATGTTTCTGCAAGTCAAGACCAGCAAGCTGCATATGTTCTTCTATCTCAGAGTCCAGTAGAGCTAGACCCCAGACTCGAACCTAAATCATAATTCCAAGACGCAATACCTTGAATAACGTTAATTACAGGCCTCATACTTGAAGTTATTATGAACAGCAGAGCTCTGTGATATTACTATGTGATAGATCTAGATTTTAAAAAAGTGCTTATATTCAAAAGATTATTAGACAAATCTAGATCACCTTGATGCAATCCTGATTTCATTTATTTTTTATACCTTTCTTTAGTAAAATCCTTGTAAAATCCTTATTTACAAGAAATGGAATTTGAAGTAAAGAGCTTGCAGAAGTTTTAAAAAATTGAACGAGGCAAGATTCTATTCTCTCAATACTGTTTAATGATTGACTATATACTTTAAGACACATCACACTATCATATATTAGCGATATTGAAAGGAAAATACAAATTTGGAAGAAAAAATAACTTGCTTACCTCATCCATGGTTCCTTGAAAGAAATGACTGCTATTATCAGTCCCCATATATAAATCTATATCAGAGTTCTGTTATACAAAATAGAAAAGAAATTTGTCAGTTGTACTGGGTAACTGGGTAGCTTTATAAGAAACAGCTGTCGTTATTTCTATTATAATAAAGAGCAATATGAGAGAGCGGGAGACGGATAAGAGAAAGAGTGTGGAAGAAAAACGGACGGGAAAGGGAATGAGAGAAAGTGAGAGAAGAAAGATAGAAACAGAAAGAGAGGTTAATAGAGAGAAAGAGACGAAGGATTCATACAAAGTACAAATTTGAAAATAGTTTGATACATACCCAAGTAAGAGCAGGAACACTGTAAGTTTCACCTTCTGATGTTCCATTCACAAATACAGACAGGATACCATCTGGAATGTAAAAGACATCCTATGAAATTTAGCATTGAAATCATAAGTGCATCATTAATATATTAATATAAAATAATACACATTTAAGTACAGAGATCCTTCAGTATGAATGGGAAATGAATGCTCTCAATTCAATGGGAGATTATACACACATCTACCAAGTTAAAGCTCCTTTAATATGCTGCGGTTAACCGTCGAAAAAAATCCACCAAAACACACACATAACGCACACACACGGCACACACACGACACACACACCCACCCAACACATAAAAAAGGGGGTTCAAGCTTACTGTGCTTCACATTTCTATATCTTATTACTGTAAATTAATTAATTATATGTCTATGCTTATCACAAACTGTATGTGAGTACGTGTAAGACCTCTGTTGCGTCATGCATCCCCACTTGTCATTCATTTAATACACAACAGACGGCAGCATTTTTGTTTTGTTTGTTTTCTCGGCGGTTTACCGCAGCATAATGTGAACAAGCCTTTAGATACAAATCATACTGAAATACACAACAGATAGCACTCATAGGGGAAGTTATCATGACATCAAGTATATTTCATTTAAGCAGAATCATGACAAACATATATAATATCAGAGAAATTTTGAGAAAAAAAGTCTCATATACGACAAAAAAAAAGAAGAATTTTTTATATATATATATATATATATATATATATATATATATATACGCACACACACAAACACACACACACAGTCACACACCTCCAGCATCAAGTCTTAAAGCTACATGGTTCCAGGCATCTCCTAGCAGTGGACTGTTTGTAGCATTCACATAGAATGTACCATACTTCCCATAGACATAGCTGAAATGATAGAACAAAGAAAACAATCAAAATCAAAAACTAAATAAATGTTACTTATGAGAGCCAAAATGATCCCATTATAACAGCTACATGTACATGTAGTTTATTTGTAGCATTTATATAAAAGCTACCATACTTACATATACTTAGGTGAAATGTACAAAACGATTAATCAGATCAAATAAAATCATTTGTCATGTATTCTGATTTATATGATCTATGATATGTATATGTTTATGATTAGCATATTGAAATGTACCAATGACATTTGTAGAATACAGTACAAATATATATCTAGTTTGAGAGTAACATAATTCTATTTTACCAGTGGGCCGTTTGTCGCATTTACATAAATGGTACCAGATTTATAATAAATGTAACTGAAGTGAAATAGAAAATAATAGTTTTAGACCAACACAAATGAAATGTACATGCTACCAGCAAATTGCTTTTCAGCATTCCTGGAGAAAGTTCATAACATCACATCACTTTCAACCAATAAGAATCACACACAGTGTGGCAAGCGAAAAAAAAATACTATTCTCCTAGGGAGAAGCGAAAATTCTTCAAAATCAAAATTTTACACAAAATTTTTCGGACAAGCAACAACAAAAAAAAGGTTATCAGCATGGGGGGGGGGGACTTTTTACTTAAAAATTCTCTGACAAGCAACAACAAAAGAAAAGGTTATCAGCATTTTGGGGGTGTATTTTTACACCAAAAAAAAAATTCTCTGACAAGCAAAAAAAGAAAAAAAAAAGCACCAGAATAGGGCTAAAATTCTGCTAGATTTTGTCAAATTCTGCCTAGCATAATAATGCTAGATGCTAAAGAGGTCAAAATTCTACCAGAAGAAAGAATTCTGGCAACTCTGGCAACCTTGATCACACACCGAGGACGTTCATTTAAAGTTTGAAGTGACATTTGTATAACCAGTACTATTTATGCAAGAAGCTTGACTCACAAGTTACCTACCCATCTTCTATGGTTAGAAATAAACTGTTATCTGCCACTGCAAACACTGGTAGCGTTGACGTTGGGTATCCAGCCTCTAGATAGCACCATGCTTCTAATGTAAAACTCTCATCAATATCCAAAGTCTGTATACCAGGTAGTATTACATAATCATCCGAACCATCAAAATGAAGAGCTTGGTTTCGCCTGATTATAAAGCAAATATATTCATCGAAATTGGAATATATTTCATTTTTATTGATAAATTGCTACATCAGATAGGTAGACTATATAGGCACTGACAATTATAGTGACAGTATAGAATAATGCTGGGAGTTGGCAGATACATGAACTAATCATACTCGCCCTCCAATAATATTCTGTAATTCGGCGTTAATAATCCTAAATGAAGTTTGTAACACAATAAACGAAACAGATATCATTATTGATAATTCAATGTTGACTGTGCCTAGAACAGCAAATTGATCCTCCATGACTCTTGGTCCTCTCCTCTCCATGTGACGGTTTGGAATGTGCAGGTGAAACATTAAGGGGTACTCGTTTTTCCGAAGGTTCATAATTCCGAAACACAAATTTCCCATAGCAGGGAGTTCATAATTCCAAAAATGATATAGGGTTCACAGCCGCGTTGCCAGGATTTCATTTGGGGGCGGTTGTGAGCAGCGAAGCGTGTTCCCCAAGGGGTGGGCGCAGGGATCGAGGGGCGGGGAGGGGGGGGGCAGTTTCTTCCCTTTTGCGCGAAGCGTGAAAGCTATGACGTTTTGGCAAATTTGAGAGAAAGATGACGTCTAGTGTAGCATCTTTTTTTTTTTTTCAGCCGAAAAGTTAGTTCGATGCCCTGACTGCTTTTCAGTTATTTGGGCGCAATACTGCACTGTGTTTAACAGCGATGGGGCCGCAGGGAGGGGGGAGTTTCCCCCTTCCCGCGCGAAGCGCGAAAACTTTGCAGTTTTAGCAAATTTGGAGAGAAAGATAACGTCTCGTAGCAACTTTTTAGGCTTTTTTTGCTTTCACTTCCCCCTGTATTTCGCTCTCGCTCTTTTTTTAAATTTTTTTTTGCGTTTTTTTTTTTTTCGGGGGGGGGGGGGGGTGGCGACCAATAGAGCCCTACATTACTTTTCGGAATTACGATCCTTCGGGGAAAAAAAATGAACCCTTTTCATTTTCGGAATTATGAACCCTATTTCACTTTCAGAATTATGAACCTTTCGGAGTAACGATACTTCGGAATTGTATACCTTCGGAAAAACGACTGGGCGTGATTAGTTAAGGGTTAGCATTTTGTCCGTCTGTGACCTGAGCTATAATTATTTTATCATAAATTCAATCGAAATATAATCACTACCATGAAATACATCAAGCTACTAGTATTGTGCTTCTTCAAAGGGTTCCAAGGTGCCAGAGTTCTTGGACCAAACTATTTTTATGTGGGGATGGGGTAAAAAAATGACACGTTTAGTACAATTTCCATCTGTGGTGCATGTTTTTCACCATCTCTCATGAAATTTAAAGTTTTTTTTTTTTTTTTTTTATTTCAAAAAGCCTGGTGCCAATTACATATGACTAACATTTGCAAAAAATCTCCCACTCTGAAACACTGAACATTTCGTTGATTGACCATGACAACCAAATTTAATCAATTTTTCAGTACACTTGGTGATATCCTCCACAAAAAATCATAAAGCAATCCATCACATCTAATCACTTATTTCTACATGCCTTCCGTTTTGAAAATGTCCTTCTGTGACATGAACTGATCACACTCCACTACACCAGGGTACTCCCCTACTGTTTAAGGAGTGCAGTAGGCTCCTAACTACATGCATATCATGAGGCTCTCACTACAAACAAGTCAGAACGCAATTTATCATTCAATATGGGAACCAGGGTGTTCTTCTTTGTTATTTCCAGTAGGCCTATTTAGGGTCAACTGGTCTAATACAATTTGATTTTGGTACTGACATTTTCCATAGAGTCTAGTTGAGTTATCATGGGCTTAATTAATGTACATACCTGTCAGCACACTCGTATTTCATATGAGAGAAGATGACATCAGGCTGATCATAAACAAAGACACCAAGACGACCACCTAGGAAGGTCGAATCAAAGAGGTCACCGGTATCTGTCAAGGTCACGTCTCCCGACTTGATGGTAACTCTGAACAGGAAATGAAAATGGGTTACTCATTATCAAAATGTGCGTCCTAAGAGAACTTTCATTTGTGGAAGTGTGATAAAATTGTTCTTCTTCCTGAATTGAATCCAGTCATCATGTTCCTGCATCATAGCCATGATTACGAACACACCCATAATAACAATTATAATAATAATACTACTACTACTACTACTAATAATAATAATAATAATAATAACAATAATAATAATAATACTACTACTACTACTACTACTAATAATAATAATAATAATAATAACAATAATAATAATAATAATAATAATAATAATAAAATAATTTCTATTGCGCACATATCCATCACAAGGAATGCTCAAGGCGTCTAACAAACATTAAATCATTTCAAGAAAATTGCATAAGACAGAGATAAATGAAAATAGTATAAAATCATGCAATACATTATAGAAATTATTTTCAACCAAAGTAATCTGACATGAGATATGTTTTCAGGTTCTTTGAGAACAATTTTTGAGTTTGTGACATTTCAATTATAATCATCACCATCATCATAATCATACCTCATAAGCCCAATAGATGGTCTATAAGTGAGTCTCCAAAGGTAAGGTGTCATAAGTTGCCATTCTCGCATTAAAGGATCATGCCACATCAATTCTACCTCACTGGTTGTAGTGTAGGAGTGCCAAAGAGCGTTGGCTAAAGTTGTACTGGGCCCCGTAGCTGAATGTACTTTCTACTTTTCAAAAGAACGATGTAGACTTTATTCAAGAGACGAGGAGGTACATATTTAATAATCATGTATTGTCTTAAATTGATTCAGAACATCGGAAAGGTTGTATATCGTATTGGTTTATAGAAATGAAAATAGTATCGAATGTTTTTAACTTTGAGTTGAGACATGTCACTATCTGAAGTCTTTCTAAGTCAAAATTATAAACTCATGACCTTATTACCTGTATTCTCCTCGTATTTCATGATCATCTTCTGGTCCCCGTTTCATAAAACTTACCATTAATGGTAACTTTGCCAGCAATGGTAGCTCCCATGGAAACCTTGATTTTGATTGGCTGTTGAGTGATGTTACCATGGTAGTTACCATTGATAGCAGAGTTACCATTAATGGTAAGTTTTACCCAACGGGGCCCTGGTGATATATTTCTTGCACATTGTAGAAACTCAGTTTGAATAAGATCAACTTGTGACATAATTTGTATATATATAGTGGACGCTTTGTCTACATGAGCCAGCTGCATGGTGATATATATTTCTTGTACATTGTGGATATTTATTCTACGGTATATGAAATCCATTTGTAAAATACTTCTTTTATATCGTGGGCACTTGGTCTTTATAAACCTTTTTGGATATATATATATATATATATATATATATATATATATATACATCTGTAAATGTATTTCATGAAAACAACCTATTCGATTATTTTTAAAGCTTTTGCAACTATACATACAACAGGCATTAATAAATAATCAGTATTTCTCCTGAACATGAAAACTGGCAAAAAAGTACCCCAAAAATATGCCTTCATCTAAATAAAAGGTTTTCGTTTTGCACACTGCAAGGTTTTACACATCAATTGAAACAGATTTAAAGATGTGTTAACAGGTCTTGCCTTGATTTGTAATCCTTTGATACCAGCGTTTTGCGTATCTCTGTTGAAACTTGTGTGTTTCCACATCGCTACGTAGAACTTTCTATTGCTCTGGTAACCAAACACAAAGCCCATGAAGTTACCACTATCATCACCGTTCACATACATGGTACAACGGAAGTCAACTGGTCCAAGGGTGTCGTAGCCAATCAGCATCACTGGCGATGATATGGACGAGGAATTGGAGAGCTGAACCTCCTTGCCCTTGGAACAAGAAGAGAAGTGAGTGACAGACATTAATATATATTCATATTAAGAGAGAAGGGGAGAGAGATGGAGAGAGAGAGTGAGGGAATGAGGGATAGGGAGAGATTAAGAGGGAGAGAGGAAGAAAACAGGGGGAACGAAAGAAGAATGCAAATTTTAATTTGCGTACCTTTTTCTCGTACAAAATTTCATAGCTTGGCAACCATTATTAACTATCTAAAAATCATCACACTGTAGCTACACATCCATATTGTTGATTAAAATCTTGATTACAATCACTTACCGAATCTGTTAAATACCAAGATGGCGGATCATCAACGGTCTCCAGGTTGACTGAGATATAGGGGTCAAAGGTCGTAGAGTGGTAACGATTACTCTTAGGACAGTTATCATTATCATCGATTACTCCATCACCATCATAGTCTGTCTCACATACATCCCCTATTAGGTTTCCTAAAACATGACATAAAAACAAATAGATGGGTACTGAGAAAATACATACATTTTGAAAGTATTTGTCGTATGCCTTCTATGTTTTACCTACAACATGGCACCACTCCGGATGTGTAAAAATCAATGTTCCTCAAAATATGTTTTCGTTAAAAAGAAAGTAAGAGGGGGCAGGAAAAGAATGATCAAGGAAACTGCACTTTGATAAAAACTATTCTCAACATGTACTAATACTCTACAATAGCTCTAAAATAAGAGTGCAAATCTCCACATGTTAATAACTCTTCAAATAAGAGATTTTTTTTTAAATAAAGGAAGAGAGAGGGAGAGAGAGAGAGAGAGAAAATAAGACAGACACAGAGTGAGCAACAGTGATGGAGAAAGAGACAGAAGACTTTAATGCAGAAAGAGGGAGAGAGAGAGAGAGAGAGAGTGAGATAAAAAGAGAGAAAGGGAGATACATACCATCATCATCATCCTGGCCAGGGTTGGAATATAGAGGGCAGTTGTCTGAGCCATTTGGGCCTCCATCACCGTCTTTATCATCATCACATTCATCACCTTGATTTAGTAAATGTCAAATTAAAATATAAATGCTCGTATAACAGATGCTCTTTAACACGTGCTGAGCCAGAAAACTTACAAAGAGGTTATGAGTGAGTATAAAATCTGCATTACATGCTTACGAATTTGTCTTCTGCTGTGAATAATAGGGCTTAAACTCAAGTAAACGTGAATGAAATTATTAAGAATGCTGCGAATCTCATCTTTTTCTTGTTAATAACAACATCCATTTATTCTTTTTTTCAAAGAGAGGATCAGTAAATTTATTTACAATATAATCCCCTCTTTTCACATCTTATGAAGATAGCGCAAATAATAACACATCTCATCACTTTTTCAAGATCTATTTGCCGCTTTTTAATAAAGCAAAATCAACAAAAAAACGATCGTTATATACATGCACATGCATCCAGGGATTAGAAATGGAATGCAATAAGGACTCAGAACTAAGGCACTGTGCCCTATAACTATTACAATATTTGCTGTAATAAAGAGATGTGAATTAATTCAAATATTTATCCAATATCAAAATGTGTGCATGTGGCTTGAGTGTTTCTCTCTATCTCTCTCCCTTACTGTTCTTGGGTATTTTTTTTTCTCTCTCTCTCTCTTTCTCCAATCACCTTTTATTTTGCTGTCATTCTCTCTCTCTCTCATTCTCCCTATCTAATTAGTTCTCATTTTCTCTTTTACATGTAGACTATATCAACATTTTTACTTCCATTTTGCTTGTCATAACCTCATTTCATTCTCTTCTGACCGTTGTTTTTTTTCTCTCTCTCTCCCTCTCTCTGTATGTCCATCAGTGCAAACAAATCAATTGATGTCAAATGAAGTACATCTAATAGCTCACCAATGCCATCACTATCAGTATCTGTTTGGTCTGCATTGGGTATAACCAAACAGTTATCAGCAATGTCAATAATACCATCTCCATCACTGAAACAAATAGTTTAAGAGAAAAATATAAACAACGTTATAGAAGAAATAAATAATCCACATTGGAAAATCTTCAAGAATGTTACAAAGATTTTATAAAATTGATCACATAGAACAAGTATATACATGTACATAACTATAGTTCATGGATAATAATATTAATATGCCTATTAACAATAACATAGAAATATGTGTTTCTGTCGAATCATTACTCTTAATTACCGGTCTATACTGCTACTATCGTAATCATCACATGTATCGCCGTAGCCATTCTGGTCCGTATCGGTCTGAACTGCGTTTGAGTTATCAGGACAGTTATCACACACGTCACCTACTCCATCACTGTCAGTATCTGTTTGATCGGTGCTATTGTACAAAGGACAATTGTCAGATGTATCCAAGATTCCTATAGAAAAGAGAGGTATACAAGAGGGTCACAGGTTAAAGGTCAGTATCTGTCAGATTGGTGGTATTATACATTGGACAATTATCACAGGTATCAACAATTCCTAGGAAAAAAAATAAGTGGGTCTAAACAACTTCTGAAGACAGTTTTTGAAAATCTACTGTATATGTAAGAATTGAAAAATGTTAAACAGATAAAGGAACCAAAAGCTAATTCATGAGATGGCTAAGTGATATAGGAGAGATAGCAAGAGAGGAAATGAATGACCAACAATAAACACAGAGTCACAAAGAATGTGTGTGTGTGTTGGGGGTGGGTGCGCGCTCGCGTGTGTGTGTGCGGATGTGTGTGGGTGTGTGTGTATGTGGGTGTGCGTGTTTGTGTTAGAGAGAAACCAGTATACAGAGTGAGAAAGCACAACACATATATTGAAAAATACCAAACATGTTGATAGATAAATATATGTACATATAGACAGAGTGGGGGAGAACGAGAGGTGAGATAGAGTCACAGAGAGAGAGAGAGAGAGAGAGAAATAGTAAAAGGAAAGAGAGTGAGAGGGATAAAGTAAGAGAGAATGGAAAAGAGAGAAACATGTTGATAAAGAGACGCATATATAAATTGAGAGCTGAGGAGAGAATAAGAGAGAAAGAGAAAGAGAGCAGCAGAGAGTGTATGATAAGACAGATGGAGATAGTATACATGTACTATCTGACTGAAGTCTGAAGTAAAACAATGGAACTATAGAGATATGCAGAATCTATCAAACTGAACTCTCTCACCATCTCCGTCATCATCATCATCGCACTCATCACCCTCTCCGTCATCGTTGGTATCGACCTGATCAGGGTCATAGGTCATCGGGCAAACATCACAAGCATCCCCATAGCCATCTCCATCAGTGTCAGCCTGATTCTGATTGGATACATACTGACAGTTATCCTGTAAAACAAAGGAAAAGTATTACTATTATGATGATAGTAATGACCATATAGCCATCTCTATCAGGGTTAGCTTGATTCTGATTGGAAACATACTGATAGTAATAAATAGTAATAATTATCATAATAGCAATTATAATATAAATGATAATAATAATACAATGATTATGGTTACTGAAAAAATAATTCTTTGTGAAGAAATAAAGACTAAGCTATTCACAGAATCCTTTATATAACAAATATAATATCAACATCGATATAAACAATAATTACTCTCCTTAAAAAAAAAATTATACTGACTACAATTTCGTATAAACAGTATTCATGAAAGATTAATTATAATAATAAATTTCTAAAATATTTTTGATAATAGTAATAATGAAACTGGAAAAAATTATTTATCAAATACATGTAATAATAATAAGAATAACAAACAACAATAGTAACGATAATATTCTTTATAAAGTTCAGATACAACTTGTAATTTGAAAGTAAGTATAAGAACAAGGTCCTAACCACAAGATTTCCCCTCACCTTATCATCATAGATATGATCATTGTCATCATCTCTATCGCATTCATCGCCAATTTGGTCATCATCGACGTCCTCTTGACCGCTATTTGGTAAAAACTCACAATTATCAGCCTTGCATTCATTACTGGTGCCATCGTTACATTCAAGTGACTCAACGGGTCGACCGTCCATGTCTATATCCACGCCACAGAACTCACCATTACCAGCAAAACCATCGTTACACTGTAAGAAAATTTTAATTCCTCATTATTCGTTAAATTCATCAATAAATCTAAGATGTATATTTATTCTGTTTGCATCTTTCATAGAATTCAGCACGCAAGGCGTGATATAATAAGGGAAAGACAAAAAAGGATGCAACTCCACCTCCCTTGAGACATTTTACCAGTTTTATGAAAAGAAAATGATTTAAGGAATTACATAATTGTGTCAATATTATCTGCCATTTGTTACATCACTCAATGTTTTTGCTTGCATTTACAGCTCTTTTGATATTTAGCATTTTATCAATTTATCATTGCTTTATATATTCAAGTTTTATCTAAAATATAGCATGTAGGTGAATGCATGTCCAGTCATTCGATTAAGAACATTTACCTCACAAGTAAATGTGCCAGCTCCTGTTGATGTACAAGTTGCGTTGTCATGGCAATTATCCAAACTCAGAGCACAGTAGTCTCCTGGTGAACAACCAACAACCGTGTTACCAAGGTAACCAGGTGGACAGGTACCACAGGAATAACTTCCCTGAAAACATTATCATGAAAAAAACATATATAAAAGTGGGAAGACTTTAAAGGGTTTCACTCTACAAAATGCAGTGCTATAATTAATGATAACCAACTGGGCAGGTCCAACAGGAATAACTCCCCGGAAAAAAAAATAATCAGGATAGAAAATATATGACAATGCTTTTAAGAGTTGAATAAAAAACAGTTTTAAGGGGAAAACTACAGGAATAGCTCATCTTTAACAAATCATGAAAAAAATAAGAAAATGCTATTAACGTGCCAAGAGTACAAAGAGTTGAACATGAAAGCATCTATGAGACATTGTACATACGATTTTCTAAAAAAAAAAAAGATCTACATCCTTCATCATGATGCAAACATATTTATCATTATGATATCTAACTTCACAAAACATTTGTGAATTTCAACAAATTTATGATAAAAATAGTTACTATAAGTCAATTTTTCTTGAGGGGAGAAAATGATCAGGCAAAAAAGTAAGAAAAATGGCAAAGACACACACACAAATAAATTATTTTATCACATTCATTTGTATACATTTTTACACTCCCATGCACAGAATAGCACAAAAATGCAGACCATGATGATTTTGATAATATGAAGGGGGAAAATGCATAAAAGAGGCACTGGAAGTCCTGCTTATGAATGACTTACCACTGTATTAATACAGTCCACGTCTGGATCACATCCACCATTGTCTAATGCACATTCATCTACATCAGAACAAACCTAGAAAGTCATGAAAACAACCAAAATATATATTAAAGCATGAAGAAAATGATTTCATTATTATTTTTTTTTTTTATTCCAGACTGGTTTATCACATGAATAATTTTCACATTTCTCAATCTCCTATTTATGTTATCCATTTTTAATTGAATAACCATGAATAAGTGTTAGCTTTTTTCCCAAAATTACAGTCAAGGATGGTCCGTTTCTTAATTAATAAATTGTTCACAATGTTCAATATGTTCATTTAAAATCCTGTTTTCATTACAGGCCATCTTGATTACTGATAACACTTCTAAAATTTGAGAAAAAAAATCATGCAAGTCATCTAAAAAATTGTTATAAAATCCAAGAAAAAAGCAGAAATGACAGACCTAGAGTATAAATTTCTGTTCCAGCAACCACTGTACCCTTTAAAACTACCATACCTGAATGTTAGCATTGGCATAATCTAGCCCTATTCCATGAGGTGTATGACCCTCGTAACCAAGAGGGCAGGCTCCACATTCAAAACCGGGTTCAAAGTTCAAGCAGGAGCTGGTGTTGAAGCATGGGTTAGCTTCTACACACTAGATGAAATAAAACAAACAATGAATCATTATTATTCCTGTCACTAATACGTGTACATGTATAGGCCTCCTGTTTATTTAAATACATGTATCAACGCTCTTGAAAGTCCGTTATCCCCTCTACCCCCCCCCCCCCCCACACACACACAACAACAAACAAACACCCCTCCCCATTTCTTTCATTCCTAACATTACTGCATAATTTGATATTCTGTTGCAACCATTCATGTAATCACTGACATATTTATGTCCCGGGCTGCTCCCCCCCCCCCCCCCCCCTCCTCTCTCTCTCTCTCTCTCCTCATTCCCGCCCCAACCCCCTCACCCTCCTATCCCATGTCACCCATCTGTCTCCCCTGTCCTTACCTCATTTATATCCACACAATTATCCCCTGTACCAGTGTATCCCTTAGGACAGTCCAGACATCTGTATGTTCCTGATCCTCCAGTATTAACACAGATCACACCCTCGGTGCAAGGTCCAGGATCTGAGTAACAAGGACCTAGATCCAAACCACAATTGCAGTCTCAAGAGTCAGGTTTGGGGTCTTTTCATGAAGTTTAATTGTTAAATTTAATAATAATAATGATAATAACAATAATAATAATAATAATAATAATAATAATAATAATGATGATAATAATTATAATAATAATAATAATAATAATAATAATAATAATAATAGTATGGTCCATTCATATAGTGAAGCCACTATACAATTATGCTGAACTGCATTAATACCATAATATTACCTCTGCCTTAGCCTTCAAGCATTCAAGGAATTGCTTCCTACCGGGCACCCATTGAGTTCACCTGTGTGGGGAGTGGCAAATATAGACTGTCTTGCCAAAGGGTCTTACCGAAGAACATTAGTGTCGCGGCGGGACTCAAACCGGAAACCATGTGATCTACTAGACCACAGCACTTCTACGTTTATTTTTTTTTGGGGGGGGGATTACTCTTTCTCAGAAAAAGGAAAATACACATTTAAATCCCACCGCTGCCACTTTTTAAATTCAACCCGTTGACTACTAAATTATTCAACTCTCACAGGCTTAATGCAGGAGCCACCTGGTTCCCGTAGTCTATGGGTCAACTTAAAGTGACTATGAGTTTCTCAGAAGAAGTACACATCTAGCATCATACATAAGTACATGTAGCTGGTGAAGCAGAGGACTGTCATGATAAAGTCGTAAGTGGTGCGAAGATATCAACATGATGTACACATATCAAATGCAGAATTAATCTAATGAATTGCACAGGCATATAATAAACATTATACAGTAGGGAGGAAAAAAAGGGGGGGGGGGAGCTGTGTGGACTAATCAGTCTTTTTTTCTTTGGATTTTGAAAAAGAATACTGGAAGTCTGTACCACAGTCAAAATTTTAAAGGAATGTCAAAGTCGTAAGTGGTGCGGAGATATCAATATGATGTACACATGTTAAATCCTTGTGACAAAGGAATCCATCTACATAACTGCACAGGCATATGATATACAGAAGGAAAAGAAAAAAAGGGAGTCGAGTGGACTAACATATTGAATCAGCCTTTTTTCTTCGGATTTTGAAAAAGAATGTTGGAAGTCTGTAGTCAAAATTTTACAGGAATCTCATCATGATCTTAGGCCATACGGAGAAGAACTGATAGTTCAAGCAACCTGGACAAAGACCGATAGCTTTATAAGCCTTAAATCATGTAAACAATAATAAACACAAACAAAACTTTAAGAGTATATACTCACAATCAGCCTCTGATAAACATGTTTTACAGACATCACAGGTCCCTTCTGAATATTCGCTGATCTCGCAGGGGGCACACTCCGTCAGGCCCTCCGTACTACTAAACCCGCTATCACAACACTCACATTCAGATTGTTCTGTCTTGTTGTTAAATGATCCTGGGGCGCACACTTTACAAAACTCTTCATATAGAAATGAAACCAAAAAAAAGTTGAGACTGAAAAATAATGAGTTTCACTTTACAAGATATGCTCAAAAGCCTCAAAGTTTATTTGCTTGTACATATAAACACAATATTCTGTATTCACAATACTCTCATTTCTCCATCTTTCTTTTGTTCTGTCATTTTCTCTCCCCTCCCTTTTTTTATTGGGGGGGGGGGTGAATTTTCTCTTATCTCTCTTTTTTTCATACACGTATCCATCATCCTATGTTACAAATTATTTTATTTCTTTATCTTTCTGTCTTTCTGATTTTTTTCTGTTCTGCACTCACTCACTCTCTCTATATCTTCTTCTTCTTCTTCTTCTTCTTCTTCTTCTTCTTCTTCTTCTTCTCGTTCTTCCTTTATGCTACTTTTTCTTTTTCTTATTGGTTCTTTTTAGCTCATTTTTGTTTTCATAACCTCATTCTTACTTCCCAATTATCTGGCACTTTCATATTATCTTCATCTTTAATTATCCTGTTCACTCTCTCTTTATTATTGCTCCCCCCCCCCCCCCTCTCTCCCACCTTCCCTTCTATTTTATCATCTTTCTCTCTATCATCTCTCTTTCGTTTTTCTGTCATCTCTCTCTATCCCTCTCTTTCTTTCTCTCTGTCTGTCTGTCTCTCTCTCTCTCTATCTATCTATCTCAAAAGCATGTCTTACCTGTGTCATAACCTTTAGAGGATGTTCCAGGTCCACAGACTGACTTGATCCCATCAAAGCATGCCGATCCTGCCTCACATGTTGTACACTCATCAGGACAATACTACATGGAATCATGGTCAAGAGGAAGAAACATATCTATACTGTATTAGATGTATATGCAGTTCATTCATTTTGTGATCTGTAATTAATGCAGTCTATAAAAAAAATCACTGAAGTGATTCGATAGTTTGAGAAAATAAGTAAGTAAATTGCATTGACGACATCACTGTATCCCATGAATCATGAAAGACTTACCAAAAAGGAGTGATTCAACAGATTGCAATTAAAGTCGATAGACAGTTCTAGACCAAATTACCAATACTATGCACAAAGATATTGTTGTTATTACATGTGTGTATATAAATGTATGTCTTGAAACAAATTATACTTTTCTTGAAACTGAAGTAGATAAAAATATCATATAATGTAATTGCAGCATTTAATTCTGTTAATCACTGATTGCAAGACCAGAAGATAAAATCAATTGAACTGAATTAAATACATATCTATTCAAATATTCACTATTCTACATTCACAATTCAATATTTTCATTAGATCTAAATCAGGTATTTTCTGCTACATTAGTAGGTCTACTTACCGTTGTATTACAAGTTGCATATGTGTAGATGGGGCAGTGAGTAGCATAACCATCCTTACAGAGCTAAGAGAAAAAAAAGTGGACAAAGCAATTAAACCATATTCCTCAGTGTCACATTTTCGATATCATCTACATTAACTAAAAAATGTATTCTTAAATTTTACATGGTTGAAACTTCTTATAGCACATTCCCTAAATAGCCTAAACCAGTTCATGTTCTTTAATCTAGAAAATTAATGTATATGCACTGCATTTGTAACAAACAAGTAATAAACATGACCTATCATTTGCTGAAATTATCAATTTATATTAAAGTTAAAATTTTTAAAAATGTATTTGGACAGTACCTAAATAGCATAACAAGTGTATGAGATCCTGTAAAATAATCATTCTTGTTACAAAAAATATACTGTTCCTGGTAGTGTCCTTAAAGTGTACCAATCACCTGAAAAAAATAAATTGTGTACAGCTAGAAAGTATCAAATCAACCCCGAAGAACTTTATCTGGCGTTCTATACTGAGGTCAACAGAGAAGTAGCATGAAGGAAATAAAGGATAACATGAAAATGCTCGCGCGGAACCGAACTCCGACTTTGGTTCCGCGAGAGCCCTTATCGAGTAGTATACTCACGAGTTGCTTTTACGCTTATAGAGCGTGTAATTAATATTCCAATATCTCTTTATGGAATTAATATTTGAAGCCCATATTTTGAATATTAGTGTAATGACATGGAACCCCTAACATAGAGATCAAAATGTATTTTTGTGATTTGTACCCTTTGATGATAATTACCATTTATATTGCAAAAACTTATACATCAAGAGGGGATGCTTAAGGCAAATATTTGATTACACCAATAGGAAAGAAGAAATTTTTTTCTTGTAAAATTACCATTGCAAACATGAAGGAATACAGTTAACTGATTTTTTTTTAAATGGCTTACCCATCCCACAGGGCATGTCGTACACTCTGAGGCATGACCAAATGAATGTTCAGTAGGAGAACGATCACAGTCATCTGATGGCGGATCACATCGACCACATGGACGCTGAAGACCATCCCCTATACAGTAATTGGTTGTCTCACATCGCTCACATTGAGATAAATCTAGGCAGAATTAAAAATACGTGTTGGCATATATCACTTTACAGGGGTGCTGAAGACCATCTCCTATACAGTAATTGGTCGTCTTTGAGATGGATCTATACATAATACAGATAAATTCAGTATATATGTGTATTCATAATACTTAAACTAAAATATAATTTATATTCAGGGCCAATATACATTAAATATCTATATGAATAACACTTTACTGACAAATGGATATATCACAAATATATACGTGTTGGCCTGTATGGCTTTTCTAAACGGTACGAGACTGAAACGAGAATATTTGGGGCAGGTATGTAACATACATTCATAAAGTACCTTTTATAATCAGAATGACCTCAAACTAAATGATTATAACATGATTGGATAAATTCAAACAAATATATTTAACTATTAGGAGGCAACTGGATTCGCTAATCGTTTCTGCTTTGGTATTCTTGACTGGAAAAACTAGATTCTCGAACATAACTATACTCAAAAAGGCGAATTATTAAAATCTTATTTAATTCAGTCCATTGATTACCTCTTAACTAGCTTTAGTCGACCAATGGAACAAACATGGGACAGCCTCATTCGACTTTTGGCACACGTACAGTGTGTAATATACTCCAAACAAAGTGGCAGTCCAGAGTTTCAATCCATGGCGAATAAAGAGTTATAGTGTGTGTCAAATGTCATCCACTCTATTCTGTAGAAGTCATCAATAAGGAAGCAAGGCATATGCTATCAAACACCATACAAAATAAATAAATGAATGAAAGAAATCATTAATATCTTAATAGATCAACTTACATTTAATCCTCTTCTCTGTGGTACATCCTAATATCTCCATCCTCAGGCCTATTTCATCATTCCATGATTTAGGATAGAGTCTGATGTAACGAGCATATACTTCATCAAAGATGTTCCTCTTCACTGTATTTTGATCCGAGTTTCCTGTAAAGTTCTGCAAAAGAAAGAGGACTCAGTTTTGTTAATAAAAGTATTTAATACACATACATCATACTATTCAGGATTTTCTAACACCTTCCTAATATATGATTGAATCGATCATGAATATATCTAAAGGAAAAAAAGCAAAATATCAAGCAAGAAAATCATCTATTTTGCTATCTTCTTTTGCTTTATAAGATTCCTTGGCAATACAGTGAAACAATTTTATACAGACCCCTAAAAGAAAGACAAATAAAACTGGTCTTTATAAGCAGGTGGTCTCCATGTACAGATTGCTCCAATGAATTTTTCATTGAGAAACATTGTTATAGACAGGTGGTCTTTCTACACAGGTGGACGCCAAGGAGGGTTTAACAAGTTCATTCTTTACTACACAAGCAATTGCACACTTGACAATTTGGAAGGAGACCCTGCGCATTTCTCTCTGATTTTTATTTTTCTTTTATTGTAATCCAAAAGCTACATGTAGCTCATTCGTGAAAAGGGGGATTTTTCTCTGCTACCTTCTCACTCCCATCCGCCATAATGTAAGTCCAGTTTGAGGTATCGTTGCTAACGGTAACCTGGAAGGTCTCCACCCAGTATTCCAAATCATTACTACCCTGGGTTTGTACTCCAGAAAAGATGGTTATCTCCTCCATATCAATCTGGATCCACTGACTGGTATCTGACGTGGCTGGTATCCAACCTAGCAAAGATGATGTGTGGGATTGTTATTAGAAGTGCATGATAGCAACCGAATGATAGACAGTTGGTGATGTCGCCATTACTGCTATGTTATGGTATAACCATTTCTGCTACTACAACCATCAATACATTCACCTTAGCTGATTTGAGCCGAAAAATAGTGTCACGTTAAATGTCTATAATTATACCATACTCATCATCACCACCACCATGACAATCATCATCATCATCATCATCATTATAACCATCATCACATCACTTTCATCACTATCATCACCATCAACATCATCAACATTGTCACCGTCTGCATCCTTATTACCTTCATCATCATCGCCATCAACATCAATATCGTCGCCATCATCACCATCATCATCACGTGCACCAGCATGAACACCATATCACTATCATCATTACCACTACCATCAGCAGCAGCAGCAGCAGCACCACCACCACCACCACTACCATCACCACCACAAATGCATCCTACCTGATCCAGCACCTACATCAGAATCGGGTTTTATATTCAGCCTTGCCCTGTCAGCATCATTCTTTTCACTGATTACGCTAGATGCTGACATCTGAGCTTCTTTGATCCACCCATTCGCCATCCCTCTAGTATCTTTGCAGTCTACGAGACAATGTAAGCAAGAAACAGGTCAACAGGGGATGAGGGAGAGAGAGAAGGGGGGGGGGTGAGAGATGATAAAGAGTGGATAATAAAAAAAAAGAAAACAAAAATATAAGAGACAGATAAAAAGAAAGAAATTAGAGAAAGAGAGAGAGGAACAAATTTTTTAAAAATGAAGATAAAGAGTGGCAAATCAAATTACAAAGAGATAACTGAATAATCATATAAAAAATTGAAAAAGATATGAATCTCTACACCATCACAAACTGAAAAGGAATACGATCTTTATACCAACACAAGATGAGAGAGATAAAAGAGAGGAACATATCCGAGGCCGCAACAAAGTGAGAGAACAATGCCTCAGCTACCATGGGCTATAGGTAAACATATCTGCAGTGAAATATGAATAAGTTGATGATTCTCTTATTGGTGCATAACTCACGGTGTCTTTAAAACATCAAGAGCAATGATATAAATTACCCAAGAGTATATAGGAATATAAGTTATGCACTTGATTTTTTTAATAGTATCTAAATAGCTTTACAGTGTAAGATAAAAACTTTCAAAGAGACTATACAGAGAGATTGAAACAACTCACCATACTCGAAGAGATAATACTTTGGAACTCTAAGAAACAGTCCTCCTGTGGTCTTGTTTGTATAGATGACAATGTCAATGGGTTCACCTAACACATCATAGAGACAGGTCTCACTGATGGTAAGATTCGCATTAGCTACATCACCTCTGACTGGTGATCCAGCATCAACCACAGCTACGATCATCTTAACCAAGTAGAAGGAGGAATTACCAATTCGTCTAGTAAAGTAATAAAGGGAAATCATACATTTCACACACATATATATATATATATATATATATATATATATATATATCTAGTAGTCGGTTCCACGCACTCCGCCTTTAAAAAGACAGTTCCATCCTATGGATAGTAATATTTAAGGGTCAGTTCCTTCATTATTTTCATTCTTTGCTTCATCTCCATCATCATCAATCTCTAAATTATAGTTGCAGATATCAACATCAGTGCCATCACCACCACTACCATTAATATCATCACTACCACCATCACTTATATCTTCAACATCACTACCACCATCACTAACTTGACTAATATCATCAAAATCATTGCCACCATTACTAATATTATCATCATCACTACCACCACCATTGCTATAATCATCATCATCATCACTATCAACATTGCTACCTGCATCATCATCACTACCACCACCACTACTTGCATCATCATCATCATCATCATCACTATCACTACCATCATCATCATCATCATCATCATCATCACTACAACCATCACTAATTTCATCATCATCACTGCCATCATGTCCACCAACGCCATCACAATCACTTACTCTTGGGAAAGAGCATTTGCAATATAAGTAAGCTGAGCATTAGCTCCAGAATCCTGGTCAGTAGCACTGACAATGGCCAGCTCAGCGTTGTTGAGAACCGGGAGAGGGAAGAACTCGAAGCTATCACTTCTATTGAAGATTGGGCAGTTATCATTGGTATCATCAACATGTATCTGAGTGTAGAACAAAAACATTTATCACTTAACCAAGACATTGCTACAATCCTATGTATTATTTTCACTATGTCCTATCTTGGACCAAGGGGTTGTTCTCAGTTGGCATTTACATAGGTCCAAATATGTATTTCTAGGGTTAGGGGTGAACCATCAGTTGTTTTTGTTTTATCATTATGGTAAACCTCACATCACCGAATCAACTCTAAACCGACACAAACCAACTTATTCTTGGCCATCAGAGGCAATGTAATTTTTTATAGTATTGTTTGGTCTCTTGTCAGTTTGGAGCTTGTTCAGTTGATGTGACCGGGGCATAACTCTGAAACATAAAATAATTTCAAAAAATCAATTTAAAGCAATTTCAATGGCCCAGTACATCATCATTTGAAATATGCGAAAAAATTGCAATGACGTATTACGTAATCCAAGCACGATTTCTGTGGGATACTATACATTTGAGATTTTAAATAGCCCTTAAGTTGATATTTCGAATGTAGTTGCGATCGTGTTCTAAGCTTAATTAGTAAAAAAAAAAAATTACTTTAGGGCTTTGGTTGTAATAAAGTAGTAGTTTAGGTTCAGGCCTAGGGTTTGGTATACTGTCAGGTATAATTCTAGGTCCAGGGTCTAAGTCAGGAATTTAGATAGAAATTAACCGTAGAGCAATTTTCACCATACCATACATGCATCTAGGACCATATAACTGCTATTGGGATACAGCTAAGTGGTAGATAAGGTTTTATTTGTCTGATATGACTTAGAATTATACAAGCAAACATAATTAAAACTTCAATGCAGACCTTAGCATGTTCTGAAAGTTAGTACAATGATTCATGAAGAACGAGTCACTCAGAATTATGATGAATCTATAACCTGATAAATACCACCCCCCCCCCACCCCCGCGAAAAAGGGCATACCTGGATAATAATCTCTCCTAACCGAGGTGGAGACGAGTTATCTCCTACACTAATGATAAGAAGATAATCAGTGGCCACTTCACGGTCTACTTCACTGTCAATGGTGAGAAGAACTTGATCTGTGTGGACATTAAACTCCTGGATACCAGTCTCATTGGCTTCAGGTTCTACACAGAAGGAACATGAAACAATATTATCATAGGAGCATCAAATGAAACTTCTCTCATATTTAGAGAGGCAATGATCAATTTATCAAATAAGTCCACAAATGAGAAACAATCTAAGGGAACCATAAGAAAAGACGATTTTAAAAAATTCCATTTACTATCATCAACCTCACCATCATCATCACAATCATCATATCATCATCATCACCTTCATCGTATCATCATCATCATCATCATCAGCAATACCATCATCATCATAATCACCACTATTATCATCTCCACCACCATCATCATCAGCAGCATCATTATCATCGTCACCATCATCATCAAAATCATTCTCATGAACTTTTTTTTGACTTCCAGCAAATTTGAACAAGTATTGTACATGCATGTACTTACTTTGCACAGGGATGAAGGAGCATGTGATAAAGGATGTTCCATTAATGGTGTAGGTTGGGGTAGGTTCCACAGTGGAAGGGATGATCCCGGCTTCAATATTCTCGGTGGTGTAGTTCTTTATAGTAAAGTGTCTCGCCTCGTTACCTTGGTAATCAATCAAACATAAGAACAAAGAATGTATTTATGCATTTGAAAAGTATTCTAAAGAGTTCAACTTTATCTTAAACAATTTGTAAATTTGTATATGAATATGCAAAAAATATCTTACCACTAACAATGGAGACATTATAGTTAGGTCCTGTTGAGAAGTAGTCAGCCACTGACAGAGTTTGTATAATGCCATCGACATCCAAACCTTCTTTGATATGAACAGAATGATCAATGATTCTCTCATCTTCTCCCATTACGCTGAAACTTTTCAACTCTAAGAAGAAATCTGAAGCACACATCTCTCTCTCGGTGTGAAAGATATCAAACCTATAGGCATCGCCAACCTACATGAGAAAGATAGATAATATCATATCCCTTCTATGAATATTCATGAGTATTCTAAATACATGATTGGCCAATTGGTGCTCACGTAATAAAATATAATTTCATTAGGAAAAACAAATCACTGCCAGAGCTCCGAATAGTTTTAACTATTTTTCCTCGGCAGAATTGCGCATGCTCTATTTAATATTTTCTTCCAAGGCACTACTGCGCATGCTCACTGTTCATTGACAAAATATGTGTCAAATTCGAACGCGCAGATGACCCGTCAAGCTAGTCCTTATACGGACTGCTCATAACCTTGCCGCCTGAAGTATCGGCGCAAGTCACTGGTACTTTAGCCCCGCGCTAAATAGCGCTCGATCCAGATCAGCTGGTACCTAATTGGTTCGGATCGGATGTGTAAACAAACATGGCGGCCTCCGAGGAAGTTCGCTTTAACCTCTTACATAGGGCAGATATCGACGATTTTAATGCTTCCACTGACAGTTCAAATACGAAGAAAGTGTTCAAGTTTGGTTTGGTTGTTTTTCGTGAATTCTGCAGAATTCAACGTCACTTTTGAGGAACTTTCAAATCAATATTTTTTTTTAATTATTTTTTTGAATTAGTTGTAAAGAAGAGATATAAAACAAATATGCCAAGCATTTAGTTCGAAAGTATAGTGGAAATTGTATATCTTCGGAGAGACTGGCTAAAGTTACTATTTTTTCCTCGGGGCTTCGCCCCTCTGAAAAAATAGCACCATGCCAGTCCCTCCTCAGATAAATAATTTCCACTATACTGTCTCACAGCTTGGTATATTTGTATAATATTTCACATATACATATATCTATATCTTGGTGTGAAAGATATCAAACCTATAGGCCTCACCAACCTACATATGAAACATAGAAAATAATAGATTACTCATATCTGTCTCTAACTTTGAAAAATATAATCTATATGCCATCACTAACCTATAGGATAGATAGATAATTTATTTACGTTTATATCTGTCTCTTTCATATCAATGACCTAAAAAGATAACAGTAACAGTTGATATTAAACAAGACAAATGCGACTGCATCTCCAATATGGCTCTGCCTAAACTCAGTTAATTCATTATTACAATTTCTACTTCCGGGTATATATTTCATAATTTTCACTGCTGGTATAAATATTCACAATTATTTCCTGTTTCCTGCTTCATTTTCCTCACTACGAGATGATACATACTAGTTGATTTACATCCATCAATAGGTTTTTATTGGCTGCAATCTATGTATAAGAGTCCCAATCATTTTGTTCCTCTGTGGTGAACTAGCATCAGGTACTACGACTTATTTCCTCCAATGGTACTTCACATATTATATATATATGGCAATGAGGCCTAAAACACAGGAGTTCATAAAAATAGACCTCTTTTATCTTTGACCTACTTACCCCAATATCTAATCAGTTCGTCTTCCTATACTATCATCAAGTTTGAAGTTCATATATCAGTTGGTTCTTGAGATATAGCGATAACGAGGCTAAAACCTTGTAATTTCAGAAAATGACCCCCAAGACCTTGACCTTTGACCTACTTACCCCCCAAATATAATCAGATCGTCTTCTTTTGATGATACATGCTATCATAAGTTGGAAGTCATACCTCAAGTAGTTAAAGTAGTTCTAGAGAATGAATAAGCTCCAGACGGACAGAATGACAACCCGAAAACATAATGCCTCCTGCATCACCTTTCGTGGGCGGAGGCATAAAAAAGGGAATCTATTTTATACTAATCTACATGTTAATACGTAAAATATATAAACACTGCATTGTTTGTACTCCCATAATCCAAACAGGTTAACACGTATAGATCGATTACATGTCGTTTTCTTCGAGGGTTCGTTTTTTCGAAGGTTCGCTACTCAATGGGTTCGTAATTCCGAAAAGTTATGTAGGGCCCTATTGCATTTTCGGAATTACAGTTCCTCGAAATTATCATCCCTTTTTCATTTTCGGAAATATGAACCCTTTTTTTGTTCATTCTTAGAAATTACGAACCCTATTTCATTTTCCGAATTATATACGAACTATCTAAATAACGAACCTTCGGAATAACGAACCTTCGGAGTATTGCATCATATGTTCGGAATTATGAACCCTCTGCTATGGGAAATTCGTGTTTTGGAGTTATGAACCTTCGGAAACGAGTACCCACTGTAGATCTAGTCCAACAAAGGGGTGTAAACCAAACTGTCTGCTAAGAGTCAGAAGGGCATTAACTCATTTAGAGTCCTTCTGGGGTCTTGGCACATGTAACACCAGAGGGAAAGAGTGTATTTTCCTCACCACAAGGTCCAGTATAACAGCTTCAGCCGGAATACTACCGGTAATGATGCATTCTCCGTTTACAATACTGCCCTCTTGTGGTATTATTGTTCCTCCTCCTCCTATTGTGAATGAAATTTTATACATAATTAATATTTTGAAGTTGAAGGATGTTTGTGTTGCCTTTGAATGGATTCCATCATACTGCGATATTAACGGTCGTAGATCGGGCTGCCAAAAAAGGAGCCATGAAAAAGGGTATAGACACAGTTATACCAAATATGAGACGTGAACTAGCAGCCTCTCGTTTGATCCATTATAACAAATTATGGCAAACAGAATGGGACAAAGCCGAACACGGTAGATTTTTATATGCTTTACATAGCGACGTTTCAAAGCCCATATACAGACATGGCTTGTCTCGCACAGAAGAATGCTTGATACAACAACTAAGAGTAGGTAAATGTAGTTTAAATTATTACCTTTTTCAAATTAATCAGCATGATACTGGCCTCAGTGAAGCGTGTCAAGAATTTGAGACGACTGAACATTCTATTTTATTGTCAAAATACGATAAAGATAGACGTCTCTTAAAAGAAAGGATTAAATTGAAAAATCCTAATCTGAAACAATAATTGATGTCTAACCCAATTTTCACTCGTGAATTATTGGGTTTTATATATATGATACTAATCGTTTTAGATAGCTTTTTTAGTTATCAATGATCCTCTTACATAACTGATCTTGAAGTAATTTGGTAAAGAGACATATTTGCGGTTTTTCCATGAACAATAAGAATTAACCCCCCCCCCTTTTTTTTTTTTTAATTTCCGTTTGATTGCTTGCGTATCTTGATATTATAGCGAATAATTACGAAAACTCACGATCGACAGCTAACTTAGGAGATGGGATACTACAATCTACCATACTAATGATGACCATTAATAACACCATTTTCACCACAAAAAAATTCTCTCGTGGGCTTTCCGAAGCCTACGCCAAACCTACGAAAGTGACTGGCGCGAACCAACCAACCAACCTCCTGCAAATAAATATTCTTCAAAATAGCACTTCTATTCTATTACTAAGTTCCTCATGCTAATTCACGTGTCAATGATTGATAACATAATTCATAAATGATATCATGAATTCAGGTACTGTAAAGTTTGAAGGGAAATCCAGCCTCAATGGCAAGTTGCTCTGAAAGGCAAACAGGAGAGACGGTTGACCGCAAGTATGTCACAATCGAATCACCAAATTGCTAATTTGGGATGTGCATAGATGTAGTGATCTCATTTTTCAAACATCCATAACTTTCTTATCCTTGTCCGATTTCTTTCATACTTTCACCATCCTGTTTATTTTTTTTTCTGCTTTCACAAAATCATATTACCAATTAATTCTGCTTCACATATTTAGGCCTACAATTCATTATAGAAGTTGGCCAAAATATGGAATATCTTTAGCATCAAATAATTTCCTCTTCAAAATAGCAACATGTATATTTTTACACTGTACATCACAATAAACCGAGCTCATTACTCAATATAGTTTTTAAATGCGAATAGTAATTCGTTCTGCAGAAATAAGTAAGGGGAAGTGACAATCTTGCTTTAAAGCATTGGCCTACAGTTTGCAAATTTGAAGACATTAATTCCTACTGAAATCTTATTCTAGCAATAACAACAGTGATTTGACTCACATTCTTGAACTTAGTAACAGACTTGTATCCTAGCTGAGAAAGTTAAATTGTTAAAGTAAGAAGGATCTAACTCACCTTTAGCATTAGCTAGGCTGACCTTCTTACACTTAGTAACAGATTGGAGCTCTCTCTGAACTTGTAGGACCATGATCTTATTGACATAGACAAAGATCTCTTCCCCTCCTCCTAATGTGATTTCCTCCCTGCCACTGAAATGCATCCCGGTTCGGATCGCACTTGTGAACCTGCCCAGTATGTTTGAAAATGTGTATGAAATAATCACAATTTAATAGAGATATAATGTATCCGCATGTGCATGTAGTTCTGTAAATGTGGCATATTGCACTTCAGGCTATTGCATAAGTATGACATAATTATCTGGTATTCATGCCCCTGCAACTCCTGCTCTGCGGTCAACTTACTACAAGTAACAGAACTCCTAACTTCAACCCTTTTTAGAACCTTTAAATTTACAGCAAACATTTATAATATTAACTATATATATATATATATATATATATATAGCGAGAAAGGCGTGGATGTGTGTACCGTTCGGTTGAACCATGTAAAGATTAGATATGTGAAGAGAGAATGATGGAACAGAATGAAGCAGGTCACTCGGTGTATTTACAAGCTTTCGGCTCATGGCCTTCTTCAAGTTTATTTGCTAAATCAAACAGAATGAAAGAAATAATAATAAGCAAAGACAACAGAACAGAATTATTAGAAAGCTGGCAATATAAATCAACAGGAGTAAGTGAAATTGAAAAGATGTTACTCGGCAGGAGTAAGTGAGATAACGCAAATGGAACTCAATAGAAACAAAAGTATCTATTGAGTATCTGTTGATTTATTTTGCCAGCTTTATGATTGTTCTGTTCTGTGGTCTTTAGTTTTGTTAAGTTGCCTATTATTATTTGTTTCATTCTGTTTGATTTAGCCGGGTCCGCTCCTTATTCATAAGAACCGCTATTCATAGAAAACCGTTATTCATTTAACACGCGCTATGAATAGCGGTCCTTATGAGTAGTTTTAAATAGTGGTCCTTATGAATGGATGTCCTTGTGAATAGTAAGGAAATTTGTCTATGGTTTGCTCGCTATTCAGAAGGACCGCTTTTCGTTCAAAACCGCTATTCATTTAGTCACGCGTTATGGATAGCGGTCCTTATGAATAAGTGGTCCTTATGACTAGCAAGGTTACCCAAATTTAGCATATAAACTTTAAGAAGGCCAGGAACCGAAAGCTTGTAAATACACAGAGTGACCTGCTTCATTCCGTTTCTGCATTCTCTGTTCACTTTTTTTTTTTTTTTAACACATGCACACGCTGATATCAATATGCCTATAGCATTTCATTTATTTGATGTACGATAAAAGAGCAATGTAGATAAAATGCCTTGCTCAAGGGCATAAGTGTCGTGCCGGGGATCGAACGCCCGATCCTCGTATTTCCAGTCACACACACACACACACACACACACAAACATATATATATATATACTCTAATGTTCTAGAGAAGTTATTCTCACAAGGCCTCAGCGCTCTTTTTTTCTTCAAGTTTTCTGTTCTCTCAACATTAATTTAAAGCAAAGGCTGAATTTCATTTATTCATAAGATTATTATGTAAATGATTTTGTATGCATTGTATTCATTGTATGTACATATATTTACCCGAAATGAATGAAGGAATAAATTTAAATTTAAAGTAATCAACAAGCTAGATTTGGTTTCAATCTCGCAAACCTTGTTCGGTTCATATCCATGACATCTGTAAGTTTTATATTGCATTATATGTCAATGAAATATGCACTTTTGCCATGATTTACAAAATACTAACAATAGGCTGATGGTTATCTATAGTTCTAGTTTTTGTAATGTGAAAATGACTTACCCAAAGTTATGAAGAACATGTGAGCAATCCCTCTGGTCTAATGTAGCATATACTACACTATCAAGAGGAAAATAAGACTCGGACCAATATCTGTAAGACAATGACAGTCATTCAAAAACAGCTTACGAAGAGCATGACTGAAAAGTTTTGTGGACAACTCAGCATAATCTAGAGTCTACACCATTCAGTAAATCTAAGACTCAGACCAATACCTCTTAACTCATCAACAATATCATATATCCTTTGTATAGTAATTCTAATTCTACAAAGTCATTTACATGTACTATCAAATCTGCTACGCTTGAAGTACCAGGAGAGTAACGGTATATTTTGATATTGTTAAATACATATTGTTATGATTTCTTGCACATACAGTGAAAATTACATAATATGAAAACATATTCTTGAATTCACTAAGGTCTAGGGCATACTTGTTGACTGGATCATAAAAAGATGACGTATTCAACCAACGAATGACAATGTTGGTCTCAAACACATCGTTACTATCAACATTCCGGAACCAATCTGAGAAGGTGTCCAAGGTTGGGTCATCAGATTCTCTCAGCCAAGCAGGGAATGGACTGTCAACATATGTAGGTGATGTCTTCAATGTTTTAGAGGAAGAGTCAAAGTCTTCATCAGAGGCACTGTAGAAAAAATGAACAGACATAATAAATTCTGCTTATAATTAACTTTTTCTTTCAGTATCACCACTGCTGCATTTCTTCTTTCACCGGTCTATCCCTTTATGAAGTAATAGAATTTCCCAAAACTTCCCAAAACTTGCCTTAATGACTTTCTGCCGATAGTCTCTCTCTCTTCCTCTCTCTTTCTCTCTCTCTCTCTCTTCCTCTTTCTTTCTCTCTCTCTCCCTCTCTCTCTCTTCCTCTTACTTTTTTTTTCTCTCTCTCTTACTATGTGCTCCCTTTATTTCCCATTGTCCTTTCTCTTTTTCATCTATCCGTTCCTTGCCTGTTTTACATTACACACATCTAATTTTCGGTTATGCAATTATGAAATTGACATACCTAAAATCGTAATAGGTGATTGGTAGAGATATATCCAAACCTTCCGCCATGCTGCGATTAATTGGAGCTAGAGAGAGATAAATGAAAAAAAAAAGATCAGTAGAGAACAGCTTCCAGTTACAAAAACACCGAGTGCAACATGCATACAACGTAGAAACTTTAAAAAGCCGTTTGAACTGTCTAGTCTATTTTACCACCACTTTCTAGAGTTGTTACAAGCATATACTCTCTTCCTGCATTGTATATAATTATCTTTTCCTTCCTTACCCAGGGATATTATATAAAAGATAAAGTTGAGTTCTGGTCATGCGATTAAGCTGTGAAAAAAAATGTCTGAACACAATTGGGAAAGGTTGATCATGTCTAAATAAGGATTGGTGTATACTGTGAGGTTTTGTAATGATCAAAATGACAAAAAATCAACTCAAACTCGCTCAAAAGCACATGCACCGCATACAGAAATTGGTATATGGGACTGCACACAGATGTGGCAAGAATGTTCGGCTCGAACACTTCAACTATTTTTCGTCATAATTCGAATATGGGGGCATTTGAAGAGAAATCCTGGGGGTGGATATTAATTTCCACTATGATGTTCTTCCAAACTGACATAAAAGGAATGAGAAAGCTCACAAATTATTTTTCACCATTCCCAGAACTCAACCTTCCCTTTAAGATATGATATATATATATAAAATAAGACTTTCAAAATGTTACCATACACTGGATGAAATAGTGAACTAGAATTAAGGGATTTTAATTGCCACATCCAAACATCAGCAAATAACATAATTAAATGCACTTCATGTTTCACTGTACTGGTTGTGTAAAATACATGCTTTTATCGTGTTTTGTAAGAAATACCACTCTTGGACTCACTTACCAAGATTTGCTAATGTAGTTATAGGTATACTCTGCCCCTCTACACTAGTATTGCCTGCATACGTGAGTCTTATTGTACAGGAATAGTCTGTTCCATACTGGACACCATCATCAGAATTAAGGAGGATACTAAGATCTGTTGTGTTACCAACTAGTCCAGAGACAAGAGGTGCATTAGCACTGGTACAGTTGATCACATAAGACCTTTAAGAGAGAGAGAGAGAGAGCATATGCATAATGTGAGAGAAATTTATGTTCTGATTTTTTTTAAAAGGAGAATCTCACAGGCAAATTTAGGTAAAGGGAAAAAGAATTGGATGAGAGAAATAATTTGCATGGCTAAATTTATGACTGAATTGTTCCTATTTGCTGCCTTTGACTTTGTGCAAATATCCGTAAAGGATGCAAAAACTAAACATAATATATTTACAGAAATTTGTCAAAGTTTCCTTTTCACACTCAGTACAGTAGCTAATAATGTTTAAGCCACAAAGTGTAATACTGTCAAATGACCTTGTTAGCCAATGACCTTCATGATGTCTGAAAGACACTGTCAATGACACTTACCATTCAGTGGTATCATTCAATACTGTGTCACTTGAGTAAGGAGGGTATAAGACATGAGGAGCTTCCCATTCCACGAAGATTTGCTCAAAGGCCGGTGCAGTGACATTGATTTCAGAAGGAGCTGGAAGAAGAATACGCCCAAACCAGTTCATATTTTGATGATGCAACATTTGCTCTGTCAAGATTTCTTCAGGGCTACGCTTTGTCAGCGATATTAGCTACGTTAATACGGATTTGTGATTAGCGAAACTTTAATTTAACGAAACAACGACTCACTAACAACCACACGGGCCCGAAACAACGACGCTCGTTTCTCTGACATACAACTAAACTTAAAGTTTCAAAACTACGAGTCCGTTCATACGGTCTGAAACTACAAGATAACTTAACGTTTTGAAACTACAAGCAAAACTTAAAGTTTAGCTCCCTTCGTGTGAACCTGACTATTGCGTTATGGGTTGAATCACACTTAGATTTTGCGTTAGGTATATGTTTAGGGTTAGGGTAATGATGTGGAATTTATGAATTTTATTAGTATTAGGAAACAGAGCTATTGTTAACGGAGAATGTGCCACAGAAACCTCATCAACCCTGAACAGCAATTTTCTGGAAGAATGAAAAGGTCTGCATGTCGATTCAATCTCAATACCTTATTCTCTGACATCTATATTAATTGATTTGATTTTGATTTATTGATTTCTGCATCATTTCTAACATACATTGTTCAGTCATGGCACAAATATCATACCTATAGTACATAATTATACTTGCTGAATGCACAACTGAATACATTATTGAAAACATAATTGAATGAAGACTGAATTCATAACTGAATACATATTTGAATCCATAATTGAATACATTTTATACAATTTATACACAATAACATTTTTTAAATGGTATTTCATGAGCCTTATGTAAATTAAGGTTCAAAATAAATATAACCTCTTCATTTATTTAGAATTAATTAACATTTACATCATAATGGTCTAAACTGTGTAAAATTACTACAGTTTGTAAACAATTACTCACTGCAGTAGAACAAGTAGTTCTCCTGATTGAGAAAGTAGTACTGTGATGAGGACTGAGACGACGCTAGTCGTGTACCGGTCAGACTTGCTGGTGTGGCACACTCTCCACCTGTGACTCGCTTCTCAATGTCATACACTGAGAAATAGATGTTACAGCTACAAGCTAGATTGTTGTCGGATAAATCACTGTGTGACGAATTGGAATTGGAAAACAAATATAAAATGCTTAACAACTTTTCATGATTCTAGTTCAAAATGAACAGAAGTATTCCAAGAATAATGCCTTGGGGATTGCCGCTGTTTACAGCACCGGTTTACTGGGGTGAATAGATATTGATAAAGGATACTTCAGTTTTCTTCATGCAAAAGCCTCCTAGGCTGATTTTAGCTGGAATACATGTATCTGATTCTCAAGACCACCTTTTCTGAAATCGTGTCAGTTACATAGCTAATATATAGTTATTGCAAGGAAATCTGCCAGTAGGAATAGCAATCTGACGATCTTTCATTTCATAAAGCAAAACTGAATGAATCATTATTACAACTGGAAATCGACAATCCGCAAAATGTAATTATATTACAATATTGCGATTCAAAATATTAATGACATGCATTTTGCATCTCACAGAGTAAATTATACACAGGTTGTAACACAGTGTGAAAATATAATTGAATTAGCCACATCAACCTGTTGAAAACGGTTCTATGTTGGTATAACACAAATTTCCCAAAGAACTCAAGCGGAGATATTTGGGCATCCACATCAACACATGAAAATGATGGATACATGATACTACATGCACTAAAAAAAGAAAATTACAATTAGTCAGAGATCAAATGTATATGGAGGAAACCATACGTACACTGACGTGACACTCTCTAGCTGACTGAAAGCATTTTCTCCCAGTGTTCTGATCCGATTATGGGATAAGTCTCTGTTAGAGATTCGGAACACAAAGTTTAAGTGAACATAAAAATGTAAAATGCTCGCTACGTTGTGATGTAGCCTATCGTATTGTCATGAACAGTGCATGATGTACTGAAGCATGATGTGATGAAACAGAACATTAAAAATATAAAGACTTCTATGCACAAACAATCAGGTTTCTTACTTTTTTTGTATATTCACAACAATCCCTGCTCAGTCAGCATTGTTTTGTCTCCTTCTTAAACATATTCGTAACAATCATTCGTATATGTACATGAAGATGAAATGAATATTTATACATCACCCAATGCATATTCATTTTTAATGAGCATCCATAAAGTCCAATGCATTATATTCAAAGTGACATAGTGCCATTTAATAGTCACAATGGTCATAATGAAAACTTGTACATTCTAAATAAATAATCAAAACAACTATAGCGGCTACAAATATTGTTCAGGCCTAAATGGATTTTGATGTACATGTAGTTATAATCATTACGATTACAGTACTGAAGTGTAGTCACAAGTAGCCTTCGTCTTCAGAAAAAAAGCAATAAAGTAGCAGCTTACATGATTCTGAGATCTTCTAAATCACTGAAGGCCGGGAAGTGTTCAATACGGTTATCACTCAGTTTGCTGTATCACGGACGGGATTTTTGGTAAAGAGAGGAGGATTTGTCAGTTATACCAGTTATCTGAAGCTCAATTCAATTGAATTCATTTCATTTATTTCTTTCATTAAAAAACACATGAGTTTCAAAAAGGACCATGTAGAGATGAGGCACATAGGAAATATAGAACAAGTAAATAAGTTATAATACAATAAAATACATGAGACAAACCAAAAATGCAATTCTCAAAAACAAAAACAATACAGAAGGACAAGTTATATCACTCTATAAGTAGGTGGCATGAAGACGTACATGTAGCTTGATTTTGGCTTTGAAAGAAATTTACGATAGGACGAGTTTCTGTGTTTTTACCATTATGCTTTCTTTCCCTCTTTTCATCTTTCAACAATCTTTGTTTTTTTTTCTCTCCCTCTCCCTTAGTTTTTAAATGATCCCTCCCCCAGTGTCGCTTCTAAATTGTGTTATCCTCACCCTAACCTTCTCTCTCTCCCTCTCTCTCTCTCTCTCTTCATTTTCTCAATACCTATTTTCTTCTCTCAGTCTTGAATTCGCTTATCGAATAATTTTTGCTTTTCTTCTTTGAATCCTTGTTTTTACCTCTTATTTTTCCATATGTATTACCTAATTTCACTACGTTACTTACAATTTTTCCTATGGACATGGGCAAAAGCCTAATTCTGTTTAACATTTGCACACTTATTCTCTCCCCTCCCCCTCCTCTTTCTTCTTGCCTTTTTTGAATGTCTGTCTTTCTCTCTCTCTCTCTTCCTCTATCTCTCTCTCTATTCTCCTGTACACGGTAATAACCTGAACTTAGTAAATTTGCCGAGTTTAACAAATCAACAAACACCCCCCCTCTCTCTCTCTCTCTCTCTCTCTAATTGCCTCTCTATCTATAACAATATACTTACATTTTCTCCAGATTATTCAGTCCATCAAAAGCTCCATCTCCAACTGATTTTATGTTGTTGTTATACAAGTACCTGCCCAAAAGGGGAGGGGGAGACATTAGATTCACAAATAGGATTTTCTGATCTGATATAACACCCATCCAAGGTGGTTGGACATCACAATAATCAATACATCAAACCACATATAAATATTCCAAAATATGTTCATCAAAAGTGAACATTCGATTTCGGCATTTTTCATAAATGAATTTATCAAATGCACCAATGAAATAATGAAATAAAGGAACAGATTACGACAGTATCATAAAAAGAGAGACATGCACCAGCAATACAATGCCCTTGCACGATTCTGGAAGCTCACAAGTTCAAGATGAAAGTAGAGGAAATGACCTCTTCATACAAAGATTCATTTCTTTCACAAACATCAAGTTACTTACAGTTCCCTGAGATTGGTTAATGGTTTCAGTAATGTAGTAGCGATCTCTGGAATTTGATTGTTCTGAAGATACCTAGAAAAGCAGAAAAGAACTAGAATGTTTAGGTCGTAAAGAATGGAATTCTCGATTGTTTCATGTGCCCTATATAGGGTGTAGATGGAAAGTGAAAACAAGTTTATGGACAGATTATTCTTTGGTTGATATACACATTATTGAAAAGCTCATTACTCTTCTTTAAAAATCAAATGAAATTTTTAAAAATATGATTAACAAATTATGCATGACCGATGTCTGACCATCTGAATTTACAGTGCCAGAAACCCAGTTGTCCAAAACACACAAATGGCTGGTATGTTTGCTTCATTATGGTTTTGAAAAGACTCGAAGTCAATCAATGAATTCATTCCAAAGATTAGACACTACGCTTCGTACTGAAATAAAATGAGGGTGTCACACAGATCCTTGGTAAAAAGCAATTAGTACTGAAATAAGAGTGGGTTCCCAGGATTTGTAAACGGTAAACAACACACTTCGAGCACGTAATGAAGTTACATACAAGTTACATATAAAGGGACGAAAACTTACATGTATTGAGTATTTAGTGAAGCAAAAGCTATAGGTGATATAGTACTGATCAGATTGCTAGAAAGATCAAGCAAATACAAAGACTGGGTGGAGAGTTCCGCAGCTGGGTATACTGTCAGCTTGTTGTTGGACAGATAGCTGCAAAAAGAAGAAAACTCAAATCGGCAATGAAGGTCAAAGTAGTCATAGGCATGATAGGGGTCAAAGGGAATTTGTCTGCCGAGAACAAGAGCGTGAGATATATTCTTTCAACGGTGGAACACACTTACAGCAAAAGGGTCCATGGTAAAATATGGATCTTGAGTTCAACAGCCTTCTGGCTCAGCTTCTCAAAGACTAAAATAAAAATGATGATAGCTTTATTTCAATTGTTCACGCATTTCACAGGGTGCTCAAGAGGTGCCTACTGAAGTACTATTATTCAACTGGATTTAGCCCAGCTGCCACAAGGCACTTAAATCATTCAAGGAATACATTTCTACCAGGTAGCCATTTACTACACCTGGGTTGGGCATGTAGATTGGTGTCATGCAAAGGATATGATTGGCCCAGCGGTACTCGAACCATAATCCCAAAACCGCGTAAATTTACTACACTGATTAATGTATAACACAATTGCCAATTTAAATATAAAATAATCTTACATTTAACTTATTTCCAATTCTAATATCTAGAAAAAAAAATTCAAATAATCTTCTCGAAGAAATATACAATCTACCGCAACAACATGAACAAAACATGATTCGACCAGTTCCCTGATTCGACTCACGCATGTGTATTTTCCCTGTATCATGTGTATGGTGACATGCGTATTTTGTGAAATTTTATCATCTAAATTTAATAGTGCTGTCATCGGAAAGTCTTCTGCTGACACTCCTGTCGATAATAAACTTTTCTGGCTGGAATCCAGAAGACGACATGTCGATAAAGATTCTGATATTAGTGATATGATTATGATAATATCTGTGAATTCCACATTAAATATATAATAGAATAACGGCAACATTTCCACATTTGAATGTTTGTAATTTTTGTAATACTTCTATATTATTTCCATGCCTCTTTTTATCGCCGATTATCGCTGTGGTAGGCTCCCTGTAGTAATTTGTTCTTGACATGAAATTTACTGATAATGTCTTGTCGACAACTGTCGCATTGGTCGTAAATTCGACCCTCCATGTCGACAAAGAAAATTCAATTCGCTGACAGCACTTTTAAAGAATGAGATTGTTTAGAACTTACATTTTGTTTGCAGAGACATTTTCAAAGACATTTGTAGGAAGAGATGAAATCAAGTTATTATTCAGGTTTCTGCCATAGAGAAATTGAAAAATAGTGGAAAATTAAATGAAAGGTCAAACAGGTAGGAAATTTTTTAAACACTTTCGATCGTTAATAACTCGAAACTTATAAGTCGTATCAGACTGACGTTTTTTTATGTTCTATAGTTGAAAACTGTCAATTATACTGGAAATAACTTTTACGACATTTCTTTAAATATTATTTTTTCTTAAAATAATGCTCTGAATATTTAATATTAAGATTTTCACTTTATAAAAAAATCAAGGCCTCAACTTCTGTGTGTATAATAATTCAGAACATTCTGTATTACAGCTTGCAGCATTTGTTACTAATTGTCACCAATGATTCATCACTCTAGGCTGAACAATTGTTCTGGATTTTAAGCTGCAAAACACAATGGCGAATGTAGTTTATTTAATCAATTACTGATACACACAGATTTTGTGGCCGTGATTTTTCCAAAAAATGAAAATCTAATTAAAAATTAATTAATTTTTTTTAAGTATTCAAAAAATGTCATAAAACCTGCTTCCAAAAATTTTTACGTCCTTCAACTGTACAATGTGAAACGCGAAGTGTTATACAAGTTATATCTTTAAAGTTATTAACGATCAAATGGCCGAATTTAAAACATAGTGTCCTTGTTTCATATTGGTGTTAATGGTGGGAAAAAATCAAAGGCATTTCAATTCATGTACTCCAAATACATGTACACGGGTCTTTGATACCTTAGATAACATGTTGGATCTATATGGCTGTCTCTCCCAATCCAGGAGTTGAATAATTTCCTGGTAGGACTGATTGCTCCAGATGTATTGTCAGAATTGCTAAGCAGTAAATTTCTAGCACTAGTTAGACACAATTATGTTTGGCATACAACCCCACTGCTACCAAGACCCTAACCCCATATCTTTAAAAATAAATCACAGAACGATTGTCATTGGTGCAAACGTTGGACCACTAAGTACGATCAGATGCAAAGAGCAGAGATTAATGCTAACTCAACTGTGAAAATTGTATCACAATAAATTTGACAAACTATGCAGAGACCTTTGCTAGTAGATTCTGTCATTCCTAGTCATAGATTATTTATCAAATATACAAAATGTATTATCGAGGCTGCATACAGCTGAGTAAGATTAAATACTTACATCGTATAAACATAACTGGTTCCTTCAAACATCTTTCCTTCTATGGTGTGAATCGCATTATCCTGGAGGTACCTACGGAAAAAAGCGAGAACAGGACTTAGAGAATTTTTAGTTAATAGATGTTCGATATATATATATATATATATATATAAATATATATATATATATCGGATCACAAGAAACCAGCGTTAAAAGGTAGAGCAAGGAAAATCGTTACAAAATCATCCTACTCCTGACATCTTCTTAGACCACCCACTGCATCCACTGTGACATGACAGCAGGGGCGTCGCTACATTTTGAATGGAGGAGGAGCGGATGCGACACCCAAATTTGCCGACAAACATGCTGCACCCTAATCTCCCCCCCCCCCCCCACATATAATAACAACAGAAAACCGCAAATGTAGAAATCTTGATCACACAAATACGGTCTCATTTTTGCAAGGGGACGGGCTGACCCATTTAGCCTGAATATCAACTTTTCAACTTTTTTAAGTTTTCGTAGTGAAAATGTACAGAACTCAGAAGTTGCATAATTATCAGGGAGCCTCGCTTCCCTAATATGTGAATATTCTGGCACCTCGCTGCCCGAATATCGGAACTTTGAAGATCCTCGGGAGGGGGCTGCAGCCCATTGCTGAAGGGGAATGCATTTTGCCTGAATATTAACTTTCCAGTGTTTTTGCCAGCGAGCGAACCGAGCTAGCAAAAAAAAGAGAGAAAAAAAAAGGCCAGTTATTTTTCTTTTCTTTCCTTCCCTTTTCCTTTCCTTTTCTTTCTGTTTTGTTGTTGTTGTTGTTGTTTGTTTTCATTTCCTTTCCCTTTTTCTTTTTTTTTAATATTCCTTTCTCTTTTCTCGCTCCTCTTCCCTCTCCTTTTCCCCCCTCCTTTTTTCGCTGACAGAGGTTGCGCATTTGCCAACAGCAATTTGCCCCCCCCCCCTATAGCGACTCTGCTGCATGACAGGTTGAACTCAAGTACTAGTAATTCTCTTTGAACACCGGTATGCATGCACAAATGAAAAAAAAAAAACTTTCTAAATCTCTGTGGGCTTAGGAAAGACAACATAGTAAGAAATATTTTTAGTACATTCACACCATCTGAAAATTGCAAGAAGCACGTGCAGGAAGTACCGATGGCTGCACGCGTCACGCGTGTTCAGCAGAGCACGTAGAGATTGTCGGACATGTCCAACAGCATCCCTTCGTGTCTTGCGCGCTCCTACATGCTTGGAAAATACGTGCAGACTCATGCGTCCGACGCAAGGATTTTCTGTGAAATCCGTCGTATAGACCACACGCAATGAGGTGCATGACCGGTTATGACCAAATCTTCATTCTCTTTAACGAAAGCTTGACCAATAAAGGGAGACACTCTAAGAGCTACGACCGCGAAATTATATATATATATGTACAGTGCGTCCCCCCAAAAAAGTTACCAGTCAGAAAAACAGTTATAAATATTCATATTTGATCAATAATAAACAATTTATCAAAGAAGAGGTTCTGTTCTCTGTTTGTCCTTACGTATCTCATTAATATTTTCATGTTTCAGTGAGCAATTAACTGCTTTACTGAGTGTTTTGAAATACTAGTTTTGGCAAGGTTATAATTCAAACTGGTTTTCTCAGTCAACCATAAAGTTTTGATGGGATATGTCAAGACATACAGAAAACAAAGCCTATTCTTTCATAAATTGCCTTTTAATGATCAGAATATGAAAATTTCTAAGCCTTTTCAAAACTCGAAACTTTGCTGATACCAGACAGAACCAATACAAAGTTTTGTCAACCATAAATTTTGCACCATTTCACAATAATGGCTTTTGCTCACTCAAGCGTAACATATCGTTAGATGTTTTGGTATCATTTGATAGGAGAGACCCTAAGTTATCCATTGGTATGAAAATTTCATGAACATATTTTGAAATTTTCATTTTGGGAGACTTTTTCCAAATGTCAACTTTTTACGGTTCCCAAATTTGTTAACACTAGTCAGCACAAAATACCAATTCTTGTCAAGTCTGGATTTTGCACCCTTTCGCAAAAGTCGCTTTCGCTCAATCGAGCTCAAAATATTGCAACATATTTTGGTGTCATTTGATAGAAGAGACCCTAATCTATCCACGGGTTCGAAAATTTCCTACATATATTTTGAAATATTTATTTTGGGAGACTTTTTCCTACTGTTAATTTTCTTTGGGGACGCACTGTAGAGAGAAGGGGGTATATACTTACAGGGATGAACCAGTAAAACCATAAAAAGCGTTATCAGCAATGAAACTGATTTGATTGTCACTCAAGTCGCTGAAATACAAAATAGTGAAATGAAAACAAAATTACAATTAAGAACAAAGGACTGGTAATCAAGTTGTATTACCCCTTCAATATCACATGTCTTTCCATGAAAGCAGAATCAAAATAGTGACGTGAGTCATAGTTCTTTGTATATACGATTGGTTAATTGTGTGAAAATGTAGTCTATATCTCTACGAGAAATATGCCTTAAAGTCTATTAAAGCAAAATGATATATTTTCTTTATCATGTAAACATAGAGTGCACTAGTGTACAAATATATTTGTTAGATATGAAAATGTTTATACGGGTTTGAAAATTTCCTACAAATATTTTGAAATATTTATTTTGGGAGACTTTTTCCTACTGTTAATTTTCTTTGGGGACGCACTGTAGAGAGAATGGGGTATATACTTACAGGGATGAACCAGTAAAACCATAAAAAGCGTTACCAGCAATGAAACTGATTTGATTGTCACTCAAGTCGCTGAAATACAAAATAGTGAAATGAAAACAAAATTACAATTAAGAACAAAGGACTGGTAATCAAGTTGTATTACCCCTTCAATATCACATGTCTTTCCATGAAAGCAGAATCAAAATAGTGACGTGAGTCATAGTTCTTTGTATATACGATTGGTTAATTGTGTGAAAATGTAGTCTATATCTCTACGAGAAATATGCCTTAAAGTCTATTAAAGCAATATGATATATTTTCTTTATCATGTAAACATAGAGTGCACTAGTGTACAAATATATTTGTTAGATATGAAAATGTTTATACTAGAAATGAAGATAAACTTTGCATAGATAACTTTCGCTATTCGCAAATTATACCCCTCACTGAAAATGTCTTGTTCCTGCGTGGATTAGATAAGAGTGTAATCAGGCATAAGTCTAAGAAAAAAAATCCCTCTCAAAGAAAAAGTAATATATGTGACGTCACACTTTTGCGCAATGACTGAAATACAAGCTCAGTAAAGAGTGGTATACTTACAGGGATGAATCAGTGAAGTCATAGAAAGTCTCATTACTAATGAACCTGATTTGATTCCCATTCAAGTAGCTGAAATACAAAATTGTGGAATGAAATAAAAACAAAGTATAATTAGGAACAAATAATTGGTATACAAGTTGTATTACCCCATTCAATATCATATGTCTTTTCACGAAAGCTGAATCAAATAGTGATGTGTACTATAACATTTTGTTGGATTGGTTAAATGTATGCAAACAGCTGCAAACATGCAAACATGATCCTGATTACACGTCAATTTTCAGTAGGTTTATAAAGCAACCTACATGTATACATTAACCCAAAGCAACATGATTTCAAATTGTTGCTAATTTTGATATTGTTTATGTACTATATATTTTGTATTATGTATTATGTACTAAGGGCATCCTCGCCCCAAACGTTTGCTATTAGAGGTCTGTCCTCCAAATATATATGTATCAAATGAATGTATATTTTGTCATTATTTTTTTGAAAATACATGCATTATTTTGTTCATTTATTACTCTGTACACTTATATTGAAAATTTGGAAATAAATGTCATTGAACTGGGGGGGGGGCGGTGAATTGAAACAAATACAAGATAATGCTGATTTCATGTTCATTATCGTATTAAAGAAAAACATATAATCATATTCGTCTCTTGAACTTGCAAATGAATAGCTAAAAAATAGATATAGAACTACCTAATATCCCACCGGTAACACAAAATAATAACAAGAATGAAAAATAGACCCTCAATCACATGGTGAAAAAAAAAATCAAATTACCAAGGGCAAAAAGGACAAGCGTAGCGCTCGTCATTTATCTGTATATTTTGATACAAAGATAATAATGTAGCATGAATGCAATTAAAAGGCTTCATCCTTGGTCCTTAATTCTGACTTTGTATGCCTCCTCATTATGTCGCATTGAACAAAACCATGGTATTTTTAATATCACTTTATGCGCATTACCTGCAGTTGTACATCCAATTTGACATGAATAATCATGTCGATCAAGTATATGCTAAATAACTACTGAGTCTTGCATTTCTGAAGTAAAGTCTTGGTTGAATTCAAATAACCTAAATTTGAATGATGCCAAGAGCCAAATAATCACATTTACACCTAAAAACCATCAGTCAAAAGTTAACGATGATCATATGTGTATAACCAGATAAGAAAAGTCTGTAGTAGCAGGAAGGTTTTATCAGATAAAGCAGCCTTTGTAACCGTACCGTAACATCACTGTTAGAAGGTATTCTTTTAAGAGGAAAAAAAAAATCCACCACATATATTAACACCAACACTTGATACACTACACTGGCTACCTCAGAAACAGAGAACTGTATACCGAATTATTAGAGAACATGTTCTCTGCTGGGCAACAGATCATTCGCTGATTCTGCAACGAGTCTCCCTCAGTACCTTTGCTCTTGTGATCGGCTATATTCTTCAAAAACTCAGCTCAGCTTAAGACATACTTAATACAAAATATCATACAACTAACACTACTCCAGTCTTTCCCTAATGAATAATGAACTGCATAATTATGCATCATTTTTTTCAGTCTCGCCAGTGCCTTTGGATTGGATTGTATGAAAATGAGACTGATAAATTACTACAAATCATTCTCTTTACCTATCAAGGACAAGGATCTGTAGACGTTATTATTATTTTTAATCGATTTTTTGTTCTTGGCAAAACTATTTTTTCTTCATGCAAAGTAATACATCATCCATACAAAATACATGAAATAAGAAAATAAATTCTTTAGATACACAGATTTTTTAAAGGAAAACCTTGTAGCAAATTAGCCTTGTGTTAAACAAGTTATCAAATAAAGTCTACTACAACAACTCCTATTCTGAACTTGCCATATAGTGTTGCTATTCTAAAGTAGTTCATGCTGGTTTTAAAAAAGACCCATGTATATCGCAGCACAAAGAGAATGGGGAAATCAGTCTCTCTCTTTCTAAATCAGGGGGCGTTTCATCAAGTGTCTTATCGGTGATTTTAACCGACAAATTGCTCTCAGCCGATCCGATGCAATGATTTCAGTAGCTTATAACACCTACTGCAACTTGTCATTGATGACAAGTTTTATGAAACAGGGCCCTGGTATAATTCTTAAGAGCTTCACTCACGATTTGACGCGCCAAACCACAAACTGTTGTACTCTATCTTGGACATGTAGGTTACACAGCCCACGAACCCAACAGCCCACGTGACTTTCCAGAGGGTTCACAGACTAGACCGATGGCTAATGAGACCGACAGCTCAAGAGACTGACATTTGAAGTAAGTAATTATCCATTTATTTCCCCCGTTTTGGAAATTCTTCTTCCACTGGTGGTATGAATATTTTGCAATAATAATAACAATAGGATACGATATAACGAATAATGATGGTGTACAATATAAACACTTATATAAGCAAAATTAATTCTATTATTAGTTTTATCTTTTCTTATCATGTATTTCTATGTTGCTTTGGTCTAGCGGGCTGTCTGCAGTCTCGACGTGGGCTTGTGAAGCTTTTGGAACTTTTTTATTTTCTCTCTTTGTTTATGTATTTCTGTGTTTTGTCTGTTTCTCGGGCTGTCGGTCTAGTTGTAATTATCGCTCTACTGGATGACCCTAAACAGGTAATAATCCTTTACATACTCACATGGTAGAAGAAGATACACCCACAAAGGATTCAGATTCCAGACGTTGCAATGGATTAAGCGTAAGGGTAACGGTGCTTCTACACACGAGAAGAGGTCAAAGGTCATATAAATCAGGGAAGAGGTAACATAATGCATGCTTCTTTTTCATATTTCGTCATATAATAGGCAATAGTACTATACATGTTTTTTTTTTTTTTTAATTCATTTAGGCTATAAAGCGTAGAACCTTTCAGGCTACATGAGGAAAAGTACTGTCAAGTAACAAACCCTAATTTATTTATTTTTTCAATCAATCATTAAATTGTGCAGGTAATTTTGACATCCACTAAGGTTCTTTTACAAAACACAAATTGTATATTTGAAAATATAACCAGGATATACAGAAATACAAAGTGGTAAACACTGATTTCAGTATAACAAAATATAATATATGAACCGACAAATTCAGAATTTCCCGAGTGATGTTATATCTCACCGAGGCCATAGGCCGAGGTTGAAATATAGTTGCACGAGGGAAATTCTGAAAGTGGAGGTGAATGTATATAGAACAAAGATATGCATTCAATATTTGTTATATAAAACTATTTGCGATGTTATGCCCTGTCATTCCCTCGAGTCATCCTCTCGATAAGATTCATGTAGATTAACAAGCAATGGACAGGGCTGCTTGGATATGCGGTATGATTGATCATAGCATTGCACATGTTGCACGCACGGCTCTATGCGAGCAGTTGATGCGAGCGCGCACACCAAAATTAGGAGCCCTACTCTCAAACACAGTACGTGGGACATCGTCTGCTGTGTACGATTCCAGCGTACTCCTAAGCAAAAGATACGTGATTTGAATTTTTGATTAAAAAAAAAAGACACACTGCTGATTGTCACACTAAATCGCTTTTAGAAATCATAAGGATGAAGTTGCTTTGCCTGTTTTTGCGGTCAATTTGTGGAAAAGACTGCACAGTGCTGAATTATATGATTCTGAAAATGCATAAAACTTTATTGAACTTGTAGAACAGCGGTGTTTTACTACGAGCACAATTATGGCAACCGGTCGCACCAAAAATGTTGCTTTATCCACTGGTAGAGATTGATGGGTATGATACGCAATATACTTTGCACAAAAAAAGTTTGCTATATTGCAAGCAGACATAATAAGAAATTGTTAAGCCAATACGATGCTCTCTAAATAATACCCTATTTCATATTACACAATATATATATTTGTGCGTGAAATTATCCATGTTTCTCTTCCTACAGATACGAATATACATGTGCTTGTATATGTAACTTTTAACCAGTACAGTATTTTACCTGTGGTGCTGTGATATCACTGACACCAGCTTACAATACTCTGATTGTTACTACTGCTAACAATACCTGTATACATCACTAGTGCATCGTTTTTCAGGAATAATGTACAGTGTCAACAATCTTTTAAAAAATCTGAGATTTGAAAACAATAGAAATACAATTCAGGTTAGGCAGAATGTATGACATACCCACTCACTCCTTGAAATGCTCTGCTCTCAATGGTGGTAATATCATTGTAATAGAGCCTCCTGTAATAGAAGAGATGTTCAAATGTAGTATGCCATTAAATATTATAATGGTATATAGCAAATTGCAACTTATCATAAAGTGTTCCAGCTGTAATTGCTGCTTTTTTTATCTTAAAAAAATAATAACCCGTATCAGACCAATTAATGACCATCTTTAACTTATTTGTGATATTCATGTAGCTAACCGGTACAGGCGTGCACACAAGTGCTTGGCATGCATGTCTTTGTTAGATATTCCTATATAGCATAAAAATAAACATGAATTGCTGAGATGCAATTTTTTTTCCAGTTTTATGTGCCACTACATTTAGCTAAATGAAGAGGTGAGCTGGCTCTGGCGGTAAAGCGTCTGCCTGTCGAACCAAAGATCGTGGTTTCGATCTACCCCGCGGATCACTGAAGCCTGTATTCTATGTTAATGTGCCCCTCCCCTGTTTCATAGACGCAGGCTACGTTACAGTGGAAAACACTCCGTCCTTCGGATGGGACGTTAAATGGAGGGCCCCGTGAAAAGGAGAGTCACCACCTTTGCACGTTTAGAACCCACTGTACTATTCGAAGAATATAATAGGGGAAAACCCCGGTTTAGTGGTACACGTGCACACAGTGGCGTAGCCAGGATTTTTCAAATGGGGGGGGGGGGGCGGACGTGAAGGATCCAACGGCGGAGCGGGTAGCTAGTATATAATTTTATTTAGGGGGCGTTTGTGAGCACGCAAAGCGTGCTCCGGGGGGGGGGGGTGGGTGCAGGGAGGGAGAAGTTTTTGATGTTTTATAGCAAATTTGAGAGAAAGATAACGGCTCGTAGCACCATTTTTTTTAGGCGGAAAGTTATAGTTCGACGCCTTGACTGGTTTTCAATTATTTGGACGCAATACTGCACTGTATGTAACAGGGGTGGGTGCAAAGAGAAGGGGGAGTCCCCCCCCCCCTCCCGCGCGAAGCACGAAAGCTCTGACGTTTTATAGCAAATTTAAAAGATAACGGCTCATAGCACCTTTTTTTTTTCAATTATTTGGATGCAATACTGCACTGTATGTAACAGGGGTGGGTGGGTGCAGAGAGGAGGGGGGAGTCTTCCCCTCCCGCGCAAAGCGCGAAAGCTCTGACGTTTTACAGCTAATTTGAAAGAAAGATAACGACTCGTAGTACCTTTTTTTTTTAGGCGGAAAGTTATAATTCGACGTCCCGACTGCTTTTCAATTATTTGGACGCAATACTGCACTGTATGTAACAGGGGTGGGTGCAGAGAGGGGGAATTTCCCCCTTCTTCCCTCGCGAAGCGCGAAAGCTCTGGCGTTTTATAGCAAATATGAGCGAATGATAACGGCTCGTATCACCCCTTTTTTTAGGTGGAAAGTTATAGTTCGACGCCCTAACTGCTTTCCAATTATTTGGACGCAGTATTGCACTGTATATAACAGGGGTGGGTGCGAAAACTTTGAAGTTTTAGCAAATGTTGAGAGAAAGATAACGGCTCGTAGCGCCTTTTTAGGCTATTTTTTTTCTCGCACTTCCCCGCTTTTTCGCTCTCGCTTTTTCGCTTTCATTTTTTTAAAGGGGCTGAATAGGGAAGGCCAAGGCCCCCTTCCCCCCCCCCCCTGTTTACGCCAGTGCCTGCAAATCTCAATTAGTTATACCGGGAGGAGAAACCGGAAGAATACAGAGATTCAGTTGCCCCCCCCCCCCTCCCCGGCACAAGTGACGCCATATAATTAATAAAAATAATAAATTGACCTGAAATTGTCATTTACTAATTTTGTGTACTTACAAATTACTTGATTTTAAATTCCAGAATGTCCTTGTCTTCACAACAGTGATCCGGTTGTTGTAGAAATAACTAAGAATAGAAAATAGAATAAACGAATATTCATAACGTGTAAAATTCACACGTCTTAAGTAGCAAGGTACTGCGGAATGAAATAGAATGACTTCCTTGAAAACAAGTTTCCTAAAGATTCTAGAATTTTTATTTCTTGCAAGCTTAAGATCAACAACGTATCAAATATGGAGACATTTTTCTTTCGAACTTTTCCCCCCTTTTTTTTCTTCCCTCCCACCTTTTTTTTTTTTTTTTTTTTTTTTAGAGAGAGAGAGGGGGGTAAGATATTGATGTTTGTATTTTGAAGAAATGTAAAATTAAGAAATAGAGTATTATTGTTGCTGCTCCAGGTTTGTTCAGGATTAACGAATTCAAAATCAAATAAGAAAGTGTAATATAATGTTCCTGATATGACAGTTACGCATTTCTCAATGTCTTGTTGTGGAAGGATCCGCCTATCGGCAAATCTGTCAGCTCGTTGTTGAAAAGATGGAAATCAGTTGTGCTTGTCATGTGTGAGAACGCTCCGTCTTCGATGTATGCAATCTGATTGTCATAGAGATATATCCCAGACGTTAGAGGGCAGTCTTCAAAGTGAGTGACAAGGAGACGAGCAATGTTGTTATGATTCAGGTCCCTAGACATAAGGGAAAAAAATGCAAAGTTCAAAGTATATTGAAACATGAGTGTTGAAACCATTTGAACCCCCCCCCCAAAAAAAAAAAATACAAAAATACAAAAATAAAAATAAAAATAGATAAACAAATAAATTTAAACAAAAATAAATAAATAAATAAAATGAATGAATAAAAATAAATAAATAAAATGAATAAATAAATAAATAAATAGATAAATTAAAAATATTTGAAATTAATTTAAAAATCAATATCAAATAAAATAAATTAAATAAATTAATTTTTAAAAAAGATAATAACAATAATGATAATAATATTAATAATGATGATAATAATAATAGCAAATGAATAAATAAGTGAATAAATAAGTAGATAAGAAATCTAAAACTGACATATAATAGCAGATGAATACCTTACTGCAAAACTTCATTAGAATTTTTTTTTTTTTTGGGGGGGGTCATGTGTTGCTTGAGGCTTTTCTTTCCCTATTCAGTTTTGAAAAAGGATGTCGGAACCAATGTTTATGTCCAATGACCTTTGCGATCTTTTACCAGTCCGAATTTTTGAAATTAATGTATTTTACGTAAAGACTTGCACTGAAAATTGGATTTTCCCATTATCTTTGTTAACGAGTCGTAATTCGTAATACAGTACTGCCTTGCTCGTACTTTTCTGAAGAAAATTGATAACACAATCATTTGCATATAAGGTGCATTCCAAACAGACACAAAAAACGGTGGGAAACAGAAAAAATATTAACATACTAATTGATAATCAATTTCCTTTTTAAAAAAAGACATAAAAAAGGGCTCCGGTACCTTAAGATGCCAATTAAAAATACAAGAGATCATCCACAATATTATGGTTGACCACATAGCTGAAATACTGACTTACAGCCTTGTGAGACTGGTGCACCCATCAAAGGCTCTCTCTGGTATCTTATCAATATTGTTATAAGACAGAGAAAGGGTACCAAGCTGAGAAAGGTTGGTGAACGTGTTCCCATGTAGAAAATGAAAGTTGTTTCTATTAAGATTTCTGTAGGAAACGAAAAGACACAAGATGAAAATTGATAGTCACTAATTTATATTCATTTCATATGTGATCACTCAAAATAGTTCATTTTATTTTTTTTACAGATTTATGGTCTTCCATTCAACCCAAATATTCAAGAATGGGACCTTATCACTGGATACATTGAGCAGATACAAACAATTGGAAATCACAAGAAAAGGCTAAAAACATTACTCTATCAAACTTAAAATTCTTGGCATTTTGGCATATAAGAATGCATCATTGTGGTATAGTGGGTAAGTCGGTTCGGGTCCTTGCCCAAGCATTAAAATCCTTTAGCAAGACATTAATCTACATTTGCCACACTCGACCCAGGTGTAGTAAGTGGGTATCTACTTGTATTTGTTCCTTGAATGCACAGAGCGCTATGGTTGACTGGAGCTAAAGCTGGGTGATGATATCCATAGCCTTTTTTTTACCTTCTTATTTGTCTTATCTACCCTGGGTAACCTAGTCAGTGGTTAAACACTGTTATTCTTTTTCTGCCCTGCACAAAAACACATACAGATATTGTACAACATAATACATAAATGTCAAATGATAGACAATATTAGACAATATTTTAAAACAAAGCAACAAAATGCAAACAAAAACATGAAGGGACAAAACAAAACATATATTAACCAACCGTATAATGATCGAACCGAGATTAATAAAATACCTAGACATTCTTTCCATAAGAAATAAGTAATTTGTAGTTATAACATAATAATGTTCCACGGGGTGAAATAAATTTAAGGTTAAAGAAAGAAAGAAAGAAAGAAAGAAAGAAAGCGCATAGAGAATTTGTGTCATAATGTGATATGCGCTAAATAAGAACGGATGATTATCATCATTATTATTACGTTGTCTGATTCATGATGCTTTATCTCAAAATTATTAGATTTGTCTTATCATTTTGATAATGAAGCGAATCAAAATGAAGTATTATGATTGAAAGACTAAGCTTTAAAATATTTTTACATCACGGAGTGTGGTGCTATACATGGGCCTACAAATAAAAATAATCCTTATTGATCAGCAATGTACTTGGCGCTTTCGATGAATCCGTTTCGCCTTATAGTTGCTATTATATCCCTGATTAATGAAATCCTGTTTAGTGATTGGTCTATATACCGTCATGTGACCAAACATAACATTGCTATGATGTTGATGATGTTGAAAACAAAAAGCCAATAAAGAAAAATGTGCTATACCTTGACGTCATTCATAGTATAGTGCACTATACCATGAATGTCGTCACAGATATGCGATCGATCAATGGTTTTTCATTGACAGCGAATGAAAAGTGCTATCGGTATCGGCCTCATAGACCACTGTGACTTTAGAGTGACATTTATGGTAAGTGAAAACATTATTATTATTTTTTTTTTCAAGATTCGTTGGAGGGATATAAAACAAATATATCATGCACTATTTCGAGCCACTAGTGAAATTATGGATTCCTAGGTGACAGAAAATAGGGCTATTCCACCTCGGAATCCATAATTTCAACTAGAGCCTCGCAGTGCATAGTATATTTGTCTATTATACTTACAAGGTGCTTATGTTTTCCGGGAATGCGCCATTTTCTATAGAGAGGATGCGATTGGAATCAAGATCCAATGTACTGAGTGATGTAAGGTTAGAGAAAGCACCATCCAACAAGAAAGTAATCTGATTACTGTGTAGGCTCCTAAGAAAAAAGCACAAGCTAAAATAAGACAATATCTCAAAACTTCTGCATTAATTACGTCCATTTTTTTCTCTTCATCTTAAGAAAAGTACATTGAAACCTGGGCTTTCGACCATCTGAAAAGAATAATTCCTTTTCTATAAAGACTGCAAATTTGTTTCCCGTGAGCAGTGTCTGTCACTGAAACATATATTAAAATAACATGTACATAAGGACCACTTGCATATAAACCACATTTTTGTCTACCTTGCATATTCTTTGTACACAGGTTTACTGCTAAACTTAAAGGGAAATCCAACCTTAATAGCAAGTTGCTTTGAAAGAAAGAGGAAAAATCAGAGAAGCAGATTGGTGAAAGTTTGAACGAAATAGGACAAGCCATAAGAAAGTTATGAATTTTTAAAAGTTGTAATCACTATGCATATGGGAATTTCAAATTGGCCGAATAGGTAATGTCACTGTGATGTAGCTGTGGACAACTCCCCCATTCGCTCTAACACACAAAATGACTAAAATGTCACTTTTTTTCAAAATGCATTACTCAGTAGGATCTTTTCGTTCATGAGGACCTATAACAAATTGATATGCTATCTCCAATATATTTTGAGTACTACCCCGAGGATAAAAGCGCCTCGACGAAAACCGCAAATTAATAATATTTTTGTGTACGACAAATGGGAGAGTTGTCCACAAAAATGTCACAATTGACTCACCAAATTGCCAATTTGAGATTCGCATAGATGTAGTGATCTCATTTTTCAAACGTACATAACTTTTTAGTCCTTGTCTGATTTCTTTTAAACTTTCGCCATCCTGTTTTTCTTATTTTTCTGCTTTCACACAAATCATCTTATTACCAAGGTTGGATTGCCCTTTAAATTGGCAAATGTATGAGTATGAAGTTTACCAGAAACCAAGTAATGAACTACGGGATATTTCGGAAGGAGCTGTTACTTCGTTATTTCTTGTGGGCCTCTCCACTCCTACATCGTTCCTTAGCCTAAGCAGTGTTAAATTATCAGTACCCTAACCCACTAACCACTGATTTTTCTCCTTTCTGCAGGCTTAATACAGGAGCCACCTGAATCATGTAGAGTTAAAGCTCTGCTTCAGAGTGTCCAATTCACATTGCAACATTATGTAATATATCTCTTTGATTTTAATTTGTTTTTGATCTGCTCTTACTTGCAAACTATTTTCAAGTACACTCTTAAGATAATTGGGCAAAAAAAATGCCCAACTTTTAACTAATACTGGGCAACATACTGTCCACACAACAATTGGTTAAAATCTGCCCAATTGATGTTGGGTTGTTCCACAAATTGCTTGATTCATTATGAGATTTGGGCAAAAGTTACACACTGTTGGCCCATATTTAACCAACTATTGCCCAAATAAATTTCCCGGGGGGGGGGGCACTAAAAGCTTGATAAGCTTCAAAAATGGACTTCTTATAATACGCTATGTTAGACAGGAATGCTGAAATGAGGGGTTGTGGTATTATGCGCTATATAAATTGATCAACATCATGCTCTTTGAATATTCTGTGTACTATGTAACGTAGTCATATGCAAAACAAGTAATATTAATTCCCGCTACTGTCCATAATCCTCTTTTCCTTTAAAGTACACACACACAAAAAATGTTAATATTCATTCGTGGTTTAATACTTACAGAGTTGATACTGACACGAGTCTCTGCACTGCCTGAGGGACATAGTTGAAGTTATTTGAATAAAGATTCCTGTTATACATACAAACATTAATAAGAATCTCAATAACCTACTTAACAATAACCTACTACAGATTTTGCTGAAAATAAATAGTATCTTAATATCACCTTGGTATCTTAATATTACCTTGGCTTCATGTAGCACTTAAAAGCGTTCCATGAATTACAGCCAGCCACGGGCTCGTATACTGCACGTCGATTCAGAGAAAATAGTGTATAATAAGAGTTTGGTCCCAAAACATGTAACATCATCTTTAATTGATTTTCTGCATGAGTGTAGGCCCTACTTATTTCCAGAAGCTACATATAATGACGCATCCAAAACACTGAATTTTCTGTACGAAATAAAGAAAGTCTGGCTAAGAAATGAGATTCGGTCCAGAACACGCTCCATCCATAAAGCAATGGCCTGCTGCGGGAGCTGAACAATCCCAGAGCAGCATGACACGTATGGATGATCACGTAATGACCTTCAGTATCCCATACAGAAGAAGTTGGTTTGTTGTACTTCGTACACTTAGTGTACGCGGGATCAAGAGTTTGGTCCCAAAACATGCTACATCTACATATTTTTGGTAAGTAATTAATTGACTGAAAAACAAAATATGGCACCTAGACTTTTTAACGAGTGGTTATATTATCCCAATACACAATCATAAGCAATACAAGACCATGTTTCACTTCAAATGAGAAAGCAAAATAGGAGAATAAAAAGTCCTCGTATTTCTCAGAATTGGTTTCAAGTACATTATACGTACCACGTTTTGGAGTCGAAATCTTCATAATACTGCCTTACTTAAACAATAATTACTTTGAATCACGTTTTAAAAGATAATTTTGTTGCAAATAAATTGATTATATTTGTATCATTATGCTTTGCATATATATGTAAAGAAAAGACTAATCTACAAAAAAAAAAAATGAAATTGTTAATTATATGCTCGTGAATCAAACATAAGTCTAAGGTAATTACCCCTATACAAAAGAATGGAAAACACATTTCTAACTACTACACAGGGGAAAAAGCATAGACTGGGACCATTCCATTTAATCAAAGGGGTGTCTTCTACGCACAGAGTCTTAAGTTGTGTCAGGCATTCAAACGTGTGTGGATCCACGATAGTTTCATCAAGGTTGTTGGACTGGAGTTCTAGCAGAGTCAAATATTGCATCCGGCAGAGATCTCGTTCATTCATTCCTATAATTGTATTACTGCCAAGGTATCTTTAATGGAATAATGTAGAAAGAAAACAAACCTACGTTAATACTTCCAATTCAAGAGTCTTTTTTTTTTTTTTTTTTTTTTTTATTCTTCCTATTTGATAAACCAATCTCCTTTGCACTAGTAAGGAGTGATCAGATTCTGTTCAAAATAAGAAAATACTGAAAAATAAAATCGAATTGAATTGAAGCAATGGCGATAATACAGCCCATGACTAAATATTTACTACTGGAACAACTTTCTGCCTAAGCATTCATTCTTCAAATGTTGTATAAAATTTCGACAATTAGAATTCACTTACAGTTCAGCCACATTAGGTAGACCACTGAATGGGACGTGTGAATCAAGCAGTCTCAAATAAATCTCGTATGTTCCAGTATCGTAGGCATTATCAGAATAAAAGGTGATGTTGGTGAAGACGTTGTGATCAGCATGCCTGAAAAGAAAGAGAATTCCCTAATAGACAGGTAAATGGATGAGTCTAGGACATGTATCTTGAAATCTAAACAGATGCAGGATGAGGACTGCATAATTTCATTTCCACGGCTAAAGGTTTGAAAGATAAGCTTTCCATATTAAATATTTTGTCTTAATCTATACTTTGACATGTAGAAATGTTGAACTGGGATGAATTCATTCGTGTGAATTTAATCTTATTGCCGTGTGTGTGCGTGTGCGCGTGTGGGTGTGTGTGAGTGTGTGTTGCTTTGTTTTTTTTTTTGTTGTTGTTGTCGTTTGTTTGTTGTTTTTTTTGCTGTTGTTGTTTTGTTTTGTTTTGTTTTGTTTTGTTTTTTTCTTTCTTTCTTTTGCTGTAGTTCTGTCAGGTCAGCTTGCAGTACATGTGATGTCACATGTTATTTCCTGGGCACACTAACACATAGTATACAGTGTAACAACTTACTTTATCCATGACTACTATATTCTCTCATTCAAAATACAGAAACAACCCATCTCCAAAATAATGTAGACCACGCCTGTATAGAATGACTCATTTCATTAATATGAATATACATGTATATAATGTGAGTCAAAAAAAGTTAGCCCATATTCAAGGCCCAATATCTTAAAAACAAAGTTAAACCGTTGAAATATATTACTATGGTGTTGATAACGTCTTCTCTAATTTGATAGCCTGCTCACCAAAATGCGATCATGGATGACTGAGCACTGGTCATTTAATTTATTTTTTTAAAGTCAGAATCATCTTTGCCTAAGTGAGGGCTGAATAAGGTTCAAAAGTTGCTTTCATTTTTTTTTTTTTTAATTGCATTCAACTGGAAGGGAGGTCATTCAGCCAACCCTGGGTTGACCGTTCATTTCATTCAAAACTTGGGCAGAGACAAATTTGGCATGCATCCGGAAAAATGTTACTGTTCAGCTGTCTATGGTCGGATTTTATTGATCAAGGTGTCAAATTATACTAAACATGATAGGCCACAATTAGGGTATATTTGATTAAATCTGTATGTACTGATTGCAATGGCAGTTGGAGTTGAATCTGGGTTTTCTTTTATTGACACACGCTCTCTTTCTCTCTCTATCTCTCTCTCTCTCTCTCTCTCTCTCTCCTCTCCTTCTCTCTCTCTCTCTCTATGGTATATTTATACAAGAAAAGCAAGGGGATCATGCTATATTACTCACAGATACAGAAGATTTTCATAAGTCTCCCTAGAGAGGGCAGCATGCGGAAAGTAGGTGAAGCGATTGTCACTGATGAATCTAGGTCAAAGTTGTGATATGAAATATATTAGAACTTGAGTGAGGAAGGATCACATGGGAAAGTATTAGACCTCTGAATCTAATGATGACAGCATGTAATGAAAAGTGAAGAACTTATTCTTATAAGTCGATTATCCTTCGTCCGTGTCAGTAAATTTAATATCTGACAACCATCATTTTAAACCGCACAAAACTTTACGATTCACGATTGCAAGAAGATATTGTACTTTTCTCAATATATCAAGTGAAAAAGGTCAAGACCAACTTTTTCCCTTTAGGTTCATTCCCAAAAAATCTTCACGTACTGTATGTGGCGCTGTTCTATTCAAGGTTTCTAATTTTCAATCAAACATTTCATCCAAATATTCAGGCTCCCATGAAAAATGATGATAATAGTTATGCTTTAATAGCGCATAATACAAAGTGTTTATGTGAAGAACGATGACTTCTGTCTAGAGTTAAGCCAGTACACTTGCTTGATTTTAACCCCTTGGGCACTGAATTATCTTATTCCCATAGGCTTAATACAGGGATCACAAGGTTCCAGTAGGCAGCCATAGAGTAAAAACCGGGTCCCCTCGCCATTCATAAGGACCGCTATTCATTTAGTCACGCGTTATGGATAGCGGTCCTTATAAATAAGTGGTCCTTATGAATAGCGGTCTTTATGACTAGCGTGGTTACCGTAAAAACAAGCATAATCATAAGACGAAATTCTCTCAAAGTACGTACAGTGTAGTTAAGCTGCCATTGATCCTGAAAAATGCATCATGAGCGATGGTAGTCATCCCAGGGTTCTGAGAATGAAGACGTCTGGACCAAATACCAACAAAAAAAAAACATATATTGTTGTCCTGATTGATGTACAGACAGGCACAGCTGGTTGGGTCTTCATTATTAGATAATTATGTGAAAAGGAAGACATTCTTTTGGGCACATCCACCAATTTGTCCAAATACAATACCAAACTACAGGATATTAGAACAAGACAGATATTGTTTGTCACAAAAATTGTTCTTTCCAATTAAAAGTTGCCAGTGTTGAGTACCGAATTTTTGGAGCAGGTATTTCTGTGCGATCAAAAATATTTTTGTCTAATACTGACCCCCAAAATAACTTTGGCTATGTTATTGTATTTTATTGAATTTAACCAAAAAAGAATTCATTCACATCCAAGTCTAATATAAGATGAATAAAATTTACCTGTTAATGATAATTTTAAAAATAAATGAAATACTACTACTACTACTACTACTACTGTACTACTACTACTACTACTACTACTAATAATAATAATAATAATAATAATAATAATAATAATAATAATAATAAAAGTAATAATAATAATAATAAAATAACAATAATGATAAAAAGTCGATTATATAGCGCCTAATACGTCTAAGATGTTTCTAAGTGCCTTACATATTGCCACTGTCATGGGATTCCTGCGTGCCCCCACAAATTGTGTGGACATTCTCCACTCAGTGAGGAGCATTCCAGCCAGGCGCCCTTTTTACAGTATCCTCTTGTCGACGGCCCTGGCGCTGTTGGAGTCCGTAGTCGATATCGAGGCAAAAGTCCTGACGAGCGAAGCGATAAACCGAGATAAACCGAATTTTCACTCTCCAGAATTTTTGCCTCGATATCGACCACGGACTCCAACAGCGCCAGGACCGTCAACAAGAGACTATTTTTTACAGACGCTCACAGTGCTAAGGATTTTTCTGTTGAATAATGAGCCTGATATAACTCTTGCTGGAGTCTATGGGGGGGGGGGGGGGGGAACTGTGTTATACTTAAAATCGAATCATACCCAACAGAATAGTGTAGAAAATGTGAAATGACATGATTCAAATTAAAGCTTGAATACTTACAGTGTTCTCAATGAGAGTAAGTTAGTAAAGGAGTCGCGGCCGAGAGATGTAAGGTGATTGTTGTTCAAATCACTAATGAAAAGATAAGGGGGGGGGGGGTAAAAAAAAAGGGATGAACATATTGTAATATTAGAAAAGACATCTTGGGCCATGTTTCATAAAACTTTTTATCAATAACAAGTTTTAGCTTTTCCTAACAATTCTCACTGGCAATCAAATGCAACGATTTCACTACTCTATAACGGTTACTGCAACTTGTTATTGATGAGAAGTTCTTCATGAAACGCGGTCCTGGTACTTGTCATGGGGTTTGATATCATGACAGTTTTTTGTTCAGTTTGCGACTATTTGCACTTATTTTTGACAATCTGAGGTATTTGGTTACTTGGTGTCTAGCCTTTAAGTTTATTATAGTATTATGAACATAAATTGGCATTTAACAAGTATTGATTTTCTTAATATCCGGTGTGATCCAAGCTAAATTAAAACTATCAACTCGATGCAAACAGACTAAAATCTTAAGATGTGATGCGATGTAATGTAATGTATGTAATGTGATGTAACGTATTGGACAAATTAGCTTGAACTTGCCCACTGCAATTTACAAACTTCTGCAGTATAAAACAGAAATCTATACTATATCTTGGCAAATAAAGTCGCCTGACATATCCTTTTACAGAACTCTTCCTTCATAAAAAAAAAAAAACTGTATTGTATCAAACATCACCTGCAGGAGTATTTTTCACTGTAAATTTTTCTTTAACATAAAATATAAAAACATAAAACCATCTCCTGATAGCAAAATCCAAATGTTAATCTAAGTGAGATAAAAAACCAAATAAAATGAGTCTTTGTTCATTACATATCAAATTATGAAAAATACTTGTAAATCCCTAAACTTAATGTGGAAGAATCCACTCGGTAATTAGCACAACAATGACATTAAACACCCCAAACAGAAATGGAATGATCCTACTTACATATGAAGAAGGTGTGGTAAGTCATTGAACGTCTTCGGCTGAATGGATGACAATGAGTTCTTATGAAGCTCTCTATTTTACAAAGGTAAAACATATATTGATTACGATTATACTATTTTTCAAAACATAATGATAATGAAGATTTAATGCATTAGTAATGAGCCAGTTCGTATATATATATATATATATATATATATATATATACATATATACATATATTTTACTGGATAACGCTTTTCGGAGACACACGACAATGTTGTTTATTCCGTCATAATAGCGCGAGGTGCGTACGGGAGACACGAGTACAAAGAAAAAAGACAAAGAATGTCTCCCTAATACACCAGTTATGAGTGTGTGTGTGTGTGTGTATATATATATATATATATATATATATATATATATATATATATATATATATGTATACACACACACACACACACACACACACACACATATACATACATATATGATTCATATAATCATATGTAAAAGTATGTATACAAGTGTCAGGAAATAACGTCTGAAATATTTGTTCCATCTTTGCAAAAAAATAATAAAGGGAGGACAGCTTTGGGGAACTTTGACTTAAGCTACGCGATCACTATTTTCTCATTTTAATTTCTCACAATGGTATTTATTTCCAGGAAATTTGCCAAAGCTGTTGTATATGTTATTTCCTTATAATTATATATGAATATACATATATACTGGGTGCAAGAAAATTCAGTAGTTACCATTTGTATATAATAAAATGATTGAGAAAGACTAACATGATCTTGAGCTGCTTGACCTGCGTCAGAGCCCTTGGAGACAAGGACGTGATTAAATTGTTACTCAGGTTCCTATATAAATAGAAACAAAGACAAAACATCAACGACACTAATATTACTTTGAAAAAGGAGAGTGCACGATAGAAATATCATAATTATAGGACAATGATTATCAAAATTTACAAAAGGCAACACTCTGAAAACAGGGAAAGGGGGTCCAAATATGATGAGAAACTAGGTGCAGAGAAGGAAAAGAAGAGGAAGGGAAGGGAGGAATAGATTAAGAGTACGAAGAATGTAACTTAAGAGTTGCATATGAGGACTGTTTTTGAGGAGAAGAAGAGAAAAAAAATTGATGAGAAAAGAGGCAAGAAGGAAAAAGAAGTAGTGAAAAGAAAAAGGGGATGTGTAGGAAAAAGAATGTAACTTTATACAAATGTATGAGAGGACTGTCTTTGAGAAGAAGAAGCAATGAATGAAGAAAAATTAGAATAAGATAAAGAGAGACGGAAAAGAAGAGGAGAAATTAAAAAGGGAGTAGAATAGGATAATGTAACTTACAGATGTATAAGAGGACTATCTTTGAAGACCTCAAGGTTTCTCTTGGTGACAGAAGAGATTTTATTGTCATCCAGAGAAAGGAAGGTTAGGTTGGACATACCCTTTAGAGAGTCTGACGGGATTGATGACATCCGATTCATACTTAGTCCTCTGAAACAAAAACAGTATATGAGTATCAAGAAGATCTTTCCTAGTCATTTGAAATATATTGATTAATTTATTAATTCATTCATTCATTTTTTTTTATTCATTCAGCGATTATTTTTTTCATTTTATTTATTTATTTATTTTTTTGCTTATCTATTTATTTATTTATTGCTTATATATATATATATATATATATATATATATATATGCAGGTTAGCATACTTTCAACAAAAGTCTTTGGGAACAACATGAGGCTGTAACAATTATGACTATAAATAAAAAGAGAAAAAGATATATTGCTATCTGTGTAATAAATGATGAGAAGATTGAAATTTGATCCATATTGAACCGCCCACGGTAGGAAATATGATCATGCAATCAAAGTAATCCCTGTTATGCCTTTAAAAAAAGCATTGCTTAGAGGGTAGAGTATAGCTTAGTTCTCATAATTGCTGTGATGAAATAAATTTTTTAAAGGTTGGAAAACGCTGCCCAAATGCATATAGGGTCAAACGAATGTCATTCCTTATACATGTATGGAAGAATGCTACTCACAGATATTCAATATTTGTTCCAGAGAATAAACCAGGAGGAACCCAATCTATGGTGTTCTCCATGACACTCCTATACATGACAAAGCAGTCCAATAAAGAAAATAAAAAGAAAGTGAAAAACAGAGACTGGGGAAATGGTAATATTACATTTGCATGTCCTTGAGAGGAGGTTTGGAAAATTCTTACATCTCATCAATTAATATGAGGAAAATACGAGAACCCTTTTACTGATATCACTGTAATTATTATTGTTGTTATCATCATTATATTAATAATAATATCATTATTATTATTTTATTATATTAATATTATCATTATCATTATCATTATTATTATTATTATCATTACTTTTACTACTAGTACAACTACTATTAACACTACTACTATCATTAACAATATAATTTTTATCATTATTGTTGTTATTATTATCATCATCACTATGATAATTATTATTATAATTATTATTATCATCATCATCATTACCGTTATTTTTATAACTATCTTCATAATCATTATTATAATTATGTTTAATTTGGCAGTTTCACATATTATATACCGGTACAACATTTTGAAGTAAAATTACAAACATTCACCTACAGCAGTAGGAATACAAATGTCACAAATTAGCATTCACATACTTACACTTGTTTGAGAGAAGCTGGAAATGTCAATTTTGAGTAGGTGTAGATGTTAAAAGAAATGTTATTCCTTGTAACATCTCTGTAAAGTAACAAGTAACAGAATTTCACATTCTGGAGGGGAAGAAATTCACAGCGTTTTATACAAATCAAACTTATTATTTACGATGACGATAAACCAATACAATTTTCACATTTCGTCTTTCCCTCACAGACTCTCTGTTCGTTTTTTGTTTTGTTTTGTTTTGTTTTGTTTTTTTTTTTTTTGCTTTTTTCAAAAGAGACTTTAATATCTTCCACTCTTGACAGAAATGTGTCTTTTGCTATCTCTCTTAAATCTATCCCCTCCCCATTCTCAGTCCCTCTTTCTGTATCTCTGTCGCTTTCTCTGTCTCTCTGTCTCTCTGTCTGTCTCTCTCTCTCTATATATATATATCTTTGTTTCATCTTTAGATCCTGCTTTCCTCTCACTTCATCCTTCCTTTCCATGATATTATATCTTCAGATGTCTTGTTATTACCACCACCCCATCCCTGTAATGACATTTCTGGACTTACAGCTTCTCCAAACTAGCACATTTGGACACATCAGGGAACATGGTAATTCGAGTATCATGTATGGTACTGAAAAGGAAAATATAACAAAAAAAGATATCCATAATTCAGGCTTTATTTACCAAACTGCTTTGAAATAAAGCAAGTGGACACCCCCCCCCCCCCCAAAAAAAAAAAAAAAAAAAAAAAAACAATAATAATTTTTTAAAAAATAAATAAATAAATAAATCCCCCAAAAATAATAATAATAAATGATAATAATGAATAAATAAATAGAAAATAAAATGAAATTTAAAAATATGGTCCTTGTTTCATAATAAACAAGTACACAAGCGTTAATTAAAATTATCTGATTTCATTCAGACTCGGACTGACATTTTTTTTAGGGGTGAGGGGATTTGATGTGACAGGCCCACTCAACCTATCAACCAGCCCTCATATCACAAATCAAGGCCCTTAAGCCACTATATTTTGTGGCTTGCGGGGAAAACTCCTCAAACTACACATGGCAAACCCACCCCTGATTTATTTTACTTTCTGTTACTTTTTATACCGAACACATCAACACTTGCTTGAAGAAGGGAGAAACACTTGCTGAATTTAATTTTTGAAGGTACAGGTATTTTCTCTTAGCATTCATACCATTTACTCATTACTAAAGTTATATTTCATGAAAGTTGATGGATGATCGTTGGAAACTGTCTGCTTAACCATTAATGTCTCACAAAAGATGTAATATACTTACAGAGAGGTTAGGTTGGTGAGTTTGTGGAAGGTATTTGCAGCTATTTTCTCCAAGCTTCCGCCAATGATGGTGCTGGATAAAATCATGAAATTAAAGGAATATGCTATTTTAAACACTATTTATAACCAAACAATGACAATTAATATTGAAAACAAGAAAATACGCAGGAAATTATATTCTTTAAGAGATTGATTACACTGTACATGTAGGCCTTTATGCATAGCCAAGGGGGCTACAATCATACAATCAAGAACTGACTTATTATTTTACCAAGCTATATTCCAGTGACAAGTTCCTAATCAAGGGGATTCGCAGTGCAACAATGTACAAAAGATTAATTGCAATTATAACGCATGAAGAAAAAAAAACTATTCAACGAATATTCATACAGACATGCCGGTTCAGTAAAGAAACAGATAAAAAACGGTGAATAGTCGTGAGAGCTTAAGATAATGTACAAAATTATCATTTTAGAGGAAAGATTACTTTCTGATAACAGGTTTTCAAGAGGCACACCCATGTTCTGTGTATACATAGATTGTTAGAACTAGAGAGCTGAATAAAATATTCAATGATATACAAAATATATATGCTTTTACTGAAAAAGAAGATAATTGTCTTCACTTACATTTCTTTCACATCCTTTGAGAAGGTTGAAGAATTCAAGTTATCAAAATTGTAATTCCTGACAATCCTGAAAAAGACATAAATATATACCTGACATGTATCCAAGGAATTTGTTTTCCTCTTTACAATTTTGTAAGGAAAGACCCTAGCAATGGTTAAAATCCTCATTCAGAACACAATAACTGATGTTTATCTTTAATAAACTCGTTTCAACAAAGGAAATACTGGGCATTTAAAACAACGGAAACCCAACTTTGAAACTTTCCTGTAAATGGACTATATATTTGCAGGGGTTTAATTTCATATCATATAAAAGAGGAATTTATTTGCTTTCCAATACACAGATAAAACGATGTTTAAAAGAGCAAACAGTTATTTACAATATAAACTGAACAACCAGTTGTACAGTTCGTATTGTAAACAATTTGTTTAAGTATTAAGCAGGTTGTAAAAATTTTAAACAACCTTTAAAACAGCATTTTTACTGTGTACTAAATAGTTTAGGTTTCCAGTGTCACGCATCAGGGAACACCATTGTCTTAAAAAATTTTGTGCAAAATTCTAGTTGGTTCACTTCCTTGTAAAACACAATAGGCACAAAAATTAAAAGCATTCAACGACAGACTATTCCTTTGATTCACACTAAGGCTGTTCCATCCTGTACATCCCAAGTAATCAAAAGTAAGACTAGCAGAATTATTAAATGTATCATTAAGAGAGCCATTGATTTGGAATCTTATGTCAACGAATGAATTGGCCTGGTGAACAAATATGTCAAGTAATCGGGTGCAAGATCATCATTACATTTATACTTGGATCATTCTATGTTGATTCCATCGAAACGGCAGTTTTTGCCAATTTAAGGCCATAAACATGTCCATTATATGAGTTCGCGGATGTGCACCCAGAATCATTCTGGCCATTCTATTGTGCAGTTTTAACAGTTTATCAAGTATTTTTGATGAGGTATTTGACCATACAACACCACGGTAATCTAAGAGTGGCATGACAAGGGAACAACATAATATTCTCAAAAACTCATGTAATACAGGTTTTGCAGATCATCTTAAGAACCCTATTCGTTGGTCCCAAAGAATAGGGTTCATAAGACGATCTGCAAAGAGCGCGAGAGGTATCCCGATACCTATCGGGCTCTGTAGTCATTGTGTTCTTTCCACAATAGTTGTTCATCAAGCATTAACCCAAGATATTTGAATATTTGAATACATTAACTCTTTCAATCTGCTGATTATATAGAATTATATAGATCCAAATCAGAGAATGCCTGAAGCCCTTGGCGAGTACCTAACAAAAAAAAACTGTTTTCTTCTAATTTAGTGTCAGCTTAATATGAACTAACCATTTTTCTGCTTTCTGCAGTCCCAGTTGCATATTGTTTCTAAATTCATAAGCATTTTTTGCTCTAAACAGTCATAGTATCATCGGCATACATATATACTTTACAAGATCAGTAAAATCAGATGGTAAATCATTTATGTAAATTACAAACATCAGTGGCCTCAATATTGAGCCCTGTGGTACCCCAATGGTATACTGGGTCAAGTGATGATATGCGCTCACCTATTTTAGTTATTGGACTCTATCTCCTAAATAAGAACTAAACCACGTTAAATCATCAACAGCATCATGTAACTTTGCTAATGATATATGTTGGTCAACTGTGTCAAATGCCCTCTTTAGATCAACAAAGATTGCTCCAGTTACAATTCCTTCACTTTTCGAAAGTTGCCGAAAAGTTTGTTGTCAAATGGGTTTTGAAAGACATGGAAGGATCCATGGATAAATCGCAGTTTGGCAACAGAAAGGGAATGTCTACATCGCATTATCTAATCGATCTTTTCAACAAGATACATGCAAATGTTGACAAACCTAAATCAACGTCTACTCTGCTGACTACTGACTTTTCCAAGGCTTTCGACCCAATCGACCACAACCTGGTTTTGCCAAAATTGCTACACATGAATGTCCAGTCATCAGTTGTTGCATGGATATGTGATTTCCTCAAGGACCGAGAGCAGTGCGTCAAGTATAGATCAGCGATCTCTGATTGGAGGAAAGTACAAGCCAGAGCCCCGCAAGGAACACGGTTGGACCCGCTTATTTTTCTCTGTCTAATCAACGACACATGCCAAGACAGCTACAATCCGGACTGGAAATACATGGACGATCTGTCGGTCCTTGAATGCAGGAAATCGAGTGATGCTGCTACCATCCAAAATAGTGCTGACGAGCTCCAGCAGTGGACTAGGACCAACAACATGAAACTCACCCAAGCAAATGTGCATTAATGCATATTACTTTATGCGAACCAATCCTCCTATCCCTTTGTTGACCTCGAAGGACAGATTATAGTTGAAGTCCAGACTATGAAGTTACTGGGAGCGTATATACAGAACAATTTAAAATGAATGTACCATGGTCAATGAGATTACCAAGCGCACAAGCATGAGGCTTTATATGCTTCGTATCCTCAAAAGGGGTTCCAGTTACCTCTAGATGAAACAAAAAGGTTATCACATTTTTTTATTTTTTTATTTTTATTTATTTATTTAATTTTTATTTTTTATTATCATTTTTTTTTTGGGGGGGGGCAATGGCCTATCTTCAAAATCGTGGGGAGACATGTCCCCCTGTCCCCCCTGGATTTGCACCCATGCTTACATTAGACCAGCACTAGAGTACTGCGCAGCCGTTTGGCATTCTGGTCTTGACTTATCACAGAAAAACCAAATTGAGAGGATTCAGAATTCCGCCTCATGCTTGGGCCGACTTATCAATATTATGAACATGCACTTTGTGTCCTAAACCTCCCTACTCTCGAGAAACGCAGATAAAGCCTGTGTATGAAGTTAGCCAAGGGTTTAACTCTACCTTCCTCGCAATTTCATGACTGGTTTCCTCCAACTCAAGCAGAGGCCTATCAAAGGTCACTACGCAATAGTTGTAGGTACACTGAAGTGTGCTGTCGAACAGTCCCGTGCTTCATTCGAGTAATAAACAGTAGTCAAACACAGGAAAGTATTCTGTGAGGTTTGAAATGTCTTCTGTGAGATAATTAATTCAAATTTATTTGATTCGATTGTCTTATTTTCGCAATATCTATCTCCATGATTTCCATGTATTTTTTGCTCACTTTTTGTGCGCACTTAATGTTGATAATATTTGTATTTGCATTTGCACTTGATCTATATTGTAGCAGGATCACAACTGAATTACTGGTGCATATTTCAAATGTTTATGTTGAAGTTCATCAATACTGTCCATCTTTATTGTCATTATGACCTTATATGACATAGTTATTGCTGTACTTGTGGTACATGATATCGTTTGTCTATCTATACCCACATTCGTCAATATTGCAACTGATTATAATATCTATTTAATTTACCTGATTTTCTATACATCTTTAAATTAACGCTTCATAATTATGTGAAGTCGAGTATACCGTATTTGCTAAATTGAATCGATTAGAAGTACCTTCTTGCTCGATATTATTTCATTGCTAAGTACATTTCTACTCCAGTTGCCTCCCGTAACCATGTCAATTTCTAAATTCGTAATCAAACTCTAAATTCCTGAATACTTGAAACAAAGTAATTTGACTACTAATTGCAATACCTGTCTTTTCCGGGGTTTTTCACACCTTGTAGTCTCGTATTGCTTGTAATAGTTCCGAATTAAAAGATTAACGAAATAACATATCACAACGTACCGTACCCCCAGTATATATGTATGGAGGAATTAATCCCACCCACCCCCCCCCCCCCCACACACACACACACACCTTATCAGTATGTCGTTTATTCAAAAAAGTGCCATAAGGCCAGATTCAACACTTTTACAGTACCGGTCCATTTTTATTTTTATTTTTGTTGCATACCACTTGTATACATGAATTTGAATCGAACGTATTATTTTTTCATATAAGGTCATTTGTATATTTATGATTATGTATTGTATTTATTCTGTATCCTGTATTCATTGATCAGCCTTTGGCTGCAAAGAAATTTTAATAAATAACCATTTCAGTTCAATACAATTCAATTCAATTCAATTCATTCGTACCTCTTAAAATGAGATAAGTGACATAGATCAGAGCAGTTTGAGTTGGGTGATGCTGTCTAAATCCAGACTACTCCTCTGATAAGACTTTTTGTAAAAATTTCTAGAGTTGATTTTGAACTGCTCTTTCCAATAATTTAGATACAGCAGGAAGTTGTTTTCCCTATCCCCTCTTTTATAAACTGGAGAAACCTTTGCTATTTTCCATTATCAGGAAATATTTTTGTTGCTAATGAAACATTCATAAGATATGTCAGAGATTTTATAACAATTGGACAGGCAGATTTTATAAGCCTGGCAGATATTTCATCACTTCCCATGGCTTGGTCCGATTTCATTAGCTTTATTTCTTTATGCTCAAAAGTCATAGAAACGGGTTCAAATCTAAAGTCTGTTTCAGCATTTTCATTATCTTCATTCAATATGAAACGATTTCTCTGATCATTAAATTCAGCTGCAAGTTTCATCTGCTAACAGTTCAGTATTCCGCTGCATAGGTAACGTCCTACTTTTTGCCACAGACAGGGTTTCTTATTTTCCATAGTTTTGTAGGATTGTCATTGTTATTCATTATTTCATTTGAATAATACTGCCTTTTCAGGTATTTTGCCATGTTATTCACACTGTTGAGTGCCTTTTTTACAGCATCCCAATGCTCAGGGTTACCACTTCGTAGTGAATCCCTTTGTCTTCCGAGATTAAGCGTTCCCTAGTTTCCCAATTTTCTGAGAGGTGCATGTATATCGCACGCTTCATTAAACATATTTTGCCAAATATCATAGGCTTCGTTTACATTATCAATAATCTCCCACGGAATAACGGCGAATGTGTTCTTAAATGCTTTTTCATCAAAATTCTTAAAGTTTCTTACTTTTGACATTTTGACTGGCTGTCTTATCTTTGTATGAACTATCCAATTTGATAATAGGCCTACCATTATTGATCACTAAGACCAAGTGGTACAACTTCTGTTTTGTTGATCGTTTCTGCATGTGATATAAGGTCAGTATATGTACTAGAGTTTTTTGTTACCCTTGTGGGGTTTTCTACCATTTGTAATAACTGATGATCATAACAGAAACAACTGATCTTATCACTTTCTTTAGAATCAAAGACATCTAAATTAAAGTCACCAACAATGATATATATTTTTTTCAATTCTTCTTTATTTTGTTAAATGTTTCATCTAATTCGTTCAGATAGTCTGAACCAGAATTTTTTGAGGGGGTGTGCAGCACCCCCTAGAAGGCTGGGGATGCTGGGGGTGCTGTAGCTAAAAAGTAGTTAAAAAGAAAACGGTGAGGACCTTTTTTTTTTTTTGCCTGGTCTGAACTTTTGTTTGGGAAATAAACTACCCCCAAAATGACAGATTTGCTTGATTTCATGTCTATTTCAACCCAACATGATTCAAAACTTTCTGTAGTCACATCAGGAGTAATATTTAATGAGATATTATCTTAAATGTACATTGGCGTACCACAGGACGTTCCATACGAATAACAGAATACCCATTGATGTGAATCTCCGACTCCTCAATATCATCATGTAGCCAAGTTTCAGTTAAGGCAGTTACGTCAATTCTATTTTCAGACACTAGCCTACGCAAAAAAAGATCTACTTTATTTCTAAGGCTTTGAATATTCAATTTGGCAAATTTTAAAGTCTTTAAGATTGGAAATTCATCGAAAGTACCTGTCCTGTATTTTTTCATTCACGTCGGCGTTGAGTTCACTTTCAGTGTTTGAAGAAGTGAGATCTTCAGAGAGCACAGAGAAATGTTCGTTTGTCTTGAGTGCTGCAAGCATCTTCCACCGATTTTCAACTAAAAGTTGACATCTTTGAAAATCAGCAAAGTAAAATCTTCAATCATATGTATGAGTTTTTGATTTTCCTTCTTTATGCTCTTTGTCTTTGATTTGCAATTCTTTGTGATAATGCAATCCTTTAGGTTTGAACGGGTTTTTGTGGCATGCAACCTTGTTAAAATTCACCGAGACTGTCTTCTTTGCAAAATGATTCCTATCTGAAAAGGGTTTTATAAAGCAAAAATCAATTGGTGAATAACATCTCATTAACACAAATTTCAAAAGAAAATCATCCACAATTAGAATTCGAGCACCCATGCTATTTCACAAAAGACATCTACTTAAGATCATGCCCATTGTGTTTACAAGAAAGTGAACCAACTAGATTTTTGCAAAATTTCTTGAAGACAATGGTGTTCAGTAATGCATGACCCTGGAAACCTAAACAAGTTTCCATTGTAAAGGATGAATTACTCTTTCATAAAGTATGAATTTCATTGTCGGTAAACATATAGTTCATTTACAGGATCTTTTTTTCAAAGTTGGGTTTTGGAAGCTACCATTGCCCCCCCCCCCCCCGAAGTTTTAACAAGGGACCCCAACAATTTATTAATTCAAACAGGGATCCCCAGGCTCATAATCTAGACATTTCTAGATGAACTCCTCTCATCCCCCTCCCCCTCATGCAAGAGCTTAGCGTGAATGCCTGACTTACACATGAGTTGCCTTAGAGCAATCAATAGTCCTCTTTCCCTCGTCTATAGTACAGCCACTAGAGCCTTTATAGTAATCACGATAATATCTTCCGTACCCTCCCCCAGTTAGGAATGTCGTTGCCGACCAAATGCCATTGAAGCGGTTACTGCCAGCTGAACAATGGACGTAGAAAAAAAAACATGGAAAGAGGTAGAGAGAGAGACAGAGAGGGGGGATGAGGTAGAGAGGGGGAGGGAGGAGAGATATGACAAGATAAAGAAAGATGTAGAGAATGAGAAGAGAAGGAGAAAAGAGAGAATATAGAGGGAGAAGCGAGAGATAAAGAGAGAAAAGGGGAGAAAATGAGAAAAAAGTGATAGAGAGAGGGAAAAGAGAGGGGGAGATGGGAAGAGTGTGAGAAATGAAGAGAGAGAGATGAGGTGTAGGAAACGTAGTAAGGGATGAAAGGGAATACATCAAGAGATAGAGAGAGATAGATCAGGAAGAGAGAGAGAGAGAGAGCTTGACAGTTAGCACCAAAAGAGAAAACATAAAGTCAAGGGGGAGAAAGAAAAGATAAGCAAATAGAGAAGAATTGGGGAACATGCAATTGTAACATATTACGTAGATATGGGAAATGCACAATACATGACTGTAATGAACTCAGTGATTAATAACAGAAAGATTAGAATAAGCAGATAAATCCGCTTGCAATTTTACGGACACACCTACCTCAATCAAATCTGATTATCTTAATGCAATTCAAGAGATAAGAATGATTGTATACTTTCTCACATGAAAGTGAATATCTGCACCTGTCCAGTCCTGCACCAGCCACAAATGAAATAATAAGAAAATAATAAGATATATCCTGTATATTCATGGATTTCATCCTGCAAACTCACTCTCGTATCGAATCCCATAGTCACCATACCGATCATTCCAATAGTCCGGTCCATACCAGGTTGCATCAGTCAACGGCAAAGGCAGAGCCAGGATAAATACTGCAAATGTTGTACACAAACGCATCTTCGATCTATGTCCTAAAATACTCCATAAAAATATCTAGTAGATAAAAGGGAAAGACAGAATTATAAAAACAACTTGCTATCAAAATAATTATACATCATATCGATGCGATGGAAGGATTTTACCAATGGAGGCAAAATATCAATCAATTTGGAGTGACAATTAACCCCTGAAACCTATCCTTAAACCCTCTTCCCAGTCACACTATTGGACAAAGCCTAAGACTGGATAAGCGATAGTTCCACTCTTTTTATACCAATGATAAATGTTTGCTAATATTTAATCAGGCTACATCATGAAGTTTAGCACTGATCAAAATCTATCTTTCAGATAATTTTTTACTTCTTAAGTTATGAACCTTGGAATTGAATCTATCAAATACTAAATGGCCCGTAAATCTGACACTGTGTTTGAACGATTAATGTCTCAAATATTCTTCTACACAAAATAAACTCTAAAAATGGACCATGCAGACTTAAAAACACAATTATGTGATTGTATTCATATCTATAAGAGGGTAATCCAAGCCTGATATAGGATTTCGCATTCATGGTAACACTTTTTCATTAAACTTCATCATTGGTCACTTCACTTTTATCCTTTAACCATGAAAAAATGTGCAAAAGTCAATGTCAAGTTAGTCATTTTTTTTTTCATTCAAGTTGGTCAATGGTCAATCAATTTCAACACTTGTCCACTAATTTTCGTCACATTTCATCCGAATTCGTCTCACATGAAGATCAGCTGCAGAATAATGTTTGAATTCGTCCTTGTGCAATTAAATTTTTAAAATTTTGTTCCAATTTGTCGCATAGACATGACATCGATCTAAAACCATCCAAAGGACAAAACAGACATATTTTCATAATCCATGTATGCTTCCTTAGTTATTGATTTATATATATATATATATATATATATATATATATATATATATATATATATATATATGAGAAAATAAATTCAAGCCTTTAATTTGAGAGTGAACCGACATTCTTACTTTCGTGAATGTTTTGTCGAAATTCAAGATAAGAAATCAGCAATTATCCCTAATAGTAAACGAACGAGTGATGTATTTGAATAAGGCTTTGACGAAACTGATTGCAAAATGACTAAATTGATTCATGCAATCGTATATTGTCAGCTAGGGATGACGAAATTGATTTGACTTGGACGAAATTTCATGCAAACTGATGGAATTGATTGGATCAAGTTCTAAAATAAATGACTAACTACAACTAGTAACGACGAAACTGACCATGAGAGGTGCAAGGTGACGAAATTTTGGGACGTAATTGAATGAAGAAAGTGTTAGAATGGAGGGAAATCCTAGAATAATTTGCTTTAGTTTTAAACCAGAGATATCAGTGAAAGATTAATTTGATGGGACAAAAAAATCCGACAAACAATAAGAAACTTATGAATGTTCACAATTTCACACGTTTAGACTGACCACTAAATGTATAAGGAATACTGAACTGGGCCCCGTTGCATAAAACTTACCATTAACTGTAACTTTGCCATCAATGGTAACTCCATGGAAACCTTGATTTTGATTGGCTGTTGAGTGATGTTACCATGGTAGTTACCACTAATAGCAGAGTTACCGTTAATGGTAAGTTTTATGCAACGGGGCCCTGGTCATGTACAAGATGAAATATTAAACATTTGGGCCATGCATCATACAAGCATTGCTTTTTTAGCATGCTTAATCTGTTTAATTGTATATGTAAGGTCAATAATGATCCATCTGTTTGAATAATGTTTCGTACTCTTCTCAATACCCTTATCTATGTACTGTTAATTTGATATATACAAAGTTATTACATTGTTTTATGTTTAATGATTAAATCAATATGTACATGCATCATGTATGATTATTTTGAAACGGAAACAATAAATCTAATCAAATCAAATTCGGGAACAATTGTCCCATAATACAATGCATTAAATTAACAAACTTAGTTTACGCTTGTAATTAAATACTCTTTTCCTTTGAAGTTGTGTTCAAAATATTAGATAAGAATATTGTCATGTCCTTACATACAGCAGAGAGTACTCGGTCAAAAAAAAATGAAAAAGGTGATAATTGTTGTCATTTTGTGTAAGAGAATCTCATAGAAAGGTTAGACATCTATTAACACACAATTTGAGATTTCTATTTATGCAGGTGATCACAATGTAAATAATTATGTTTCATTAGAAAAAAACAACAACAAGGAAACGGTTTCCTCTCCAGCTTTGCCTCTATAACTCTTTTTTCATGAAATTAGCGAATATGCTCTCTCTCTCTCTCTTTCTCTCTCTCTCTCTCTCTCTCTCTCTCCTCTCTCCCTCTCATGCAAACTTAGAGTAATGATAGTAATGATACAGTGATTTGCCTGTAACGATAATAGCAGTCATGTTAATGACAAAAGGTTTCATTAATATGTTATGACGTCACATAATTACAATAAAGATGGGTGTGATCCATTGTTAACAATACTCTGTATTATAAATTATCTATTAGATTCTATCATTTCTATCCCATCATACAGTGAAATTGGTATTACAATTACATACGGATCCTCAAATCCCTAACCCTTCAAAGAGAAAAAACAATGAAAATAAAAACATATCCCACTTGAACATCCATTATTCATTTTGATCTGTTTCAAAGTTGCGGAAGAAAGAAGGCTACTTAAATTATTTGTAATTTTTCATGTCTCATAATGTCTCCTACTTTGTCTTATTTTTAATCACTATGAAGCCCATCAAATTACCACTGATTCTACAGGGTGGTCGTTGCTCGATATTCTCGGTCGTTGCTCAATGACAGCTGCGGCGCCAAAATAATTAAACAGATTGTTAATGAAGAAATATAATCTCACACTGATGTTTCCAAATCTTATTCCATCACAGTAATGAATCAGTCAAAAGATGACGAAGTCCATATTAACTCAGAAATGTGACCAGTGACAATGTGCGTGGTGCATGTTGGAAGACAACTCAATTGCAGCAGAACTGTCGCATACCTTCCACCGAGCCTCCAATGCATGCAAATCTATATCCCCGCCAGTGCCGGGGTCATCCACTCAGCATGGAGGGGAGAACAGGTCGGATGGGTGAGGAGGCATTTGTGATGGTTCATACCCCCCCCCCAAAAAAAAAGGGGGGGTTGCATTTTTATAGTATAACAAATTTGCATTTTGGCGGATTCCTCGGTTGATTTATGTTTATAATTTTGTGAGGTCGCATATTGACCGATCGGAAAAACGCTCTTCAAATAATTCCAGGGAAATGTGTCCTCCGCCCCTCCCCCCCCCTCCCCCTAAATTGTTAATGCGGCCTGCAAATAGGTCCTACAAATAGTTTACATCGTAGATTGCGAAACACAGGGGAATTTCTACCAAAATAGTACATACTGTTTTTAGAGATATTCTGCAATATTCTACAGTTTTAAGTACGAGTATGCAAGGGAGCGTAGCGACCAAGCGAGTGTAGCGACCAAGCGATAAAGTTTTCCATTATGAATAGTGAAAGTTGCATTGTTCGCTCCCGAAACCATTCTGTTTTTAAATTCTACTAGAGAGAGAAGACACTTTATTTTCTTTAAGATTAAATTTTTGTCTTCAAAAATACACGAGATACGAAATATGTGATATGTAAGGAGCCTACACAAAAGAAGTGGGCTCTAGACACCCCTCCTATTCCGTGGCCCATGAAAGACACTGGAAACATTTAACAATGTTCTAAAAAAAACCATGGCAACTGAAGCATGATTACACTTGTGCGCGCTTACTGGTGGGTATCATAGTCAAATTAGATATTGATTTTAAGCATTTCTACCATTTGTGCGCACGCATGCTCGATTGCCCGTACGTTTGCGTCTTACTTCATGCATTCAGCTTTTTTTAATCTATGAGAATAGAGTCTACGTTACTGAAAACTGTGTTCCTTCATAACACAAACATGAACAACATTTTCATGATTTTGTGAAGCTCTTACTGCCACTGAATAATAGGAGAGGAGGGGTTGTTTTGTTCTTGTTTATATTTTTGATTGGGGATGGTCTGTAAGAGGGGAGGGATGGGGAGTACGCCGGCTCCTCCATGTTAAAACGCAAATAATGGAGTACCGAATTATGACGTAATACCGGTCAAGTTGTCAAGGTTGCTGGTTCCAAACAATGGCTTGGTGATCACACCAGCGCCAAACACTGAATTTTACTGGAACCAGTATCCAGGACGACGAACGAATATGACGTCAGCAGATAGTGCAGAAAGAACATTAATTAATGTTCAATGTTAACGTACTGAATGTGGCTGGACTACATGTTTCATTACTTCTATTCATAGGCGCCGGAAGCATGGTAGTTGCATCGCCCCTCCCCAATCATTTAAGTAGGGGGAAATTTGACCCCATCCCCTTAAAAAGGGCCCTCCTTGCAAACAAACAAAAAAGAAAATTACACGGAATAATATTGCATTACAACAATTTGAAAGTACAATAACCTCATTAGTGCTTTAAAATGCAAACTTTTAGCATTTTAAAATCAAATTTTCTCTCTCGGTCGCTACGCTCCCTCGTATATATAAAGTCAGGCAATGATAACGAACATTTTAAAGGCATGACTATCATATGCGCCAGGAGAAAGGGAGAAAGAACTTGTTCAGTTTTGTAGTATTGCAATCAGCTAAAATTTCGAGGTTTTACCACTCCATCACCTAAATTTTCTCAGATGGTCGCTACGCTCCCTTACATACACGCAGAATGATATATAACTGTGGTTCAATTACTGCATTTTTTGTGATAAAATATTCTAAACCTGCACTTTCGAAGTATCAAGAAAAAAATGGGACATGTCCTTGTTCGAGGGGGGTAAGAGCTGTATGCTTATCGTTAGCGTTTGTGTTGGGCCCCCCAGAGTGTTTGCCCCCCAAAGCTGGAACTCTTTTGGAGCGCCCAATTATATTCATTAATAGACCGCAAATACATGTGCATTGTCATAAATGATCTTTTCACCTCGTTAACAATAGAGAATTCTTTGATTCATACCACGATGCTTACGAGTCAAGACACATTCTCTTTGTGATTATACCTGTTCCCCGTTTCATAAAACTTGTTGTCAATAACAACTGCCCCATTTCTATGACAAAGTTGCTCTCAGCCAGTCAGGTGCAATTATTTCAGTAGCTTATAACTGTTATTGTAACTTGTTATTGATAACAAGTTTTATGAAAACGGGGCCCAGACCTCCCGGGAATTTCAATGTCACACATCAACAAAGTACAACGCAAAATTTTGTACAAAAGAAACAAACCAGTAATATGTTTTTGAAATCCAGCTCCCATGGAGACATGCGTTCATTGCACTTTTTAAACATCGTTATTCTCTGTAATCATGTTAACTTCAAACAGAAATTTACCATAATTCTCTCAACACAGATATTATATTTTTCCTGTTCATTTTAACACTTTTTTTTCGTTCAGTTTTATCTTTCTTCACTTCAATTTCGCACTGAGTTAACTTGTTATTCAAATTGGTCAATCTGTCAATGGTCAATCAATTTCGGCCTTGTAATTAATATCCGTCATACTTCATTCGAATTTGTCTCACATGACGATCCGCTACAGAATGTAATGATCAAATTCGTCTTTGCGCAATCAATTTCTAAAGCGTTTTAAAGTAGTATAGACAAGCCATTGGTCTAAAACCATCCAAAGGACAAAACGGACACTTTTTTCATAATTCAAGTATGCTTCTTCATTAATTGAGTAAGATATAAAATATTAAATACAAGATTTTAACTTGCATGCATTCCTATAATGCTAGAAATAATACTCCGATCAGAGTCATGATGAGTTTCAAATTTTCGACCTTTTATTTCTGATCATCTTCAGGAACTAAAACATAAGTGAGCATTCCTATATTTTGTATGTCATGATTGTTTTGTCAGACTTGAAACTGGAAATAAAATAAAAATTATTTATGTCGAAAATGGACGAGTGTGGAATTTGAATGATGCTTTGACGAAACGGAATCATGCAGTCATACATGGGCTGCCGGGGATGACGAAACTGATTTGACTCCGACGAAATTTGATGCAAAATAACGAAACTGATTGGACAAAGTTCTAAAATGAATGACCAAAGACGAAATTGACCATGAGACGTGCAAGATCACGACATTTTGGGACGAAATCGAATGAAAAAAGTATGAAATTGATTGAAAAAAGGTGTTAAAATGGACAAGAAATATATTGAGATGACTGCAACCTCTCAAATAAGATATGAGTAAGCATATAGCAACTCTTTGGGAAGAACTAATACAAACATTTCCATTTTCTTTTAACCCCCCCCCCCCCCCCCACCCTCCCCATCTTTTTTCGACCTGGACAGTGGATGCACTACTGGCTCGTGTATGGTAGAAGTAAAATGATACAAAAAGCATTGATGTAAAGGCTGTAACATAAAAGAGCTGTTCTCATTCAAGCTCGCAAAGAAGATCAAAGTACAGGAATATACGCCTTCGGCAATAACAATGCATATTCAAAGATTTAACTTTAAAGGGCCCCTGCAACCCAAACGCAACCCAAATGCAAGTTTATTGCTGTTGATGTGCAAGGATGCATACAACTAATGTTCTGTTATTCAAACATCTAGATATGTTTCATAGATTTTTAGATATTTTTTTGAAATATTTTTCCGACCCTGAAAAAAAGCTCCAGACCTCATTCCTGCAATTACATCATCTGTCAATCATCAGTCAGGTATACAAACATTCTGCAATGACAGTGGAATGTAACTTCCCCCAGCTCAGCACATGTTCACAATAGAATTGCATGCTTTCAAACAATACCTCCTCATTACCATTCTTTTCCTGTGATGATACAGCATGCCTGACATAGCAACTCCTATGTAGGCATTGTTTGGTCTATTAGAATAGACGGTCATCTCTGGCAAAGCTACATAGCACTGTCTCTCCTTAGCTCACTAATGATTGGCAGATGATGTCATTGCAGGAATGAGATCTGGAGCATTTATTTAGGGTGGAGCTTAGTATGTTTGAGAAAATGATTTTTAAAAATATTTATAAATCTATGAAACATATTTAGATGTTTGAACAACAAGCACATCAACAGAGGTCAACTTGCCTTAGGATTGCAGGGGACCTTTAAACAAGTCCACCTATTCTAGCATACTGCACGTATACTAAAATGACACAATCACTGCGATGTGTATGGGCATTAGTAAAGGAAAATGAATAGACTTCAAAATGATATCAAAACGTAATGACGAACGTATTACAGTAACAAGAGCGATATTTCAATCAGAATTACAAAAAGACGATTCATTGCACACGAAAATGTACCTTTGACCATGTTGACAATGACAACGCAACTTGCATGGTCATTTCAGACCCCCCCCCCCCTTCCCCCCCCCCCCCCCCCCATGTACTGGGCTAATCGCGAATATTTTTTTTAAGCGAATTCATCAATAGACATGCAGGTTCACGATTTAAGCAATGAATCTTATAATGCACACCTTCCCTTCGAGTGTCAAACTGTTTCATACCGTTTATACGTGATAAGATTAAGAAACAACATGTAAAGTCTTTCGATGTCAAGAATAGATAAAAATAAAACAATTTTTGACTACTCTCTAAATGTAAAGGAGTGAATTTGCCACTCGACATTAAGCCCGAAGGAACTTTCACTCCAAAGTGAGTGGTAAAGTACTCCCTTTTGAGTGAGCATGCCGATACCTTCATCAGCCGTCTCACTCACTGACAGAGCGAGCCTGCGTTCCGCTCAATATCGTATGCAGACTGAATTATTTTCACTCGTGAGCAACGAGTGACGCAAGGCAACCAATGACAAGCCACTTAAAATTCATTGTCATTGTCATTTCTTTGTTGTGAACAAAATTACAGGCACCACTCTAGAAAAACAGTGGTTAGTACTCTAACGAACCACAGCTAAATATTTTATAAATGACAGCACATCGATACGTATCGGTACGTATCGGTACTGGTTGGGCTTCAGGCAGGAATATTAGCATAATTCGCATATTTAAATGACATAGGGGTTGTGTAATGACTTATTTTGATGAATTATTTCTTGATAATGTTGTCTTGCCGAGAAAGTGGTTACACTTGATAATTCAGTAGGGATTATGTTGTTATAGTGAAAGTGTTAGTTAACTAACTGTTACGTCAGTGATCTGTTATATGGATACATAGTGTGGTACATCCCGACAGTGATAGGATTGTGTGCTTCAGACTAGTCACCACACTGTATCCGCCCCCATTATGACCCGATGGATCTCAATGAGGTTTCATCTGGCATTTACTCTGCAGCCTATGGTCTATTCATGCTGATCAATAATTAGGTGCTGCTATCCCCTGTCGCTTTGGGATTGTCGATACTCAATACTCTTGAGACAGAGTTTGATGATTTCACTCAGAAAGGAGTGAATTATCTCCACTCTGTCCACATGAGTGATAAAGTTTTCACTCTTTAAAGGATTGGTGTTTCACTCTTTCCTGAGTGAAATAGTGTCCACTACTTTTTTTTTCACCCGAAAAAGGGTTGTCCCTCATTTAACTCATTGTGAGAGTTGAATTCCACTCTCTTTTGAGTGTTTTTCACTTTTTCAATAATACAGAAAATGATGAAAGGCTTCAAAGTCTTAACCTACCTTTACTTCAATCAAGAAGAATTGACTTAGATCAGAAATTCGCCCAGAGCTTTTAACGTCTCAACACAGAGACTTACTCCCACCATCTAAAGAGTCCTTGCCAAATTTCCGCCCCCTCCGTAGTAATCAAGGTTTGGTCGTTCCTAGATGCAGGACTAGCCGGTATCGAAATTCGGCTGTTCCTACTTTTGTTCGTGCGATTAATAACCTTTAATCCCCCTTCTCTCTTTCTCTCTCTTTCTCTCTATCTCTCTCTCTCTTCTATCTCCTCCCTCTTCCCCCCCCCCTCTCTCTCTCTTTTTAATCCTCTTTGTATTACTACAAATAATCTTTCAATTTGACACTCACAAATATTTTGTATACTGTATCTTTTGACAATGGCATTTGTTTATGCTTTTTTAGCATTAATTCCTGTTTTAATATATCCCCTTTAATTCTAAAATAAGTATTTTAATCCTGATGCTTAGATTTCTATTTTTGTCAAAATACGAGATAAATATTCTCTTTATTATTTGTTTGATTACTTAATATTATTGTCCATCCGGCAGTTACCTTTATCTATACCGGTTTATTAATTTGGACTATCTTAAATTAATTACATTCTTTTTGCTTTTTTGTATTTGTACTGATTGCAATCATTTATTTTGTGTTTGCCTACTTATTGTGATTCTGTACTTGCTAAGTAAGTTTGTTTCTTTGTCATAATTATTGTGTATGCATCTATAACTACATTGTAATTCTTTGTAAACATGTTCAGTTTTGGTCCTTGGGCCTTGGAATCATGTGTATTTATGTGTCTTTTAAAACCGAAGTAAATAAATAAAATATATAAACACATCTTCAGACAGTAACAATTTACTTCTAAATACAAAGAAAATATGCATATGGGGAAATTAACTTGTTAACAGAATTTGTGAATGCAGGAGACCGTGATTGTTAACTTCAGTTTCGTCCTAAGAATCCGTGAACATGCATATGCCAAAGTCACTTCAGTCATTTCGCATTCATGTCCGTCAATGGGCAATAAATTTCAAAATTTGTCTAATTATTTCATTCGAATTCGTCTCTCCTGACGATCGGCTGAAGAATGTAATGATCAAATTCGTCGTTGTGCAGTCAGTTTCAAGAGTTTTTTAGATTCGTTGGATGCAAAATATATTGGACTTTGGCCATTCCTTAAAGACAAGACATACACCTTCTACAATATATGTATGCCTCCTTTACTGTTAATTAAGATATATGAAAAATTAAATACAAGCTTTTAATTTACAGGTGTACAGAATTTTTTTCTTTCATAAATCTTGTCAAATTTAAAGATGAGAAGCCGATTGTAAATTCCTAAGAAGGAGAAAGGAAATTTAGTCAACTGTTCTTGAAAAGAAAGTTGAAATTACGGATTTTTTTTTTCTTCCATAAATCATCTTTTTCTTAGACGAATTCGAGACAGTGCAAAATGATGAAACTAGCTGAAAAAAAGTTTGAAAATGTATGGCCAAAGACAAAATTGATCGTAACATGTGCAAGATTACGAAGTTTTGGGACGAAATTGAATGAAAAAAGTATGAAATGAAATGCATTTTTAAATGGACGGGAAAAGCTATATTGCTCTTTGCGGTGTGGGAGGCAGAGAACAGGGGAGAGCATGTGTGAGTGAATGAGACAGAGAGAGAGAGAAAGAGAGAGACAGGCAGAGAGAGACAGTCAGAGAGGCAGAGAAAAAATTGTAGAATAAAAGAAAAGAGAGAGAAAAAATAACAAACGAACCTGTTATTAGATAGATTAAAAGTACAAAGTTTTTATAAGGGGCTTCTTTTTGCTTGTTCCTGTTTTTCTTTTCTTGTTTCTGGTGGGTAAAATGATAATACAGGGTACGTAATAGACTCAAAGTAACACTTTGCACTTTGAATTTTCAGGGCAACCTAGCAACCTCAACTTACACTGGAATTCATATTTTGATCTAAGTTACGCGTGTAATCAGTCATTTAATTTTTTTTGGTTTCTCTCGAAATGCAGAAAATTTGAAAGCAACTCATCGTCACATGCACAAACTCTGTGTGTGTTGCAACAGGCGACATAAGTGACCTGTTGTAAGAGTCTGTACATGTGACAATAAGTTGTTTAATGTTGCACTGCCACAGCTTGGGGCATTATCGTAAAATAGCCACTCATTCACCCCGCCCGGTAGCGCTTCATTGATCCGACATACGTACAACTAGGGTGCCGAGCAATAAACATAGCTAAATTTTACCAAATTTTAGTACATTTCAACAAGCCGTTTTTCAGGTATTGTGCGTAAAAAAGTGGGTAGAAATGAAATCAAATATATAAAAAATAATAATGAAGAAAAAAATCGAATAAAAATAAGAGGGTGACCAGCTCTACTGGAAGTACAGCCCACCTAACTAGAGTCGAATAACTGCAACTATATAGGTAGGCGGTGGAACAGTCATGAAGTGAAATAGTAACTAGAACTGTGATCGTGAATACGATACACGAGCGTTATCGCGGGAATTGGTTTTAATGCAAAAGAAGTATTATACCACAAACAAAAAAAAAGTAATTCAGCAGAAAGAGGGCGCTGATCATGATTTAAACAACACAGAGGTCAAGGCGTCTTTACAGACGCCTTACAAAGCAAGATTTTAATTTATTTTGGAAGGGGGGCAAACGGGCCTCATATTGTTTATCACATACATAGAGACCCTAAATAAAATAGGATCTCCATGATCACCGGTAAGAATTTGCATAGATATCCTAGTGTTCTAATACAGGATCTCTGGGTGAATAGAGTCCCTTTATAGACAGAGTTACGACATGGCGTTCGAATTCTCTCTATTTAGAACACCCAGGTGCTCAATGGAAATGAATTAAAATGTTGCATAGTAATGGAACAAAATGGCATTCAAACCATGGGTTTTCGTAACTCTTCTATAAAGGGACTCTACATGCGAATTTGGGAACACGCCACCTTTCGGCTTGTAGTAGGTAGGGGAAGATCGCGTATTAATTGGAGATTCTTGCTAAAATAAATCGGCCAGATAGATGGAGTACATGGGCGGGGGTAGAACATTTTGATAAAGTGATGGAAGCTAGCTGGAAGATTCGACAATTCTACTGCAGTTGAGAGTGGTCTCCCTACGTGCAGAACACGGCATGTGGATTTGTGACTTATCACTTTTCACAGTCAATATGGATTGCTCCATACGTTATTAAATAAAATAAAATAAAATAAAATAAAATAAAAGCCGGAATGAAGTTTGGATATATCAACACAACATTGTGCTTCACTTGCAATCTGTAATTATTTGGCATCGTAACTGTTATCAACGGAAAATACGTCAATCGAGCAACGACCTGACGAGCGACAGGTAAAAATCTAAAATGTAGTGACAGTTTGGGGGCCTGCGTGAGTATAACATTTTGACGTGCTGCTGTGTAGGATTCTAGGACAACTACTCCCTGGACAATTACCCCGGGGTCAACTACCCCCCCCCCCCCCCCAGACAATTACCCCCAGGACAATTACTGGTTGGGGGATTCCCGGGGGTTCATCGTCTTGGGGGTAATTGTCCGGAAGGGGTGGGGGTATTTTCCTTGGGAGTAGTTGCCCCCTGGGTATTTGTCCCCCCGGGTAATTGTCCAGGGGTTAGTTGTCCGGATACGGCTGTGTAGATTTAGCAACGTGCAGCGTTGCTTGTTTTGCTCTTAATAGGTGATCAAAAAAAGGACAATGAATGTATGAGGGATAAAGGCAATGAGCAACTTAAAATGATTACATATTGACTTATATTACTTTAGAATAGATCCAGGTGTTATTGAATGTTGATTTGGAGTAACATGTAGGCCTAATACTTTTCTATTTAATCTTTTGAGAAAAAGGTTAGAGATTTAGGGGATGCCATAGCAATGCACAGTCACAATCAAATTAGATTTGAATCATTATTACGTAAGATCAGAGTCCAAAGTTACGAATTGATGAAGTTAATGATCATCTGAAAGATAGAATTTGGTCACATTTGCTTTTTATAATTACCTACTTACCTAGTGCCAGTCATGTACTAGTGCACTAGACCAATTTAGACCAGAATCATAAAATCTTAATGACACTGTGTGGTATAAGGTCTAGAGGAAGGAGTTTAAAGTCTACAGTCTAAAGTCGGTTGTTTTAAAACCACTATTATTACTATATTACTCATGTAGCTTGATTAAATATTAGCAAACAAAAATCATTGGCATGAAAAAGAAAAAGGTTGGCACATTAATCACTCAACAAGAACCTAAGTTCATTCTGGGGGTGGTAATGGGTAATTCCATCTGGGTTAAAACTTACCTCTGTATAAATATAATCTATATAGCACTTCTATGTCATTTATCTTTGTCTTTGTGTAAAGAACTCGTATCAAGCACTATATACATATTATGTGTTTGCATTTTATTCATTGAACTTCATGGACATATCCATCAATATTTTGTTGGTTGGTTGGTTGGTTTTATTTTCCGTATAAAAAAAATATCATCAGTACACACTTATCAATATTCATGTACAAGAATAAAAAAAAATCAAGAATTAAATCAAGAGTTAACAAAAATAAAATAACGGCTGGAAAGCTCTATTCAGAGCCATTAACTTAATGGCTCTGTTTTTCCTGCAGGTCCAGAACAAGAAAAACAACAATGACGAACAAATATTTAAAAAACAAAAACAAAAACAAAATAAAGCAACAACAAAAAAAAAAAAAATTGGCAGAACGAAAAAAAAAATCAGAAAATATACATATATACTGTAATATAAAATATAAGACATATATCATGTAGCCTACGCAATATCCAATGTCCCTACCCTAACCCTCTGTATTTTACATAACACCCCCCCCCCCTCCTCCTCCCTATCCCGAATACACCAAAAGTTTATATGTCAAAATTTTGTATCCATTCATCTAGGCCATTTCTAAATAAAGCAAGTGTGTTTGGTCTACGTAAGTTAATTGGTAATTTATTATACATTTTAGATCCGCGATAAAAGAATGTACGTTTACAGTAATCAGTATTAGGTTTGGGCAAGACTAAGTTATCAACATTTCTTAGGGCATAATTTGTTTTTTTGTATGAGAGATTATTCTGCAGATAATCAGGAGTTAAATTGTGGAAAATCTTATACAACATTATATACATGTGCTTTTTACGTCTGGTTTTTAAGGTTTCCCATTTTAAGAGATCATGGATTTGGAAAATTGAGGTGTGAATTTGAGGGTTTATCTTAAGAATTATTCTCCCAGCCCTATTTTGAAGTTTTTGAAGTTGGTCCAAATAAATCTTTGGGGAGGACTGCCATATAATATCGGTATAATCGAAATTAGGAAGGATCACAGATTGATAGATTAAATTTAGATAAGATTCACTTAAAGTGTTTCTCAATCTGCCTAAAAAACTTACCATTTTCCCTACTTTCTTAACAACTTCATTATACATGAAAATCCCATTTAAACTCAGAGTCTATATTCATTCCCAAATAATTAATATTACTAACCTGTTTAATAACGTTGGTTCCCAGTTTTAAGTTCAATGTTTGATGTTTGCAAAGCATTGACTTCGTCCCTATTAACATTGATACTGTTTTTTCACAATTGATGTAAAGTTTATTCTGGTTCATCCACTCTGATAGAGAGACTAATTCATCATTAAGTACCGACTGTACCACAATAGAATTTTCATGAGAAAAATAAATAACAGTGTCATCTGCGTATAAATGTAGATGACAAGAATGTAACGCATTAGCTAAATCGTTGATATATATCAAAAATAAAATTGGGCCCAATATTGACCCCTGAGGGACACCATATTTTAAAATCATTTCATTGGAAGTAATATTATTTACAGAGGTAAACATTTTGCGGTTAGATAAATAAATATATTAGCCACCTTCCATCTTGAGGGGACTATTCCTCCAGGCAATGGTCTATTAATTAGACAGGTGACGGGTTTTAAAATTTCCATCGCACAGGTTTTCAATATAAAAGAATCTATTCCAGTGACCCCAACTGATTTCTTATTCTTTAAGCGGTAAATTTATTTCATGACATCAGACTCTGTAACTTTGGGAACAAAGAAGGCATTATTCCCACTAAAATCTGAACTTTCAAATTCGTCGTTAGTAATACATTCCATGTTTTTAGTTTTATTCATTTGATTTCCGATACTGACAAAATGTTCGTTAAAATCATTAGCTAACTTTTTACATTCCTCTAAAGGAAAAGGAAAATGCGTAACTGATTTCGTATTTGGTATTAGTGTTTTTAATATTTTCCCAGATTGCGTTCTATCTTGACAAGCATTCACTTTTTCCATAAAATATTTTTTCTTCACTTCCCTTATTTCAAACGTTACTTTATTTCTCAATTGCCTGTATTGTGTCCAATAAATATTTTGCTTTATTTTTGCTAAATTTTGGCTTTATCTTTCATTTTATCGCGATCTTTCATGAGCTTAAATATATATTCGTTTAACCAAGGGGAGTGCTTTTTACGTACCCTTTTTTTCTTTAGTGGCATGTATTTATCTACTGTACCTTAAAAGAGTTCTTCCCACTTATTAACAGCTTTATCAAGATCATTACTCTCTTCGACTTCAACCCAGTTCAGCAATCTAAGATCGGCTTTCAGTTTTACAAAATCTACTTGATGGGATTTTCTAAAGGTTACGTAATTAACTAACAAACTAATCATCATGATTAACATGAGCTTTCCAGATTAAATAGCTCATTGAATGGTCACTTATACCATTGTGTAAGACACCGAAGGATGTTACTTTGTCTGGGCAAGTTGTCAACATGTGATCAACCAATGAAGAGCACTCAAGCGTAATTCGAGTGCATTTAAATCTATTAATTTGACACAAGCCATGTACATCATTAATCTCTGAGTATTTACGAGTATCTCCAGTAAATGGACGCTTGACAATATTATAATTAACATCGCCCATTAATATTATAGGAGTATTGAATCCGCCTAAATACACCAACAATTCTTCATAAGAGTCCAGTAGATGTGTTTTATTTGGTGGCCGATACCAGTTTATGAAAATAAAAGGCTTAGTATGTTTCAAACGAATAAGAATGCAGAGAACTTCCAGTCGTTCCACGGAAGGCGGAACCGATAACAGTACTTTTCAAATATGATATTTTCATGTATATATATAACGACTCCTCCACCTCTCCTATTTCTATCATTTCTTATGACATTTTCATGTATATATATAACGACTCCTCCACCTCTCCTATTTCTATCATTTCTTATGACATTTTCATGTATACATATAACGACTCCTCCACCTCTCCTATTTCTATCATTTCTTATGACATTATAATGAGGCACATATATTTCATCATCTTTAATTGAATCATCAAGCCTCGTTTCATTTAGCGCTTGAATGTGTATATCATTTTTATATAAGATAGACCCGATTTCATCAAAATGTTTCAAAAGGCTTACAATATTTAGATGTACTAATTTAATTCCATTTTCACATAATTCAGAGTATATTGTATTGCATTCATTAACATTATAATTCAAGCGTTCATTTTGATTTTGCTGTGTTTTACCTTTCATATAATCTGATATATTATCTTCATAAAAGGGGAGCTGTTTCATTGCGCAACATTGACAGATCCAATCTATGAATAATTCGGACGGATCATTGTATAATGCTTCAGACACTTGAGCACATGATATATGTATCCATTTTCTACATTGAGTGCATAGTAGACCTGTTTGATTGACCTTAACAGACTTTTGGCAAATCCCACAAAAATAATTCCTAACCATTAAATTGTAATATAAAGAACATTAACAAATCATAACAACTTAAAAAATAGGTAAATAGGTTTGTTCGAATATAACATCAATAAATTAAAAGCAATAACAATAATAACAGTAACACATGACAAAAACAGAACAATAATCGTGATTATAGCATCAACATAAACAAAAACAAAGACAAAATACTCATAATTGATCAACTAGAATGCTCTTTCATGAAAAATAAATTATCAGATTATGTACAAGTAGTGGAAGGTGATGAGAAAATGAGCCAATAAAAGAACTATATACATATGTTTATACACCATATAGATATGCCTGAGAACAAACAATTTAAAGGTTACTGCGTTGATCAATAGTATATCGCACAAAAATTGGTAAATTAGTGTGTCTTCTTTGAGTGACACTATAAATATGAATTCCTCCAAACTGTTTATGTTTGTAAAATTTATCGTTGAGTAGTTTAAGATTATCAAAAACAGTTCACTTCTTTATTCTAAGCTTCTCACATTGCATGACATAATGGAATTCGTCTCCTACTGTCTGCATACTACATTCTTCACAAAAACGTATATTCGCTGGTATTTCGTGAAAGCGATAAAATCTTCCTTTTTCGATTGGTAGGTTATGTGAGCTTATGCGAAGTTCCAGATTTTTTTGTCTATGTTTCTATCGGTGAGAATTTTTAAATATTTTTCTTCCTGGTCTGTATATATAATTCCCATGAAATCTGTTTACCTTGCCTGTGTAGACTAGCTGTGATTTGAGTTGACAACAATGCCTAGGAATTACAACTTGTTAATTTCTTTAGAAAGTTTTGAATAATCGATATGTCCGCAATTTGTTGCCCTCTCCATTGTTTTTATCATGGAAAAGGTCAAGTTTTATTTGGTTATTAAATATATCTTGTAGCTTACCCACACAATGGGAGACGAAGTCGTTTTTGCGTCATTTGTACATCATCTGGTTCACACATTTCTGTATCGTTACAGATGTCTACAGTATCTAAAATCTTTTTTTATGTTTCTCAACAGCAATTATCCTTAATTTCATATAGTCCTTTGTTTTCACTATAGCTTTCATACAATAATTATAGTATCTTGATCAATATTTCGACTTTGTATCCAGTAATCGGAGTCACTGTGTTACTTGAACCTTCAATGAAAAGAGGATATCTTCCAAGTTCAGCAATAACGCCGATATTACTACTTTTGCGATTTATACCAAGCATATGTTTACACCATTAAGGATGGATTTTTTTGAAATTGGGTTTGAAATATAGTTTTGTTTTGTTCGTTTGTTCAGAGAAGAGCTTGCAACAGACCATTGTACTACCCCATATTTCCGATCCTTATAATAAAATGGGTTTGATCATGCTATCAAAGCAGCCTGTAGCAATTTTAATGTTAGGAGTATATTGCCAAACGATTTGTATCATTTAAAAACGGTTTTTCTTCAATTATGGGCTCAATATTTTGTAAAAACAAACTTAAACAAACCATTACTCCATACTACAATCCCGAGATATTTGAATTGTTTTACATTCTAAAGAATATGCCCATTCATCCGAAAGTTTTCTTTTATTAAATTTCTTGAATTATTACATACCATAAATTTGGTTTTATTTCATTTGGTATTATTATTATTGTTATTATTATTATTATTATTATTATTATTATTATTATTATTATTATTATTATGATTATCATTATTATTATGATTATTATTATTATTATTATTATTATTATTATTATTATTATTATTATTTGAAAGTACAATAACCTCATTAGTGCTTTAAAATGCAAACTTTTAGCATTTTAAAATCAAATTTTCTCTCTCGGTCGCTACGCTCCCTCGTATATATAAAGTCAGGCAATGATAACGAACATTTTAAAGGCATGACTATCATATGCGCCAGGAGAAAGGGAGAAAGAACTTGTTCAGTTTTGTAGTATTGCAATCAGCTAAAATTTCGAGGTTTTACCACTCCATCACCTAAATTTTCTCAGATGGTCGCTACGCTCCCTTACATACACGCAGAATGATATATAACTGTGGTTCAATTACTGCATTTTTTGTGATAAAATATTCTAAACCTGCACTTTCGAAGTATCAAGAAAAAAATGGGACATGTCCTTGTTCGAGGGGGGTAAGAGCTGTATGCTTATCGTTAGCGTTTGTGTTGGGCCCCCCAGAGTGTTTGCCCCCCAAAGCTGGAACTCTTTTGGAGCGCCCAATTATATTCATTAATAGACCGCAAATACATGTGCATTGTCATAAATGATCTTTTCACCTCGTTAACAATAGAGAATTCTTTGATTCATACCACGATGCTTACGAGTCAAGACACATTCTCTTTGTGATTATACCTGTTCCCCGTTTCATAAAACTTGTTGTCAATAACAACTGCCCCATTTCTATGACAAAGTTGCTCTCAGCCAGTCAGGTGCAATTATTTCAGTAGCTTATAACTGTTATTGTAACTTGTTATTGATAACAAGTTTTATGAAAACGGGGCCCAGACCTCCCGGGAATTTCAATGTCACACATCAACAAAGTACAACGCAAAATTTTGTACAAAAGAAACAAACCAGTAATATGTTTTTGAAATCCAGCTCCCATGGAGACATGCGTTCATTGCACTTTTTAAACATCGTTATTCTCTGTAATCATGTTAACTTCAAACAGAAATTTACCATAATTCTCTCAACACAGATATTATATTTTTCCTGTTCATTTTAACACTTTTTTTTCGTTCAGTTTTATCTTTCTTCACTTCAATTTCGCACTGAGTTAACTTGTTATTCAAATTGGTCAATCTGTCAATGGTCAATCAATTTCGGCCTTGTAATTAATATCCGTCATACTTCATTCGAATTTGTCTCACATGACGATCCGCTACAGAATGTAATGATCAAATTCGTCTTTGCGCAATCAATTTCTAAAGCGTTTTAAAGTAGTATAGACAAGCCATTGGTCTAAAACCATCCAAAGGACAAAACGGACACTTTTTTCATAATTCAAGTATGCTTCTTCATTAATTGAGTAAGATATAAAATATTAAATACAAGATTTTAACTTGCATGCATTCCTATAATGCTAGAAATAATACTCCGATCAGAGTCATGATGAGTTTCAAATTTTCGACCTTTTATTTCTGATCATCTTCAGGAACTAAAACATAAGTGAGCATTCCTATATTTTGTATGTCATGATTGTTTTGTCAGACTTGAAACTGGAAATAAAATAAAAATTATTTATGTCGAAAATGGACGAGTGTGGAATTTGAATGATGCTTTGACGAAACGGAATCATGCAGTCATACATGGGCTGCCGGGGATGACGAAACTGATTTGACTCCGACGAAATTTGATGCAAAATAACGAAACTGATTGGACAAAGTTCTAAAATGAATGACCAAAGACGAAATTGACCATGAGACGTGCAAGATCACGACATTTTGGGACGAAATCGAATGAAAAAAGTATGAAATTGATTGAAAAAAGGTGTTAAAATGGACAAGAAATATATTGAGATGACTGCAACCTCTCAAATAAGATATGAGTAAGCATATAGCAACTCTTTGGGAAGAACTAATACAAACATTTCCATTTTCTTTTAACCCCCCCCCCCCCCCCACCCTCCCCATCTTTTTTCGACCTGGACAGTGGATGCACTACTGGCTCGTGTATGGTAGAAGTAAAATGATACAAAAAGCATTGATGTAAAGGCTGTAACATAAAAGAGCTGTTCTCATTCAAGCTCGCAAAGAAGATCAAAGTACAGGAATATACGCCTTCGGCAATAACAATGCATATTCAAAGATTTAACTTTAAAGGGCCCCTGCAACCCAAACGCAACCCAAATGCAAGTTTATTGCTGTTGATGTGCAAGGATGCATACAACTAATGTTCTGTTATTCAAACATCTAGATATGTTTCATAGATTTTTAGATATTTTTTTGAAATATTTTTCCGACCCTGAAAAAAAGCTCCAGACCTCATTCCTGCAATTACATCATCTGTCAATCATCAGTCAGGTATACAAACATTCTGCAATGACAGTGGAATGTAACTTCCCCCAGCTCAGCACATGTTCACAATAGAATTGCATGCTTTCAAACAATACCTCCTCATTACCATTCTTTTCCTGTGATGATACAGCATGCCTGACATAGCAACTCCTATGTAGGCATTGTTTGGTCTATTAGAATAGACGGTCATCTCTGGCAAAGCTACATAGCACTGTCTCTCCTTAGCTCACTAATGATTGGCAGATGATGTCATTGCAGGAATGAGATCTGGAGCATTTATTTAGGGTGGAGCTTAGTATGTTTGAGAAAATGATTTTTAAAAATATTTATAAATCTATGAAACATATTTAGATGTTTGAACAACAAGCACATCAACAGAGGTCAACTTGCCTTAGGATTGCAGGGGACCTTTAAACAAGTCCACCTATTCTAGCATACTGCACGTATACTAAAATGACACAATCACTGCGATGTGTATGGGCATTAGTAAAGGAAAATGAATAGACTTCAAAATGATATCAAAACGTAATGACGAACGTATTACAGTAACAAGAGCGATATTTCAATCAGAATTACAAAAAGACGATTCATTGCACACGAAAATGTACCTTTGACCATGTTGACAATGACAACGCAACTTGCATGGTCATTTCAGACCCCCCCCCCTTCCCCCCCCCCCCCCCCCATGTACTGGGCTAATCGCGAATATTTTTTTTAAGCGAATTCATCAATAGACATGCAGGTTCACGATTTAAGCAATGAATCTTATAATGCACACCTTCCCTTCGAGTGTCAAACTGTTTCATACCGTTTATACGTGATAAGATTAAGAAACAACATGTAAAGTCTTTCGATGTCAAGAATAGATAAAAATAAAACAATTTTTGACTACTCTCTAAATGTAAAGGAGTGAATTTGCCACTCGACATTAAGCCCGAAGGAACTTTCACTCCAAAGTGAGTGGTAAAGTACTCCCTTTTGAGTGAGCATGCCGATACCTTCATCAGCCGTCTCACTCACTGACAGAGCGAGCCTGCGTTCCGCTCAATATCGTATGCAGACTGAATTATTTTCACTCGTGAGCAACGAGTGACGCAAGGCAACCAATGACAAGCCACTTAAAATTCATTGTCATTGTCATTTCTTTGTTGTGAACAAAATTACAGGCACCACTCTAGAAAAACAGTGGTTAGTACTCTAACGAACCACAGCTAAATATTTTATAAATGACAGCACATCGATACGTATCGGTACGTATCGGTACTGGTTGGGCTTCAGGCAGGAATATTAGCATAATTCGCATATTTAAATGACATAGGGGTTGTGTAATGACTTATTTTGATGAATTATTTCTTGATAATGTTGTCTTGCCGAGAAAGTGGTTACACTTGATAATTCAGTAGGGATTATGTTGTTATAGTGAAAGTGTTAGTTAACTAACTGTTACGTCAGTGATCTGTTATATGGATACATAGTGTGGTACATCCCGACAGTGATAGGATTGTGTGCTTCAGACTAGTCACCACACTGTATCCGCCCCCATTATGACCCGATGGATCTCAATGAGGTTTCATCTGGCATTTACTCTGCAGCCTATGGTCTATTCATGCTGATCAATAATTAGGTGCTGCTATCCCCTGTCGCTTTGGGATTGTCGATACTCAATACTCTTGAGACAGAGTTTGATGATTTCACTCAGAAAGGAGTGAATTATCTCCACTCTGTCCACATGAGTGATAAAGTTTTCACTCTTTAAAGGATTGGTGTTTCACTCTTTCCTGAGTGAAATAGTGTCCACTACTTTTTTTTTCACCCGAAAAAGGGTTGTCCCTCATTTAACTCATTGTGAGAGTTGAATTCCACTCTCTTTTGAGTGTTTTTCACTTTTTCAATAATACAGAAAATGATGAAAGGCTTCAAAGTCTTAACCTACCTTTACTTCAATCAAGAAGAATTGACTTAGATCAGAAATTCGCCCAGAGCTTTTAACGTCTCAACACAGAGACTTACTCCCACCATCTAAAGAGTCCTTGCCAAATTTCCGCCCCCTCCGTAGTAATCAAGGTTTGGTCGTTCCTAGATGCAGGACTAGCCGGTATCGAAATTCGGCTGTTCCTACTTTTGTTCGTGCGATTAATAACCTTTAATCCCCCTTCTCTCTTTCTCTCTCTTTCTCTCTATCTCTCTCTCTCTTCTATCTCCTCCCTCTTCCCCCCCCCCCTCTCTCTCTCTTTTTAATCCTCTTTGTATTACTACAAATAATCTTTCAATTTGACACTCACAAATATTTTGTATACTGTATCTTTTGACAATGGCATTTGTTTATGCTTTTTTAGCATTAATTCCTGTTTTAATATATCCCCTTTAATTCTAAAATAAGTATTTTAATCCTGATGCTTAGATTTCTATTTTTGTCAAAATACGAGATAAATATTCTCTTTATTATTTGTTTGATTACTTAATATTATTGTCCATCCGGCAGTTACCTTTATCTATACCGGTTTATTAATTTGGACTATCTTAAATTAATTACATTCTTTTTGCTTTTTTGTATTTGTACTGATTGCAATCATTTATTTTGTGTTTGCCTACTTATTGTGATTCTGTACTTGCTAAGTAAGTTTGTTTCTTTGTCATAATTATTGTGTATGCATCTATAACTACATTGTAATTCTTTGTAAACATGTTCAGTTTTGGTCCTTGGGCCTTGGAATCATGTGTATTTATGTGTCTTTTAAAACCGAAGTAAATAAATAAAATGTATAAACACATCTTCAGACAGTAACAATTTACTTCTAAATACAAAGAAAATATGCATATGGGGAAATTAACTTGTTAACAGAATTTGTGAATGCAGGAGACCGTGATTGTTAACTTCAGTTTCGTCCTAAGAATCCGTGAACATGCATATGCCAAAGTCACTTCAGTCATTTCGCATTCATGTCCGTCAATGGGCAATAAATTTCAAAATTTGTCTAATTATTTCATTCGAATTCGTCTCTCCTGACGATCGGCTGAAGAATGTAATGATCAAATTCGTCGTTGTGCAGTCAGTTTCAAGAGTTTTTTAGATTCGTTGGATGCAAAATATATTGGACTTTGGCCATTCCTTAAAGACAAGACATACACCTTCTACAATATATGTATGCCTCCTTTACTGTTAATTAAGATATATGAAAAATTAAATACAAGCTTTTAATTTACAGGTGTACAGAATTTTTTTCTTTCATAAATCTTGTCAAATTTAAAGATGAGAAGCCGATTGTAAATTCCTAAGAAGGAGAAAGGAAATTTAGTCAACTGTTCTTGAAAAGAAAGTTGAAATTACGGATTTTTTTTTCTTCCATAAATCATCTTTTTCTTAGACGAATTCGAGACAGTGCAAAATGATGAAACTAGCTGAAAAAAAGTTTGAAAATGTATGGCCAAAGACAAAATTGATCGTAACATGTGCAAGATTACGAAGTTTTGGGACGAAATTGAATGAAAAAAGTATGAAATGAAATGCATTTTTAAATGGACGGGAAAAGCTATATTGCTCTTTGCGGTGTGGGAGGCAGAGAACAGGGGAGAGCATGTGTGAGTGAATGAGACAGAGAGAGAGAGAAAGAGAGAGACAGGCAGAGAGAGACAGTCAGAGAGGCAGAGAAAAAATTGTAGAATAAAAGAAAAGAGAGAGAAAAAATAACAAACGAACCTGTTATTAGATAGATTAAAAGTACAAAGTTTTTATAAGGGGCTTCTTTTTGCTTGTTCCTGTTTTTCTTTTCTTGTTTCTGGTGGGTAAAATGATAATACAGGATACGTAATAGACTCAAAGTAACACTTTGCACTTTGAATTTTCAGGGCAACCTAGCAACCTCAACTTACACTGGAATTCATATTTTGATCTAAGTTACGCGTGTAATCAGTCATTTAATTTTTTTTGGTTTCTCTCGAAATGCAGAAAATTTGAAAGCAACTCATCGTCACATGCACAAACTCTGTGTGTGTTGCAACAGGCGACATAAGTGACCTGTTGTAAGAGTCTGTACATGTGACAATAAGTTGTTTAATGTTGCACTGCCACAGCTTGGGGCATTATCGTAAAATAGCCACTCATTCACCCCGCCCGGTAGCGCTTCATTGATCCGACATACGTACAACTAGGGTGCCGAGCAATAAACATAGCTAAATTTTACCAAATTTTAGTACATTTCAACAAGCCGTTTTTCAGGTATTGTGCGTAAAAAAGTGGGTAGAAATGAAATCAAATATATAAAAAATAATAATGAAGAAAAAAATCGAATAAAAATAAGAGGGTGACCAGCTCTACTGGAAGTACAGCCCACCTAACTAGAGTCGAATAACTGCAACTATATAGGTAGGCGGTGGAACAGTCATGAAGTGAAATAGTAACTAGAACTGTGATCGTGAATACGATACACGAGCGTTATCGCGGGAATTGGTTTTAATGCAAAAGAAGTATTATACCACAAAAAAAAAAAAAGTAATTCAGCAGAAAGAGGGCGCTGATCATGATTTAAACAACACAGAGGTCAAGGCGTCCTCACAGACGCCTCACAAAGTAAGATTTTAATTTATTTTGGAAGGGGGGCAAACGGGCCACATATTGTTTATCACATACATAGAGATCCTAAATACAATAGGATCTCCATGATCACCGGTAAGAATTTGCATAGATATCCTAGTGTTCTAATACAGGATCTCTGGGTGAATAGAGTCCCTTTATAGACAGAGTTACGACATGGCGTTCGAATTCTCTCTATTTAGAACACCCAGGTGCTCAATGGAAATGAATATAAATGTTGCATAGTAATGGAACAAAATGGCATTCAAACCATGGGTTTTCGTAACTCTTCTATAAAGGGACTCTACATGCGAATTTGGGAACACGCCACCTTTCGGCTTGTAGTAGGTAGGGGAAGATCGCGTATTAATTGGAGATTCTTGCTAAAATAAATCGGCCAGATAGATGGAGTACATGGGCGGGGGTAGAACATTTTGATAAAGTGATGGAAGCTAGCTGGAAGATTCGACAATTCTACTGCAGTTGAGAGTGGTCTCCCTACGTGCAGAACACGGCATGTGGATTTGTGACTTATCACTTTTCACAGTCAATATGGATTGCTCCATACGTTATTAAATAAAATAAAATAAAATAAAATAAAATAAAAGCCGGAATGAAGTTTGGATATATCAACACAACATTGTGCTTCACTTGCAATCTGTAATTATTTGGCATCGTAACTGTTATCAACGGAAAATACGTCAATCGAGCAACGACCTGACGAGCGACAGGTAAAAATCTAAAATGTAGTGACAGTTTGGGGGCCTGCGTGAGTATAACATTTTGACGTGCTGCTGTGTAGGATTCTAGGACAACTACTCCCTGGACAATTACCCCGGGGTCAACTACCCCCCCCCCCCAGACAATTACCCCCAGGACAATTACTGGTTGGGGGATTCCCGGGGGTTCATCGTCTTGGGGGTAATTGTCCGGAAGGGGTGGGGGTATTTTCCTTGGGAGTAGTTGCCCCCTGGGTATTTGTCCCCCCGGGTAATTGTCCAGGGGTTAGTTGTCCGGATACGGCTGTGTAGATTTAGCAACGTGCAGCGTTGCTTGTTTTGCTCTTAATAGGTGATCAAAAAAAGGACAATGAATGTATGAGGGATAAAGGCAATGAGCAACTTAAAATGATTACATATTGACTTATATTACTTTAGAATAGATCCAGGTGTTATTGAATGTTGATTTGGAGTAACATGTAGGCCTAATACTTTTCTATTTAATCTTTTGAGAAAAAGGTTAGAGATTTAGGGGATGCCATAGCAATGCACAGTCACAATCAAATTAGATTTGAATCATTATTACGTAAGATCAGAGTCCAAAGTTACGAATTGATGAAGTTAATGATCATCTGAAAGATAGAATTTGGTCACATTTGCTTTTTATAATTACCTACTTACCTAGTGCCAGTCATGTACTAGTGCACTAGACCAAGTTAGACCAGAATCATAAAATCTTAATGACACTGTGTGGTATAAGGTCTAGAGGAAGGAGTTTAAAGTCTACAGTCTAAAGTCGGTTGTTTTAAAACCACTATTATTACTATATTACTCATGTAGCTTGATTAAATATTAGCAAACAAAAATCATTGGCATGAAAAAGAAAAAGGTTGGCACATTAATCACTCAACAAGAACCTAAGTTCATTCTGGGGGTGGTAATGGGTAATTCCATCTGGGTTAAAACTTACCTCTGTATAAATATAATCTATATAGCACTTCTATGTCATTTATCTTTGTCTTTGTGTAAAGAACTCGTATCAAGCACTATATACATATTATGTGTTTGCATTTTATTCATTGAACTTCATGGACATATCCATCAATATTTTGTTGGTTGGTTGGTTGGTTTTATTTTCCGTATAAAAAAAATATCATCAGTACACACTTATCAATATTCATGTACAAGAATAAAAAAAAATCAAGAATTAAATCAAGAGTTAACAAAAATAAAATAACGGCTGGAAAGCTCTATTCAGAGCCATTAACTTAATGGCTCTGTTTTTCCTGCAGGTCCAGAACAAGAAAAACAACAATGACGAACAAATATTTAAAAAACAAAAACAAAAACAAAATAAAGCAACAACAAAAAAAAAAAAATTGGCAGAACGAAAAAAAAAATCAGAAAATATACATATATACTGTAATATAAAATATAAGACATATATCATGTAGCCTACGCAATATCCAATGTCCCTACCCTAACCCTCTGTATTTTACATAACACCCCCCCCCCCCTCCTCCTCCCTATCCCGAATACACCAAAAGTTTATATGTCAAAATTTTGTATCCATTCATCTAGGCCATTTCTAAATAAAGCAAGTGTGTTTGGTCTACGTAAGTTAATTGGTAATTTATTATACATTTTAGATCCGCGATAAAAGAATGTACGTTTACAGTAATCAGTATTAGGTTTGGGCAAGACTAAGTTATCAACATTTCTTAGGGCATAATTTGTTTTTTTGTATGAGAGATTATTCTGCAGATAATCAGGAGTTAAATTGTGGAAAATCTTATACAACATTATATACATGTGCTTTTTACGTCTGGTTTTTAAGGTTTCCCATTTTAAGAGATCATGGATTTGGAAAATTGAGGTGTGAATTTGAGGGTTTATCTTAAGAATTATTCTCCCAGCCCTATTTTGAAGTTTTTGAAGTTGGTCCAAATAAATCTTTGGGGAGGACTGCCATATAATATCGGTATAATCGAAATTAGGAAGGATCACAGATTGATAGATTAAATTTAGATAAGATTCACTTAAAGTGTTTCTCAATCTGCCTAAAAAACTTACCATTTTCCCTACTTTCTTAACAACTTCATTATACATGAAAATCCCATTTAAACTCAGAGTCTATATTCATTCCCAAATAATTAATATTACTAACCTGTTTAATAACGTTGGTTCCCAGTTTTAAGTTCAATGTTTGATGTTTGCAAAGCATTGACTTCGTCCCTATTAACATTGATACTGTTTTTTCACAATTGATGTAAAGTTTATTCTGGTTCATCCACTCTGATAGAGAGACTAATTCATCATTAAGTACCGACTGTACCACAATAGAATTTTCATGAGAAAAATAAATAACAGTGTCATCTGCGTATAAATGTAGATGACAAGAATGTAACGCATTAGCTAAATCGTTGATATATATCAAAAATAAAATTGGGCCCAATATTGACCCCTGAGGGACACCATATTTTAAAATCATTTCATTGGAAGTAATATTATTTACAGAGGTAAACATTTTGCGGTTAGATAAATAAATATATTAGCCACCTTCCATCTTGAGGGGACTATTCCTCCAGGCAATGGTCTATTAATTAGACAGGTGACGGGTTTTAAAATTTCCATCGCACAGGTTTTCAATATAAAAGAATCTATTCCAGTGACCCCAACTGATTTCTTATTCTTTAAGCGGTAAATTTATTTCATGACATCAGACTCTGTAACTTTGGGAACAAAGAAGGCATTATTCCCACTAAAATCTGAACTTTCAAATTCGTCGTTAGTAATACATTCCATGTTTTTAGTTTTATTCATTTGATTTCCGATACTGACAAAATGTTCGTTAAAATCATTAGCTAACTTTTTACATTCCTCTAAAGGAAAAGGAAAATGCGTAACTGATTTCGTATTTGGTATTAGTGTTTTTAATATTTTCCCAGATTGCGTTCTATCTTGACAAGCATTCACTTTTTCCATAAAATATTTTTTCTTCACTTCCCTTATTTCAAACGTTACTTTATTTCTCAATTGCCTGTATTGTGTCCAATAAATATTTTGCTTTATTTTTGCTAAATTTTGGCTTTATCTTTCATTTTATCGCGATCTTTCATGAGCTTAAATATATATTCGTTTAACCAAGGGGAGTGCTTTTTACGTACCCTTTTTTTCTTTAGTGGCATGTATTTATCTACTGTACCTTAAAAGAGTTCTTCCCACTTATTAACAGCTTTATCAAGATCATTACTCTCTTCGACTTCAACCCAGTTCAGCAATCTAAGATCGGCTTTCAGTTTTACAAAATCTACTTGATGGGATTTTCTAAAGGTTACGTAATTAACTAACAAACTAATCATCATGATTAACATGAGCTTTCCAGATTAAATAGCTCATTGAATGGTCACTTATACCATTGTGTAAGACACCGAAGGATGTTACTTTGTCTGGGCAAGTTGTCAACATGTGATCAACCAATGAAGAGCACTCAAGCGTAATTCGAGTGCATTTAAATCTATTAATTTGACACAAGCCATGTACATCATTAATCTCTGAGTATTTACGAGTATCTCCAGTAAATGGACGCTTGACAATATTATAATTAACATCGCCCATTAATATTATAGGAGTATTGAATCCGCCTAAATACACCAACAATTCTTCATAAGAGTCCAGTAGATGTGTTTTATTTGGTGGCCGATACCAGTTTATGAAAATAAAAGGCTTAGTATGTTTCAAACGAATAAGAATGCAGAGAACTTCCAGTCGTTCCACGGAAGGCGGAACCGATAACAGTACTTTTCAAATATGATATTTTCATGTATATATATAACGACTCCTCCACCTCTCCTATTTCTATCATTTCTTATGACATTTTCATGTATATATATAACGACTCCTCCACCTCTCCTATTTCTATCATTTCTTATGACATTTTCATGTATACATATAACGACTCCTCCACCTCTCCTATTTCTATCATTTCTTATGACATTATAATGAGGCACATATATTTCATCATCTTTAATTGAATCATCAAGCCTCGTTTCATTTAGCGCTTGAATGTGTATATCATTTTTATATAAGATAGACCCGATTTCATCAAAATGTTTCAAAAGGCTTACAATATTTAGATGTACTAATTTAATTCCATTTTCACATAATTCAGAGTATATTGTATTGCATTCATTAACATTATAATTCAAGCGTTCATTTTGATTTTGCTGTGTTTTACCTTTCATATAATCTGATATATTATCTTCATAAAAGGGGAGCTGTTTCATTGCGCAACATTGACAGATCCAATCTATGAATAATTCGGACGGATCATTGTATAATGCTTCAGACACTTGAGCACATGATATATGTATCCATTTTCTACATTGAGTGCATAGTAGACCTGTTTGATTGACCTTAACAGACTTTTGGCAAATCCCACAAAAATAATTCCTAACCATTAAATTGTAATATAAAGAACATTAACAAATCATAACAACTTAAAAAATAGGTAAATAGGTTTGTTCGAATATAACATCAATAAATTAAAAGCAATAACAATAATAACAGTAACACATGACAAAAACAGAACAATAATCGTGATTATAGCATCAACATAAACAAAAACAAAGACAAAATACTCATAATTGATCAACTAGAATGCTCTTTCATGAAAAATAAATTATCAGATTATGTACAAGTAGTGGAAGGTGATGAGAAAATGAGCCAATAAAAGAACTATATACATATGTTTATACACCATATAGATATGCCTGAGAACAAACAATTTAAAGGTTACTGCGTTGATCAATAGTATATCGCACAAAAATTGGTAAATTAGTGTGTCTTCTTTGAGTGACACTATAAATATGAATTCCTCCAAACTGTTTATGTTTGTAAAATTTATCGTTGAGTAGTTTAAGATTATCAAAAACAGTTCACTTCTTTATTCTAAGCTTCTCACATTGCATGACATAATGGAATTCGTCTCCTACTGTCTGCATACTACATTCTTCACAAAAACGTATATTCGCTGGTATTTCGTGAAAGCGATAAAATCTTCCTTTTTCGATTGGTAGGTTATGTGAGCTTATGCGAAGTTCCAGATTTTTTTGTCTATGTTTCTATCGGTGAGAATTTTTAAATATTTTTCTTCCTGGTCTGTATATATAATTCCCATGAAATCTGTTTACCTTGCCTGTGTAGACTAGCTGTGATTTGAGTTGACAACAATGCCTAGGAATTACAACTTGTTAATTTCTTTAGAAAGTTTTGAATAATCGATATGTCCGCAATTTGTTGCCCTCTCCATTGTTTTTATCATGGAAAAGGTCAAGTTTTATTTGGTTATTAAATATATCTTGTAGCTTACCCACACAATGGGAGACGAAGTCGTTTTTGCGTCATTTGTACATCATCTGGTTCACACATTTCTGTATCGTTACAGATGTCTACAGTATCTAAAATCTTTTTTTATGTTTCTCAACAGCAATTATCCTTAATTTCATATAGTCCTTTGTTTTCACTATAGCTTTCATACAATAATTATAGTATCTTGATCAATATTTCGACTTTGTATCCAGTAATCGGAGTCACTGTGTTACTTGAACCTTCAATGAAAAGAGGATATCTTCCAAGTTCAGCAATAACGCCGATATTACTACTTTTGCGATTTATACCAAGCATATGTTTACACCATTAAGGATGGATTTTTTTGAAATTGGGTTTGAAATATAGTTTTGTTTTGTTCGTTTGTTCAGAGAAGAGCTTGCAACAGACCATTGTACTACCCCATATTTCCGATCCTTATAATAAAATGGGTTTGATCATGCTATCAAAGCAGCCTGTAGCAATTTTAATGTTAGGAGTATATTGCCAAACGATTTGTATCATTTAAAAACGGTTTTTCTTCAATTATGGGCTCAATATTTTGTAAAAACAAACTTAAACAAACCATTACTCCATACTACAATCCCGAGATATTTGAATTGTTTTACATTCTAAAGAATATGCCCATTCATCCGAAAGTTTTCTTTTATTAAATTTCTTGAATTATTACATACCATAAATTTGGTTTTATTTCATTTGGTATTATTATTATTATTATTATTATTATTATTATTATTATTATTATTATTATTATTATTATGATTATCATTATTATTATGATTATTATTATTATTATTATTATTATTATTATTATTATTATTATTATCATTATCATTATTATTATGATTATCATTATTATTATTATTATTAAAATTATTATTATCATTATTATCATCGTCATCATCATCATCATTATCATTGTTATAATTATAATAATAATAATTATTATAATTATTATTATTATTATTATTATTATTATTATTATTATTATTATTATTATTATTATTATTATTATTATTATTATCGTCATCATCATCATCATCATCATCATCATCATCTTCATCATCAACAACTACCCCCTGGACAATTACCCCGGGAACAACTACCCCGGGGACACTATTTTATAAATTTGTTGATATTTAGATGTTATGTTAAGTATATGTAAATAAGAAGCTGATTGCCCATTTTGCATGTCTGAAGTCGTTATGCTCATGTATACTGATTTGTTATCTCTTTAAAAATATTAAATGAAGGTTGAACATTTTGTCCCATTGACGAATAGAATACATTTAATACAGCTTTTCCTTTATTTCTGTTATTCCCTTTATCAAAAAGAAATTTAGATTAACCCGATGAAGATGGATTTATCATCAACGTGTGCAATATTTATGTTGGTCCTGTCCTTGACTTCGACTAATGCATATTGGTATGGACCGGACTATTGGAATGAGCGTTATGGAGACTATGGAATTGAATATGAGAGTGAGTTTGTAGAATGGATGATCTGAAATTCTCGACATGGGGAGCTGGATCAACTTACTTATGTTACATTTCATGGTTGTTCTTGATATAATTTTGTGTCATTTGCAAAAGTACATTTGTGCATTATTATCACTTGAACTGTATCGAACCAATTAGATTTAATTAATGTATTAGGGTTAAAATCGACTCTTTCTCTTTCTCCCTCGATCGTACAGTTTTCCATACCTCTTGTTTCACTGTTCCTCTTCTCCGATCCTTCACTTTTATCTTTTAATTACCTCTTCTCCCCATCTCCCCTTCTTTCTCCCTCATCCCATGCATATATATCTCTTCGTACTCCCCTTTGATACACGTCTTTTAAAAATCTGATATCACCCCTCTTCTCCCCCTTCTTCACCTTCTCCCTTGTCCCCCTCCCTTCACTCCCTCTTTTCTTCCCCTTCCCATCTCCGCTCTTCCCCCTCACTCAATAAAGAGTCCCATTTACACTTCAGTTCAAAGATTGATTTAATATTCCCTTGTGGAAATTGTATTAGCATAATTTGCTATGTAACTTTCACCACAACTTCGTGAAGTTCGTAAAATCGCGATGACCATAGTTTTAAATGGGGCTTGTAATTATCTTTTCATTCCTATTGTCCAGCTGGTGATACCCGCTTCAATGGTATTTGGTCTGCAACCACAGCCATCACTGGAGGCTACGGTAGAACCAATAGTGATTACTCTAGTAGATCAACTACAGGCTGTGCTATTGATGAAAATGAGGGAACCATCGACTGCTCATCAGCAACTACTGTGTAAGTTCCATTTCATTTAACTTTGGCAATCGGCAGATTTTAAAGTTTTTGTTAAACATTTTCTTCAAACCACTTTGTGCTGCAAGATTTATGAACAGGCCAGTGTCAAAACTTGCATTTGGATAATTTGCTTAGTTGTGACTTGATAGAATGGGCATAACAGAACCTTCATGATAAAGCAATAGCTATATTACATATCATACACCATGTAACTGTAGGTGAGAATTATCAGGGGCGGATCCAGGATTTTGGAAAAGGGGGGGGGGGACACAAATCTTAGAAATTCTTTCTTTTGGGTCAAGTATTCCTCCAAAATTCTCTGACAAGCAAAAAAAAAGGTGTCAGTTCTAAAAGGGGCGCACAATTTTTTTAAAAGTGGGCACAAAATACACTTTTCTTTCAAAAGGGGGCACGGGCCGGAAGTGCCCCCCCCCCTAAATCTGCCTCTGGGTGAGATTGATCACCTATGGCAAGGAAAGGGTTAACAAAATATTCAGAATGATTTATCAAACATTTCTTTTTTTACTATGTCACAATATTTTTTATATGTTTCTTTACAGAACTGTCAAGAATTACAATTTTGATAACTTGACGTCATCAACCTTCTCAAAGGATGTAAGAGAAATGTAAGTGAAAAGTTTCCTATAGCAAAATCAAATTAATTTTGTAAGGAATCATACAACTGAATATTATATTCAGTTACATAGTGAACATGAAAAATAGCTTGAATTTGACCCTACTGACCTAGTTGTCACAATTGACTTCTTCGCCTACGATAAAAAGTTGTACTTTGGACATTGTCTTATGATTGCTTGTACCAATTACTATTGTGTACACTCAGCATCATGCAATTATTATTTTTAAAACTAATTTTGTTACTGTAATATTTAGTATACTTATTTTATTTCATGTCCAAACATTACTGTGTTTGTATTTTTGGCATCGTTCAATTTCTTTCTTTGTATGTACATAGGGCTCTTTTTCAAAGCAGGCCTTTAGGCTCTCAAAAAAAAACTACCCTGTTTTTAAATAAAACCTTACATACAAATAAATACCATCAGCCAGTGAATCTTGTACAGAAACGCTGTGTACATACAACATTATTTTTATAATAAACACGAAATCAAAAAATACATGTTGAAAGGAAAGAAGTTACAAAGATAAGATCATATCTTACATAATTTTTCATATTATTATTATTATTAATGATATATCAAATCATATCAAATTACAAAACCATTAAACCATTAACATGATTCAAGTGATTGATTAACTTTGTGAAAAATTGTAAAATCAGATCAAATGCCAGTGAATTGTGTGCAGTCCTCTAACTACATATATAATTAAGGATATGTGAAAGAATGAGAGAAAATGGAACCCGTTTACTATCCTAAAAAAGAGAAAATCGCGATCAATCGCTAGCGCAAGTCGCTCGGCTTCTTCGCTGCGCTGCAGTCACAAAAACCAAGCACCAGCGCTTGGCGATTTCAGAGCGGGTTTACAGCCCGTACGGTATTCTGTGATAGAGCGAGGTATGCCAACCGTAAGAGTTCTTTAGGGTTCGGTGGTACTCTATCCCGACATCAATGTTCAATCGTAAATATCTGGATATATAAACGACCGATCAGCTTATAAAAGTCAGGCGATTCCTGTCTGAGCTAAAGGTTTGCAATTATGATTACAGCATTAGCTGGAACAGTGATTTTTTTTTTTCTATCCAGGGCAAAGTTAATCAATGCCTTTAACCCCTAAGATATTGCAATGAAATTAGAATCAGTAAACAGAAATGACATATGATTAAAGAAGTTATCTCTAACATTAAATTCTTAAAAATAAAAATTTGAAAGGAGTTACACATGTAATCCTAAGAGAAATTTTTATAAACTAATGTGTTGCTAAAAGACAATATCTACTGTATTGTTGATCTCTGTAGGAAAATCAATTCCTGCAAATTTTGTGGTTACAGTTGTTTTTGCTTGAATCACCAGTCACCTTTAAAAATATCTGGCATTCTATAGGTCAACAGTTAAGGAGTATGAAGGAAATAAAGGACAGCATGAAAATGCACGCGCAGAATAAAAAAGTCCGACTTGGGTTTCGCGCGGGCGTTATACTTTGCGAGCCTGCATGGGTGCTTTGACTAGTCTATTTACAAGTCGCTTTTACCTGTATTGAGAGTGTACTTAAACTTGCGATTTCTCTTATAGAGGTAATATTTGAGGAACATATTTTGAATATAGTGTAGCTAAATGAAACCTCTAACATACAGAGCAAAATAGTTTGGGTGATTGGTACCCTCTAATTACCATGTTATGATAGAATATTCCTGTAATTTATTGATTTTATCCAGCACCATAATTGGAGGGAGCTTGGACAGAATAGCTGCAGATACTTTCCATAATCTCACCAAGTTAACAATACTGTAAGTATATTAACTGTGAAAAATTAATTTCCACTTAGCCGAGTTGTGGGAGCGAGTTTTGGCGAGTGTCACACGAACTTTAACAACTCCTGTGCAACTCCGGAAAACTTGGGAAATTTCTTGTTGTACGAGTTTTGTACGAGTGTTTTACGAGCCAACATCGACTTTACAACGATATTTGTACGAGTTACCCGAATGTGGTAAGAGTTCAATCGAGTGAGCTCCGGTTTCGATGATCTAAGTACGACTTGTATCGATTTGCCCGTGAGTTATCAGGATCTTTTTACGAGCTTTGTGTGAGTTGTGTATGAGTCCCGTACGATTGAGATTAGAAATATTTCAGGGGGTGACGACGCGCACTAATTGTATTAATGCAAGACGGGCTGGCATCATCACGTGATCAGGCTACACTTGCCCACTCGGAATAGGCTCACACGAAACTAGTGAAAGGCTCATGCAATACTCATTGTCACTCGCCATACCCGTCCTTAACTCGCGCTAACCTCGTGCACAACTCGAGGTAACTCGCAATAAAATCGTAGTGCTCGTTCTCAACTCTTGGAAACGCGCACAAGATACTCGAGTTAACTCTAAAGTGTCGAGTAACTGTGCGACTTAGGAAGAGTTCATCACGAGCTTACTACGAGTAATGCGAGCATATGACGAGTTTAAACGAGTTGAAGACAAGTTGGTCAAAATCTTGAACATGCTCAAAATTTTGGAAACCTCTCGTGACCTTAAGCCTGAGTTTTGCAAAGTTGCCGAGTTGGCAAGAGTTTTCCCGAGTTACATGAAGAGCTCTGCACGAGTTATCACGAGTGCTGTTTTGAGTCAACTCGCCACAACTCGCCACAACTCGCCACAACTCGCCATAACTCGCGATTGCAACTGCAAAAGTGGGAACACTGCTTAGAGAATACATGCATATGCCTTCCACCATCTCACCCATTAACTTTCCTGTATGTAAAACAATTGTAATAAGTGAGGCTTTTTTTTTCTCTTTTCTTTTTTTTTTTTTTCTTTTTTTAAGAATCAGCATCAGCATCATGTGGCAGAAGTAGCCGAGACGGAATTCAGTTTTCTATGCGACACGCTCTTTTCAATCACAATCTCACGGATTTTGCACTCTTGTATAGGTGCCATTCAGGAAAGCATGTAGATCTCTCTTCATTGTCTAGGTTTCAGCTTCGTACGCGAATATAGAAAAAAATAGCTAAATATATTCTAAAATCTCACTTAGTGAATGTCCATGTCTTATGCAAATGTGTATGTATAAACTAAACTTAGTGATTTTTTTTATTTACATTGTAGGTAAAACAATATAAATAAATTTAAAAAAAAAAATATATATATATATATATATTAAAAGATATAGCATAAAGTAAAATGATATTAATTTTGATAGTACCCAATACACTTGTTAATATCAAACTACAGAATTTGTTTTTTGCAGGTTGTACTATTTGAGGCATTTTAATTCTAGCCTTTTCTATTACCATTATTATATTGTTGTTGTTGTTTCTTCTTATTGTTTTCAGCACCATACACAATACTGACATCACCACTTTCCCTGATGTGTCCCTGTGTAGCAGCCTTGAGAAGCTGTAAGTACAGAGATCTCATGGGGGGGGGGGGGGAGTGACAGCAAGAGGCACAATAATGATAATGACCTACATGTACAACTATATTGCAGACGTATCCATTCCAGGGGATGCTCAAGGTGTCTGCAAAGCTGTAGTATTGTCGTGCCTTCAGCCCTCAGGAGCTGAAAGCATTCAAAAAATAACTACCTACCAGGTACCCATTTACTTCACCTGGGTTGAGAATGGCAAATGTAAATTAGTGTCTTGGCAAAAGAAAATGCTCAGTGAGGTTGTAGGACTTGAACCTATGTTATCCACAGTCTGGTGACTGTACAAAGACAAGGAAGGAAAGAGTGAACAAAACGTAGATAAAAATTGGGAGGGAGAGAAAGCAAGAGGTAAGAGATAGACTGAAAGAGAAAATACCATGACAGGAATGAAAAATAAGGAAAGCTAGATAATAAAGTAGTAAAGAAAAGTTTTCTTTCTACAAAAGTTTGTAAATTTCCTGACCTCTTGAAAGTGAAATTCCTTTTTCCATTTTTGGTTAAAATACAGAGATGTGACGAGGAATAGCATTTCTTTTGATGTCTACACCTACTCAACTTTGACCTTCCCAGCTTCTCTCAAACAAGTGTAAGTACAGAATTCTTTTAACATGGAAAATTTTCCACCATTTTTTTTTTTTTTAGTATGATTACTGCAGAAATAGATAGTATAAATTCAGGTGAAAAGTATAAGGTCCTTGTTTAAGGACTGCACAAAAAATCTTCCCCTGCAAATTTTTTCTAAATTTTGAGTGCAATTATATTCCTTAAAGATAAACTTATAGAGAGACATAAAGGTTCTTAACCATTTCTGTTCGAATCCTACCCAAGAAAATACACTTGTAATTTGCCAACTTCCTCCTTTTTCGTTTCTTCCTTTTCTCTTTCATTTTTTTTTCTTCATTTCTCTTTCTGTTACTTTTCTTTAATGACCTGGCCTATCATATAGGAGTGTGATGGAGAATGACATAGACTGGGTTCCTCCAGGCCTCTTCTCTGGAACAAACATTGAATATCTGTGAGTAGTATTACATTTTCGCAATATATTCATATTAACTCTTTAATCGCTGAGCATTAAATCCCTATACTGCCACATTGTTCAGAGAAATATGTTCAGTGTATGTGTGACAAAAGTCAACTGTGGCAGTCCACTATTTGTTCCATTAGTGGACCTAAGCGGATAAAGAACTCTTGTAAATATATCATCAGCCCATTGGAAAACGAGGGGGATTTGGGGGATGGACTTTTAGCATCAAGACGCTGGTAAACATTTTCCTTTTGGTCATTTTTGTACATTATTTCATTTTTATGTAATTCAAGTGATTAGAGTTACTTTCATAAATTCATCTGTTTCGCAGGGTACTGATATCGTCTGATGTTCATCCTTCCCGTCAGACTCTTTGGAGAAGCCTTCTTTTTGATCAGTGTCTCGTCTCAGAGTCTAGCAAAGGTCACTTTGTGTTTTATAATCATTTATTTGTTCACAGGGGACTAAGTATGAATCAGATATCATCATTCCCGTCAGACTCTCTGAAGAGGATGTCTAACCTAACCTTCCTGTCTCTAGATGATAATCAAATCTCTTCCGTCTCCAAGAGAAACCTTGAGGTCCTCAAAGACAGTCCTCTGATACATCTGTAAGTTAAATCCTTCTTACACAGCTCACATTTTCCCTATCTCCTCTTCTTGTCCTTCTCTCCTTTTCTTTTTCTTCTCCTCTTCTCTTCTTTTCCTTCTCTGTTCTCTTTTTTTTTTATTCTCCCTCTCCAATACAGTCTTTTTATACATCTGTAAGTGACATTCTTTTTTCTTTTCCTTTTTCTTTTTCTCCTGCTTTTCTCATTCTATTCTCGTTTCTTTTCTTTTTTCATTTCTTCTCCTCAGAGACAATCCTAATACACATTTTGAATTATGGTTTGTTATTTTTGTCTCCTCCTCTTTCTTTTCTTATGTCTTTCCCCCTCTTTCTTCTTCTTTTTTGTTGTTGTTTGTTTTCAGCGCATGCAATACTAACAAAGTCAATTTTAAAGATAATTATTCTTGAATCTTGAATCTTCTAAAGATAGATACCTGATTAACATTCACTTTCTTAGATATAGTTGTCTCATAAACATTTTGAGTATTTTCTTGTTCCTAGTCCTCTCATCGTTTACAGTTCTCTTTTTAATAAACAGAGAATTTCAGTTTTAAAGCATCTTTTACATAAATTACATATCATTTTTTGTTAACCTTAAGGATAAGGATATTTGAATTGACAGCTCTGTTGTTTTGTTTTACTGCAGTTCTATTTCTATGAAATTCCATGCCTATCAAATTTGAATGCATTGAACAAAAGGATAATGAAAATGTTAACAATTTTCAATTCTTATGGAATAAACAGTGGAATTGTCCTATCAATGTGCTGCCATTTACTTTTTGACGTGTTGCCTTTTGGAAATGTTGATAATCATCATCGTTCAAAGATATTTAGCCAAAGATACTTATGACACTAATGCAAAATGAAGTAAGGTTTTGTACTTAGATGCTTTATGAATGCTGTTTATATTTGATTTGATCTTTTTCTTGACATAGAAACCTGAGTAACAATTTAATCACATATCTGGCACCAAGGGCTCTGACTCAACTCAAACAGCTCAAGATCCTGTAAGCCTTATTCAATTATTTCCATCTACAAATGACTGTCCAGAAATGGATTTCAAACTTCAAGTTTTATATTTGGTTTATAAAAGGGAACGTAAACAGAGAAGTATGAAGAATAGACTTAGGATGCAACATCAAAAGAAGAAATCCGTTAAATCTTTTTGTTTGTTTGTTAAATAACTAAATGTTATGATTTCCTTGTTTGTGTAATATTTTTCTTGTAGATTGTATCTGTACAAATTTTGTACAATTCCAGGCTATCGACTACAATACAAATATGCTAGTGACCTTAATAATCATTACTGTAATGATTTGTTAAGATCATTTTAATCCTAATTTTTAATTTGATGCCCTTTCCTAGAGAGCTTCATCAGAACTCGTTGTCATCCATTCAGCTCAAGATGTTTGATAACATACCCGACCTTCTTCATATGTGAGTAAGATTATTACATTCCAGTGCCGTCACCAGCTTTTTTCAAGGGGGCGGGTGCCTTTTGGAAAAAAAGAAGACAAAACTTACCAACTCCAATGTCAGGCAGTGGTGCTGGTGGCGCAGATATGAGCTGTTCGACACTACACAATAGTGCATATAGCCGGCCGGCCAGATCGATGTATAGACAAATGTACTGCCTACTGGTCACTATAGAACATGTCGCCCTTTTCAAAGGACACCCCCCCCCCCCCACCCGGCGACGTCCCCCCCCCCCCCCCCCAAAAAAAAAATCCTTTTTTTTTTCTCTCTTTTTTTTTGTCTGGAGGGGGGTGCGTTCGCACCCTCCGCACCCCCCCCCCCCCCTGGCGACGCCCATGCATTCTAGTTAGAAGGCTGTTTATCGTCGTGTCGTTGTTGTGTGTTAGTTACCATGAAGATTATTTCATTTTAACTTTTGACTGAAGTCTGCTAACATGCATGCGATTTAGCATAAGAATTTATCCTTATTTGATGACATACTTCATATGTGAGTAAGATTACTCCATTCCAATTAAAGGGGTTTTTGAAGTTTTGTCAGTGCTATGTACATGTTCATGTAGATTACTAAATTTGAACATGAGGATGTAGTCTGTTACAATGCAAGCAATTAAGCATTAGAATTTATACATGTTTTAGATTCATCTATGTAAAAAATTAGTTAATATAGTCTTGTAGTATATTAATTATTTGGAAGATTATTCCATTTAAATCAAGGGGGTAAGGGTGTTTTAATAATTGTATGTGTTTGTACATAGAGCAATATATATATATATATATATATATATATATATATATATATATATATATATATATACCTTTTAATGAAACATATTTCGGATTCCATAACAAGGCTTTATTCATATTTAGATAATGTCGAGAAGGATAGTGAAATCAGAAATCTGTGAAGGAAAGTGTCCGGCTTTTGAAGGTTCTGATGGTAATTTTGATGGATGGAGGTGTGTTTATTATACTAGGATAACAAAAGGTTTTCCTGTATTCACAGATTTTAAAACATGAACCGAGCTCCAAACTTCTACTTTGCCCTCAACATTATACATACAACACGATAAAAACTACTTTCGAAAAATAAACTCAAGGGCAATTTCAAAGGCCTATTGTACTGCCCATAGAAATCAGGTTCGGATTACGTAATACGCCATTGTAATGTTCGTACATTTCTACAGGTGATAGACAGGGCTATTGAAATTGTCTTGAGTTTATTTTTCGAAAATAGTTTTTATCGTGTTAGATTTTAAAACATGAACCGAACTCCAAACTTCTACTTTGGCCTCAACATTATACATACAACACGATAAAAACTACTATCGAAAAATAAACTCAAGGGCAATTTCAAAGGCCTATTGTACTGCCCATAGAAATCAGGTTCGGATTACGTAATACGCAATTGTAATGTTCGCACATTTCTACAGGTGATAGACAGGACTACTGTAATTGTCTTGAGTTTATTTTCGAAAATAGTTTTTATCGTGTTAGATTTTAAAACATGAGCCGAACTCCAAACTTCTACTTTGGCCTCAACATTATACATACCTAACCCTTACCCTCAACCTAACCTAAGAACCCAGTCACAGCCATCTTTGACGAAATAAAGCCCAAGCAAATATCAACGCAACAAATTTCGGATCACCTACAAATTCCTATATTAAGCACAAACTCTCAAACTTGGCCTTTATTATGGTAGCTTAGCGAAACGTCGTGGCGCATGAGAACGCGGAAAAGACGCATAGAGGAAAACTGCAAGTTTTGTATGTGCTTATAAAATTAGAATCAGACATATCTGAATAAAAAATTTCATATTATTTTGCTTAAAATTGTTCAAATATTTGAATACTAATTCTACATTGTAATATTTTGAGTCTGCCTTCATAGAATAAAATTATGATTTTGAGCAAATTTGTCATATGCGTTTTTCCCGCGTTCTTACACGCCACGACGTTTCGCTAAGCTACCCTAATAACGTATCTACTGTTTCGTTTATTGCACCCAACTTGTGATCAGCGATTTGAACAACAATCAGCTAAGGACCCTTACAAGCAACTCCTTTACTAACCTACCCTCACTAAGAACACTGTAAGTATTAATTATTAACACATTTTTTACTAAGAAAAATTAATTCTGTCTGCTCTTTTCTACTTGTCTTCCTGCCCATTCATAACTTCAACTGATTTTGCGTTATGCATTTTCAAATTTTCGTATTTTACCTTCATTGCAGTGTAGATCTACAGTGCCATTTTTGTGTCTTTGTTATTACCTTTTGATCTGACATGCTATGAAGTACAAGTATTACATGACAAACAAACAAGAAATCACTGGCAGAATTATAAGTCATTTAATTTGTGATTATGTAGTTGAGTAATTATTACATTTCAAAGGAAAAGGGACATTTTAAAGGAAAAGAAAAAATTTGCTTGGATATTTTTTTTAAAACCAATATCTGCCTGTGATATGTAACGATGGCCAGTATAATGGGGGTACTGGTTTTTCCGAAGGTTCATAATTCCGAAGGTTCGTAATTCCGAAACACAAATTTGCCATAGCAGGGGGTTCATAATTCCAAAAATGAAATAGGGTTAATAATTCCGAACATTTGAAGCATTATTCCGAAGGTTCGTAATACCGAAAATGAATTAGGGTTCGTAATTCCGAAAATGGAAAAGGGTTCATAATTCCGAAGGTTCGTTATTCAGAAAATGCAATAGAGCCCTACATAACTTTTCGGAATTATGAACCCTGTTTCATAATTCATTGTCGGAATTACGAACCGTCGGAGTAACGAACCTTCGGAAATACGAAACCTTCGACAAAAACGAATCTTCGGAATTATGAACCTTCGGAAAAACGACACGTAACCAGCATAATTTACTTATCTTCTTCAGACGTCTACACTCTCAGAAGACGGGATATGAGATGACTACCATAGCCTTTGATGCCTTTCACCTTATCAATACCAACCTCACTACGTTGTAAGCATACCTTTTGTCAATAAGATCTTTTGATGTATTTTCAGATTTGTAAGCAGTAGGCTGTACATCAGTGTCAAGGTATATTCAAGGATATTCAGTCCTTAAAGGGCGTGTTGCACGGCAAATACTGGTTAACGCCATCTACGTCTTTTTTTTTTTTTTTTTTTTTTTTTTTGGACAACTGCACGTAAACGAATGGACCTCAGCTAACGGTCGTCAGCGACTTAATCTCTACATGGTCAGCGTTTGCGAAACACATTGAAATTACCCTTACTCTTCGGTTTCGCGTATGTTCCACGTACGTACGTGAGGGAATTGCATGGCCCGTCCGAAGTGTTGCGGATAAACCCGATTGGCCCCGAGTCAGGCCACGGGAAAGACAGTCTCGTCAGTTTACACCCCCTTTAAGATAACTATACACAGTTGCACATGACAGAAAAACCTGGAGAAAGTTTGTCCAGGGGGTCGGGTCACCAAGAGTCTGAGATGATTCTTTAGTACCTATCAACAACCACATTCAGGGATGTCACACTTTGGCTTTAACTGTGATCACTTTATTTCAGGCTTTTTCAGGCTTCAAATGATTAACTCAACACATGGGCTCAAGCATGTGACTTTAAGCCCATTCATACACAGGAAAATCTAAGATTTGGAGTATAATTATGGAGTATTGTTCTGTAGACACTTTATTTCTGCACATGTTTCGCACACAAATAATGTATAAAATTGTTGTCTTATCTCACTTCTGCTAAACTTCAAATAACCGTGATGGTTATTTTCAAAATGAACACTATCGTGAAATTTGTATTGAAACTGGAATGGATTCCATTGGTCTAGAACTGCCCTTCTGTGTCTTTAAATGACATATATCGTTTTGCTTTATTTTAGGTTTATCAGTGACAACCAACTGGCCAACTTTCCGCATGCTGCCCTCTCTAAGGAGACTTATGAAAGTCTTCTGTACATGTGAGTATTTTCCTATGACTGTCTACATTTGCAGTGAAATGTCTGACAGGTTGATAATAAAGTTAATGAAATTGACTAATTAGTTAATCAAATATTACACATACTGAAAAGCATTGCAAACAAGTAGCCAAAAAGGCGTTGTGGCGTGCGCCTGCAGTCCAGCTAACATTGGAAGTTATAAACTGATTCAACGGACCCAGGTTCGAGACTGAGTCACGTCTTTCGGATGGTGACGTTAAAGGTCGGTCCCCAGACGTAAATAATCATATATGATTGATACACGTCTGTAAAAACCCAGTCACACACACACACACACACACAGACACACGCACACAAAACCAAAAGGCAATATCATATTATAGTGGGTTATTTTTTAAAAGAGCATATATGAAGAGAAATCCTTCCTGTGTTACATTGCTAAGATATTCTTTACAGTTTAAATGAATGAATAATGACATAACTCACAAAATATCAACTTTTTTCCAAACATATGTATATAACAGAGAAGAATTTTATTATGTGAGGATGTTTATTCACCAAGTATATTGACTTATATCCCATTTCTTCCCAATTCCCCCTTATTCCTCTTCTATATCCCCAATCTGCCCATCATCAGTTCAAATCGAGGATTTACTCAACACCTGCTCAAGTCCTTTAAGTGAAAAATATATCTTTTATCTTGTGTAGATTCATATTAATGATTCACATTCTAGACCATTCCATTTACGCACATAGGGGGACTTTCTTTCTTTCCAGGCATGCTGATCACAACCTAATCACCAATGCAACCGTCTACTCAGATGACGCTTACGATGGTGGAACATATGACATCTATTTGAGACTGCGAGATTCATATGTTCCATTCAGTGGTCTACCTAATCTTAATGAACTGTAAGCTATTCAGATTTTGTTGAAATTCCGTAGTAATTTTTAATGTAAATTTTATACGTATAGATGCAAGAGGAGTGTATTTTCACCAGATCCTTGGAATAGAACATCACTTGGTTTGATGTAATCTGTAATTGAGATTATTTTTTAAAAGGCCTCTTACAAGACCATTGGAAGAATAGTGGCTGATTTCTGGTGTGCCTACCCTTTTGAATAAAACTAAATTAATCAAAGTAAAATTAATGATATATAAAGAAATTTATATTCCAATTATTATATAATTAACGGTGATATTATTGATTATTGTTTCTTTTGTTTCTTGACGTTTTCATTATGATATGATTAATTTTGTACAACGTACTGTGTAAAACGAGCAATATCGGCTTTTGAGCTTCAAGTCTTTTTTTTTTTAAACATCACAATCCAGTTCAATTATATATATTCCTATTGCATTTGTCTATATGACAGATACCTTGGCGATAATGCAGTCATTGGGCTTACTGAAAGAGATCTCTGTGAGATGCCATATTTGACTCGATTGGAACTACAGGGCAACTACGTGGATGAAACTACACTGCATCCACACATATTTGATTGCCTGCCAGTACTTCAAACCTTGTGAGTGTAAGATGCCCCTTTGGTAAAATGGGATAGTCCTATTATATGTCTTTTTCCATTGGGTGGTAGTTTGAAACTTTTATTCCATTCAGTTGTTTAGGGGCAGAATCTAAAACTAGATTGTTTTGGACTCACAAAGATTTAATTGTCTAACTCATGCAAGGCGGAAGATAAAACGAAGAACTTTCGTCCTAAAACTAGTTTTAAAAGTGATACACGTTAGTACTTTGGGAGGGATTGACATAGACTGAGGCCTTATCCTTTTTTTTTTTTTTTTGGTCTTTCTGGACCCAGGTGTAGTGTATGAACATCTGACAGACAGACATTGATAGATTTGAGTGTTTTATTGGGCAAGCAAAGAGGTAGCTACAGGAGGACACGGGGGCACTCCCCCCCCCCCCCTCCCAACTGAATGGCAAAAGAAAAGAAAAGGGAAAGAAAAGATAAAGGGGGAAAGGGAAAAGGAAAAAGGACGAGAAAAGAAGACGAAAGGACCCCTTCCCGCACCCTCCCCCTAATCAGTGACCTTGTAAAGTCACATTGAATTTTCCTAGTAAGACCGGTGCCCCCCCCCCCCCACAAACACACAATGATGCCAGTGCCCCCTCAATGGCTGGACTCACGCTACGCTACTGTGGGCAAGGCTAATACTGAGTTTGTATTTGTATCCTCTAGCCTTTGAATAGTGAGTGATGAAACTACTTGATATCTTTGGCATCATTATTATTGCATTTATAACACAGGAACCTTGATTCAAACAACTTTAACTATGTACCCGAGGCAGTGCGGTATCAAGATAGACTGATGTCAATATCCTCCCTGTAAGTATGAAAATAAGAAGTAATATTGCCTGAAGATTATTTTGTAAAACTGAAATAGTACTTGAAATTTTGTTATTAAGTTGTTGTTTTATTATAAGAAATAATAATAGCTGAAGTAAGTAAGGGATAGTCATGGCTAACTCTGTGATACCTTAGTCATATATTGATTCCACACCGACTCCAAACCGACTGATTTTTGGCCATTAGGTGTAATGGAAGTTTTATGTTCGGTCTGTTGTCGGGCTGGGCCCTGTTACATAAAACTTGTTATCAATAACAACTGCCCCATTTCTACAACAAATCTACTCCCAGCCAATCAGATTCAAGGATTTCAGTAGCTTATAACAAGTATGGTAACTTATTATTGATAACAGTTTTTATGAAACGAGGCCCTGGTGTCGGTCTCGTAAATGGGCTGGAGTATGAGTATGAATCAAGAGTATTCGATGCATTTTGAATAGTAGTTTCTCTACGACATATAAGATGGAAAGAATATGAAAAAAAGGAACAATTCTTAGATGTTATCTGAATTCATCTCATTTTCTCTGTTTTTCAGGTATTTATCCGGTAATCATATCACCTTCCTGTTAGATGGTGCTTTCTCCAACCTCACAACACTCGCCACACTGTTTCTTAATTCCAATGGGCTTGTCTCTATAGAAAATGGTGCATTCCCAGATAATATAAGAAATTTGTAAGTTTATCACTAACAATACTGCCATTGACACCAATCAGATTGCAAATGTGCCCAAAACTCTAATCATAATTATGTTGCAAATTGGCATCAAATTCTGTGATGTGAAGAAATATTTTCTTCTTTGTCTTGAAATCATAACAAGTAAGATTAACTTTGCACCAATTACAAAAATATATGTACTATGCAGGTAAACACCAAAGCCTATATTGTGCACTGAATACTACAATTTACAAAGCCCCAAAACTCTATACAGTAAATGAATGATATTCTCCTATTCAATATAGTTGCTGTTATTCTCCTTGTTACTGTAAATTCTCATCGTTCTTTAATAAACCTTTTTGTTTTACACTGGACCTTATAGAAGGTCTTCTGTAACAATGAAGTGAACCATTTTGAATGATTGTCCGAAATAAAATGAGTAAATGAATGACAAAAATATTACATCTTTAATATTTTTCTTTTACTGCAGATATCTGAGTAGTAATGAATTTCATTTTCTACATGAGAACATGTTTACCAATCATTCTCAGCTTGGTACCCTTTCTCTGCCTTATAACAACATTGATAAGATACCAGAGACAGCCTTTGATGGGTGTACCAGTCTGACAAGTCTGTAAGTCACTATTTGAGCTACTGATCAATAATTATGGAAAATCTCTCATCTTTTAAAATTCTGTTTGTAGGTACTAGGGAGTTTTTTTTTTAGGAAAATGATTATTGATTAGTGTGTTAAAAGGTAAATGTTCCTTCTTTTGTTTCCCGCTGTTTTCTATGTCTGTTGGGAATGCACATTATATCATTTTATATGTAAATACCACTGACAGTTCTACATCTCTTCTTTGGCCAATGTTCTAGCTAGGCAATGACAAGTTGACAACTGATTTACATAGAAAATAATATACAATGTTCTGTTTGGCTTTTACACAAAAGACATATATTTTCAATGTTTCGGCCGATATGATGCCCCAAAAGGCCTTTTGTAAGACGGGAATGTAAAAAAAAAAAATTTAAAAAAAGGCAAAAAGCAACAAATGGTTTCGACTCGTAGTGAAAATACGCTGCAAAATTTACACTTTTTCAACAAATTATATTTTTCCCATAAAAGTCATATTTGTACCAATTTTTCTCAGATACATGGATGTTATAACACTTCAGTGATAACATTTAAACATCACACCTTCTTTTTTCCGTATTGTCCAGAGACCTGAGTAATAACAAAATCGGTCGTGTCCTGCTCACCCATTTTGAAGACTGCCCTCTCACCTACAGGATTTCTCTCAATGACAATGAGATAGCATACATTGAAGACGGCACATTCGCACATGTGACAGGCACAACTTATTTCTATCTTCATAACAATGAGTTAACAGATTTGCCAATGGGTGGAGACTTTCAAAACAAAACAATGACATGGGCGTAAGTGTTGTAAACAAATATTTTACCACTTTGGGTCTTTTAATTGAGATTTGACTAATCATAAATGAAACTCAGCAACCTCGAGTATCATTCGTTTATTGGTTTAATTTCCATATTTTGTTTTAGGATACAAGCATCAATATCTGTTTTAAAAAACATAGTGAAAGAAAAATAGGTGTTGTTCAAAATCCGAAAGCTGAGTTTTTTTTTTACTTCTTAGATAGGATGTGTTTCTCATGGCATGAAAAAGAGAACAAGAAGAGATGTATGAGAGAGAGAGAGAGAGAGAGAGAGAAGGGGGGAGAGAAAGGGGGACTGAGACAGGAAAGCACTTTTTACGGGAGTTGAAAGATGCATAAAGGGTTTTGAATTATCAAGTATAATGCCTGATTTCTCTCATTTTATATCTGAACAAGTTTGAAAAGAAGCCTGCATTTACACTGAACTAGTGAGGGGCCATAATAGTGGCTTGCCATTAAGTGTATGTCAAAAACTGCCTCTGTGTATGGTGTGTCAGTGATTTTTTTTTCTTTTTTAAGTCTTCTGTAAAGTTGTCTTAATTTTTTTTTTTTTTTTTTTTTTTGCTTTATTGATCCTTTGCATTTCAAATTAAACATAACATAACATCAACAGTATGACGGATCATATAATTAAATATAAATGGCGGTGGTGTACACAACCATGTCTAACATACACAGAAAATCAACCACGACTGACTTGTCAATTTCTGTACTAGAAATTATGTAAGATTACAACAACAACAAAAATCAAAAATAAACAACGTATCCCACAAAAAAATAAGAAAGAGAGCAGGCTCCTGCCCAGAAAGGGAAAATTATAACAAATAGAAACAAACAACCTCCTGTTCTTATTGATCCTTTAATAATGATATTCAAAATGCTGGTCCATTTACCAGCATGCCTAGCTAATTTGCCTTTCCTTTGTGCAATGTAATGTTCAACAGATTCAAACGACAAAAGTAATGGAGAGTAGGCTTTGTATCGCCGCACCGACATCTAAAAATATATTGTTTACCTAGCAGTAACAAAAAATTTGAAAGGTAGAATATTTCTAGAGTTTTGGGGCTCACAAATACCATAAAGAACTTTATTTTCTATAAGAAAAATTTGGAGATCAAATTTTGCAAAGAGGGTGCCAAGATCATTCTAGAATTTGTTAAATTGCTACAAAGCTCTTGGATATCTCGGGGGAAAAATTGTCAGGAAAGTCATCTTATTTCAATCCACAGTAATTTGGTGTTTGAGATGTGTGAATGAAATATCATCAATATTCATGTCTCTCTTGTAGTAACTTCCAGAATAACCGCATCACAGCTGTTAAGACAAGGGCATTCTGGAACTTTGCATCAACATATTTGTAAGTATATCAGTAGATGAGGATTTGAGCTGGAGAATAGCTGAATATAGCTGCAAAAATGCTCCAGAGCCAAATTTCGTGGTGTGGCTGGCTGAAGGACGTTAGCAGGCGTGCATGCCATAAAGCAAATTTCTCGTAACGCGCTTCTAAGATTTCGATTGCTTATGTTAACAATAAAAAGGCCGGGTTACTTTGGCGCGCTCTCTCAGGGGGGGGGGGGGGGGGGGGGGGGGGGAGGGGGGTTCCACGCCAGCTGTATATTTGAAGTATGGATCAATATATGAATCTGAAACGAATGTGAATTTTAATCTCTATAGGAGTAGAAAATAGTGGACACTGGAATTAAATTTCAATCTTTGTATAGCAAAACTTTGTACCATTCCAAATTACTTATTTGAATACCATGCTTCAATTTTTGTTACAGCTATCTGAATGACAATGATATTAGCACGATAGAAACCAGAGCATTTGAAGGATTGAGCAGTGGGTACGTTAGAGATTCTACTTGACCTTCTATACTTAAAAGTATTTCTTTATTTTTTTCCAACTCTTTGGTTACATTATTTTGATTGTACATTATTCCTGTATAGCACTGCACTAGTAATTGTTATGCAGTTACAAGTTGAGTATTGTGAGCTGATTTGAATTATATTAAACGATTGTGAGTAAAATACCAAACTGGTTGAAAGTTGCATTAAATACTTCCTAGCCTGCCTAAATATTAAAATAAGAAATAATCCCACACACACACCCCAAAAAAACAAAGATATTGTGTGGAACTGTGTTCAGAACTTTGCATTTTTGTGTTTCCGAAGTGTTTTTTTTTTAAATGTACACTTTGTGTTTTGTAAAAAAGAACCTTGGGGAAAAAGCTAAATTTACCTTCAAATTTCAGACTTTAATATTTATGTTTTACCCATTGTTTGTTACCTTGACTGGACTTTTCAGCATACCTTAGTAATGTTAATCTTGTCTAAGATTTTTATGCCATTGCCCTCCTAAGGTGGTGCCGGAGGCATTATGTTTTCGGGTTGTCCGTCATTCCGTACGTCCGTCCGTCCATATGTCCCGCTTTCTTGTTAACGCGATATCTCAAGAACCATTTGAGGTATGAACTTCAAACAAGGCGTTAGTATATATCACCAAAGGAAGACGATCTGATTAAATTTTGGGTTATGTAGGTCAAAGGTCATGGAGGTAAATTTTCTAAAATTTCAGGTTTAAGTCTTGTTTATCCAGATATCTCAAGAACCATTTGACCTATGAGCTTCAAACTGGTATGCATGACCATGGAAAGAAGAACTGATTAGATTTTGGGTTTAGTTTGTCAAAGGTCAAAGGTCATAGAGGTCAGTATGCATGAAATTAAAGATTTGTTAGTTTTGTTATCTCCAGAATTCAACTATTTTGTATGCATGACTATGAGGAAACAAAGTGACCAGGTTTTGGGGTTGTTAGGTCAAAAGACAAATATCAAAGCTCTCATTTAACATGTAATCATAGGTTTTTTATTCTGGTTATCACAATATTTCAAGAACAGTTTGAACCATCTTAAATGAATTTAGGCGATGGCATATAGGAGACGCATTCTCATTCATCTTGCTTATATGTACATGCAGTACTATTGTCTACTATATGATGCATACTATGAAAAAGATGCATGCCCTATGACCTTTTTTCCCAGATTCATATGACCTTTTACCTTGTCCTGGCTTTAGAATCATATTCAGCATTGTGGGTAATCCATTGAAGCATCTTGAACCTGAATCCTTTTTGGGTATTTCTGCGTATGACCTGTGAGTATTTGAAGGTTTATGACGTGTTCAGTTGGAACCCATCAATGATAAAGTCCAACATTTTGTGGTTTTACATGTTAAATTCGGACTCAAGATCCTGAGAATTATAGAAGATTTAAAGATAGCAACAATGACCTACCCATGCTGTGTCATTGCTAAACAGATATATGATTTTTGAAAGGAAAATTAGCACTAAACACCGTTATTAACATTACTATGTCAAAATCTAATGAATTGTTTCCTTACAGAATTTATTAACTTTTTTTTTTAAAGATTAAAGATTTTTTTTAATTTCCAGTATTACATGATGTCTTAGCAATAAATAGTTTTGCCAGCAAGAGGAACTGGTCCATAATTTGAATATTCCACGCCACCTATGATTAGCGAATTCGTACCTGTCAAATGATACTAGTATTATAATTATAAAGTTGTTGAATAATAAAGAGAATATTGACTGGGTCATTGTTTTTGGTGATATGAGATATGGAACTATATTGCCCTCGAAAACAACCATACTGCATTTGTTCTCGCCCAGGCAGTTTGATTATTCTTGGGCAATGTAGCCATATTCCACTCAAAGCCAGTCAGTGGAATTTAAATAATCCACCTTACAACTGCTCCAGTTGCAAGAATACTCAACAACACTTCATATACAACTTGAATCATGATATCTTATATGAACAGGGCTATTCATATATCAGTAATTGTTCTTGAACTTACTGCCAGAGAAATTATGAGGTGATTATTTGCCTAATTCTTGTCATTATCATCGAATTTCACCCTCAGGTATCTTAATGATATTCAGCTGACTTCTCTTCCAACGCATGTGTTTTCTGACATGAGTGTATCACGATATTTGTAAGTATGAACAGGGCTGCTATAAATATGTCATTGTATTCTGCTTTGATACCATAATGAACCTCAGCTCTTTTATAAATCCTTTGTCTGAGATCGTTTCATTCAGACCTGACCTGGTATATCACCTAAAAGAATTCTGTGGCAAAATAAAAACATTTTATGTGTCGATGTTTCTCAAATAAGATTTTAAAAAGTTCAAAAAAAGGCCCCTAAGTGTGCTCAATTATTTGTATATAAAATATGCAGAAATATGAAAAGCACTGGGTTTATGTTGCATTATTTTGCTATGGTAATGTTATGAGGTTGTTTTTCGTGTTGTGTGAATGAAGCTCTAGTTTAATTCTTGATTCTTTGATTGGTGGCAGCAGAGGGATAGAAATCTATTTCTACATATACCATTGAAAAATCAGATAATTTGTAAGTTGAAAAGATGAATAAGCATTTGCTTTTTTCCATTTTAAAAGATGCTTGAAAAACTCAATGATATTGGACTTTAAATTAGGACTACCTTGTACGTGTCTGTTAAAATTAGCAATGATTTGAATTACAGCGAAAGAAATGTATCTTCATAAATTTAACATGAACATGTTCATATCTAACATGGATGGTTGTACACATGAATACTGTATGTTTACATGTTGCAGAACGTATATCATATGGCTTAGAATCTAAAACTTATTTTTACCTATTTAGCGCATTTGAATACATTTAACCCATTCAATGCAACAGTTCTGAAACATAACTATTCGCTCTGGATTTCATGAATTAGCCTGAAATATTTAATGGGGTAATACAATTTCTATTTTATAAATTTAAACCATGTAAAATGTATTTTGTTATTGAATATTGAATTGTATATTTGATTTCTTGTTAAAATCACTGTTCTGTGGGAAATGAAAATAAAACTGAAACTGAAATACTCCTTTCCTCTTATGTGTATTTTTGTTTTGGTTCTATTCCATTTTTACATGTATTTCAGCTACTTGAATAACAATCAAATCAGTTTCATTGGTAATGAGGCTTTCTATGACGTAACTGGCTCATACTATTTGTAAGTACATTTATACCTTTATTTGTTTAATGCGATTTTTATAATGTATATATATATAATATATATATATATATATATATATATATATATATATATAAATATATACACACCCATATACTATATGTCCTAAGCCAACGACCCGGGTTCGATTCCCGGCGGAGACATTTTTTCAACCTTTGCAAAAATTCAAGAAGGGAGGAGAGCTCTGGGGAACTTAGATTTAAGCTACGCAACCATTATTCTCTCATTTTCATTTCTCACAATTATATATATATATATATATATATATATATATATATATATATATATATATATATATATGGTGGATTATTATGAGAAAACAAGTAATTGTTAATTGATGAAGTAATCAGAAAAATTACAGGATTCATTACTCATGTTAAAGTTGGTATAGATGAATATTAATTTCTTATATAGGAAGGCGTTCCTTTAATTGTGCCTAATTGAGATAAACATGTCTTCCTACAGCAGGTTTAGAGCAGGATCTGAGAAGATGTCGAGTTATGGTAGTTTTGCTCCACCTTTCCAGCACTGCCTCTTCGTGTTAGTGCTGTTTCTCATAATCATTTGATTCATTTTATTTTGAATATTATCTGAAAAATCCTCTCTTTTTTTCTTTCCTCTTTAGGTATCTCCAGGATAATGTGATTGAAACTATAGAGGGAAAGATGTTTGGTGGAACAAGTACAGTTTATATGATGTAAGTATTTGAACAGTGTAGTTATGCAGGCTGTACGAAAAAAAATTGTGTGCTTATAATGCCCGTCTAGTGGCCACATTTCCAATATGTTGTTTTTTCTTCTTCTTTTTTGCACTTTTATTCATGACAAAATTACTGACAGTGGATTCTAAAGACTCCTTTTTGTAAAACTAGCTTGCACTCATCTTTTAGATCGTTTTATTGAAATTGCCTACCGTTTTTTTTTTTTTTTTTTGTCAATCTCTTTGGCAGATACCTGAATAATAACTTGATTTCATCTCTCCCTACGAATGTATTTGAAGATGTCTCTGCAGACAGAATGTAAGTTTCATATAATCATGTTCTTTATCTTTTAATTTTGAATGACATAGATTGACAAAAGTCATCACCAGAAAGAGGAAAAACGACCATTCAATTTCACTCCATCTAGGTTATTGTACATAACCTATTTTATAAAATTTAGAATATCTTAAATAAAAGAAGCTTTCAGATATCAATACTATGCAGTCAAATGTGAAACTATTCAATATTTTAATTCATTATTCCTCAGAGCATTACCTGATGTATATACAAGCAGGTTTATTATTGATACTTAGAAGCTTTCTTTCAGAATGTAAGAGTTAATATAAAATATAAAATGTTACGCATTTGAAAAGGGCAAACTGATTTTATGAGATTTTTTCAAAGTTGTTTTCTCGGACGGATGTTTATTATGAATTCATCTATGTTATCCATTTACACAGAGTTTACGCCTTTTCATCACTTAGGAGACAATTTCATTTAACTCCTTTGTTTGCCTTGCATTGCCAATTTGAAATTTCTTATTTCTTTACAGCTATCTGACCAACAACAAGCTGACCTCATTTCCAGCTGCTGCACTCTCCACACAGTCTATGTACTGGCTTGATCTCTCTGACAATCTGATTAGTACCATATCACCCAATGCCTTTACTTCACTCACAAGTAGTCAATATATGTAAGTAAACACATCTTTTTGTTAAATTTAATCATGTTAATGCTGAACGTGTATTGTTTACTTCATAAAACAAAGCATTAAACCTTCTTCCTTTATTAATATTTATTGATTTCTTTCATCAAAGATTCGGTAACACATTCACATTATTCCAGTAAGCACTTGATTTTTTATCTGTATAAATTCATTTATGATTTTTTGTTGTTGTTGTTTTTTCTTCTTCTTTTTTCCTCTTGTTTGTTATATTTTGATTGTCATTGATTGTTCCTCAATTCGTTAATGATTCTGGTCAGCACTCAATGCTTTGCACTTCCTCATGTTGCCCCCCCCCCCTTTTTTTTTGTTGTTGTATGATCTTGTAATTTGTCCAGTAATTGAATTAGCTCTTAATCTATGAATAAGTTCTAATCTTTGCATTTAACTCATTACGTGTAATGCAATTGCTCTGTTGTAAATTCTTGCTTTTTTATATTCATCTGTTTTAATGACATTAATGGATTCTTGTATAACACTCATGTCCATCGTACATCGTGTTTTTTATCTTTGTCAGTCCATGAAATGATTACAGTAGTTAAACACGTTATCTTCTTGGTGCTGGTAGTCTATATTTGACACTGTCTTTTAATCCCATCCTTTTCACTGACTTTCTTTTTTATCCTGTTCTTTCCAGCTACCTTCAGAACAATCAGATTCCTGAGATTGCATCTGCCTTACTGAATCCATTAACCGGTCTCAGGGAACTGTGAGTGACTTGCTGTTTGTGAAAGAATTTAATCTTTATATAAAGAGCACGACCAGTATTTTGCTTGATTTTATCTATAACATTTATAAACCTTCAAAACTGGGATGAGGCATATCAAAAGTGTTCTCGGAAACATGATGCCTTAGACATACAATTGACATACAAATATAGGCATACCTTAAACAATCAATTAATAGGATTGTTCTGTAGATTGTCTCGTGTATCATGCTTTTTTGTTTATATGTTGTAATATGTTGTATTTTGTTAGTGCTTCACATAAATGCACTTGAAAAATGCCCAAATCTCCTTAAATGTTCTTTTTCTTTTTTAGAAGAACAAACCCCAAACATATTCAACATTTCACTGTGGACTTGTTTTCTTGGTTATTATGATGTCTGAACCACTTTGGATGGATTTTTCATCAAATCACAGACAGATCTTAAACCTTTAGGCCTACCTACTGGAACCGGATGGTCACTGTATTTAGCCTATTGAATTGCAGAATGTAATAGTTTAATGTGGTTTGTTCTATAGGCACATGTACAACAATAACATCACATCAGTTGGAGTTGGAGCTTTTGATGGACTTGATAATCTGATCAGCATGTAAGTATATTGAGAGAGAGAGATGGATAGAGAGAAGGGGGAAAGAAGGAGAGTTGTTTTTAAAAAACACACAGGGAGTATAGTAACAGAGAGATTATAGTTTCAAAGCTTTGTTGAAATTATGATTTTGTTAGGATGTGATAATGGGAAAAGATTAGCAGTAGCCTAACAGGCTATGAAAAGAAGAAGGAGAGTGAGAGAGAGCTAACAATAATCATAAACAGAATTTTGAAATGAAAGAGTGAAAGATGTGAAGGATTCAAAGAGGAAGAGTAAAGGGGTATTCAATGAGTGAATTCAAGATGGAGATAGGAATGGAGGGATTAAGAAGAATGATGAAGAGATAAAGAGAGAGAGGGGGTGGATACATGTAGAAGAGAAATACAGGGATCAAGAGAAAATTCTGATAAAGAGCATAGGAAAAGAGATAAAGAGAGTCTGTCGAAATTAAGTTTAATAAAAAGGAGAGGAAGAAAAAATGGGCATAAAGAAACACTGTACACTGGCATATGAATGCACCCGTACGTATGAATAATTTTATTGCAGATCCTTCAGTAAACTTAAAATAACTGATAAAACTGATTAGTTCTTCTCTCTCTTTACCAACGATGTTACACAGCTACCTGAGTAATAATCTGATAGAACACTTCCCAGCCTTCAGTGATCTAGAAGACCTCACAACCATGTAAGTCAGAGCACCTAGCGAAATGTAGTGGCACGAAAAGTCACGTCTGGAATGCAAAGGGCATATTAGTTGGTGATATCAGTGAATAAAAAGTGTAATTTGACAAATCTGAATTACATTTTTTGTAGAATTAAGCCTAATCAAGGCAGTAGAGACATTTACTAGCTCCATATCTCAGTAATATGGTTCTACTTCAATGCCATAAAAATTATGATTTTCAGTAATTAAGCATTTCGGATTCTTCGTGCCCCTTCATTTCGCCAAGCTACCTTACCTTTTGATTTCTTCTGTCTAAACATGAATGCTCCCTGTGACTTTATTTTATTACTGTAACCATATTGATAGAATTTATATGTATCTAAAATTTCATTAGACTTTAGCAATATAATTATTTTATCCATATATATTATCATATTATTATTATTACAATTATTGATATTATTATTAACATTATTATTATTATTATTATTATTATTATTATTATCATCATTATTATTATTATTATTGTTATTATTATTATTATTATTGTTGTTGTTGTTGTTGTTGTATATTATTGTATATATTCTTCAAACTTCATTTCTATTTTAGTTGGGAATATATTGATATTTATCATGGCCCTGTGGATGTCAAATTGAGACTATTCAATAGTCCACTTTTCACAATTTATATTAATGTATTAATGAATGAATATTCATCACATCTACATAATATATCATGAATGATTAAACATGTAAGAGGAGGAGATGAATATTGCACTTTGATTCCAAGCATGATTGTCATGAATTAAAACAAAAAAATACACTAATACTGTCTTGTTCGCACATATAGAATCTCCATATCTGAAATGTTCTATCCATGATTTTGCTATACAAATTTCACCTACGTTTGAGAGTATACATTCTTCCTTCCTATGATTGTACAATGAAGGTTAAGTGAATATCGGCACATTATCAAATATGCTCAGGTACATTTTGTATTACCTTCAACAGAGATATATCTAATAATCGCATCAAGACACTGGGAGAGAATGCTTTCAGTCAGCTAGAGAGTGTCAGATGGGTGTAAGTATGGCTTACCACTTCTTAATTTGATCTCAACTATTTTTTAGTTCTTACTAAGAACTGCCCTGTCATATTATGAGGCCTCTGAAGTTCCACCATTTTCCATCTCGCAATGCCGATGCCCAAAATATTTGTCGCTAGGGTCCTGGAGAAATTGATACCAAATCAAAACGTATCTTTATTGATTAATGTTGATACTTTTTTTCTCACAGTAAACACCTATAAAAAATCACTTTGGAAAGTGCAAAAAAGCAGCCTCAAAAACATATTTGCATATTAGAAGCTGCAGCAATTATTATTATGTCCTATGTATATTATTATATGGTACCCACTGTAAGCACTTTATGAACTATGACATGACGGATGCATAATATTGCATTTGATAATATCCCTGCTATACCTGCATACAGGGGAATATAAAGCTAAAATGCTCCTAGAAAAGAGATGGTCTGGAGAATCAGGGAGATCATGTATTCAAGCAAAATTCAGGAAATGTGGTTTGTGTATTTTTAATTTAAAAATGTAGAGAACTAAGCTACCCTTAATCACTTTTCATTTTACCCGTGTAAAAGCCTTATCTATGAACATTCCCCAGAACAGTACTCTTGGCCCTGTTCTTTTTATTGTGCACTAAAATCATGAAAGTATTGGGCATTTTTGTTGCTTTTAATTCATTACACAGGGACTTGCATAAAAACAACCTAGGATTATTGTATGACATTTAGTAGCAACTCATAGGAGGAGAATGTGTAACACCACCTAGAGTTGACTGAATATCGCATATATGTATATTCTCTCTTCAATTCCTCACACAGGGACTTATCCAACAACAACCTAGCGTGTAGCTGTAACATCTATTTCTCAGTGTATGACATTCAACAGCAAGTGACAGGAGGAGAGTGCGCCACACCGGCAAGTCTGACAGGTACACTGCTTGCCTCATCCCAGTCCTCATCGCCATACTACTTTCTCAGTCAAGATAACTACTTGTTCTATTGCAGTGAGTATTGAAATTTCCAATTACATTAATTCAATTCATTCCAGATCATATGATGTAGTTGCACTGAATTCTAAATAAGTGTTCAAGATTATGTTTCTGCTGAGCCCTTACACAAGGTTTATGAGATGTGAAGTTTTTGTTTCCTTGTGTATATATGATAATGCTAACAAAGGACAATGGAAAAATAAATATCTCAATTTGAAACACTGACTAAAAGGTTGAATTTGTGAGACATTCTAGAGCAAGCGCCATGAGCGCCCAACAGAGGCGGGTACCGGCGCTTTACAAGAAGCCATCATCATATGATGTAGATGTCATAGAATTAAGATAATTATCTTGTATTTGAAATTGAATTGACATGCCGAGCAAAATGAGACCTCTTCATCCATGAAGAACATTGCTATGAAAGGGTGATTTGGGTTCTACGACACATGCTCCTACCGTGACTAACCAAGTTCCTAACTTCAGCCATCGACCAAACACTATATACCTAACCTTAATCTTAATCCTTGATGTAACCTTAAAACCCAGTCAAAATCTACATAACCCCATATAGATATATATATATATATATAAATGAAATGAGCCAAGACTCAGGACGTAGCTGAATACCACGGATTTATTGATGTCGTCAAGCTTTCGGCATTATGCCTTCTTCAGGAGCTATACAACGAAAAGTAACGAAAAAGGAACAAAATGACTTCTACTACATGCATAAAAGAAAAAGTAATGAGCTATACAATTCTGCTGACAATAACTGATATTCGATATGAATAATATATATATATATATATATATATATATATATATATATATATAAGTTGATATGGTGATAATCAATGTAAAGTTTAATATGATTAAAATCATTACCTGTTAGGTTGTTTGTGGTTATGCTATGGACAGTGCTTGCTTGTGTGATGGATCACGTGACGTGATCCACCGCAAAAGCAAGTTAACTGATGCGTGTCATTGTGGCGCCACCTTCATTCATGACAACCCATGTACACGAGTAGAGTCAGTGCAACCAAGACGGCCCGTCATGTTGTGTTTTAGCCAAATCCTTACAATTTTATATATATAAATATATATATATATATATATATATATGTGTGTGATCCAAAAAAGTGGTTTACGGAGAGGGCCGTTGCAACGGCCCTCTCCGTAAACCACTTTTTTGGATCACACATATAATATGACGGAGAACCGCAAACGTAAAACACTGAGACTGATCACAATTATATATATATATATATATATATTTCATTTCATTTCATTTATTTTCCATTTTCAACTGAATATAACAACGTAATTACATCATAATTTCATGAACCATTTTTGAACAGAATATAACGTTATTACATCATAAATAATATCATGAACCATTTTCAACAATATAAAAACAAACGTAAATACATCCTAAATAATATCATGAACAAAATGCATGTAATAACAATAATTTTCATTCAGTGTAAATTTCAAAGATAATTATAATAAATAAATGCTGAAAATGGAGGGGAATGCTAAAAAGCAAAGCTTGTATTTTGCAAACCCCTCAGAAAAATTTCTGTACAATTTAGATAGCAAGTATACATTAAAAAAAAAAGATACACACGCATACACACACACCCTCACACCCCCGCATACACCAAAAATAATAACTGCAACACCCCCCTCCCCCCAAAAAAATTAACTTATCGCCACAGAAAAGAGAGAAAAGAAAAAGACAAACAAAAGAAGACGGACAACACCAAAGAGAACAAGGAGAGAGAAAAAAAAAAACACACACACACACACACACCCAATGGAAATAACCAAAAAAAAACAACAAACAAACAAACAAACAAACAAAACAAAAAACAAAACAAAAAAACAAACAAACAAAAAGAACGCTGGCTTATTAGAAGAGAAAGAGGGAAAGATAGATATAAAGAGCATGCACAGTATTGGGGGCGAAACACGATTTGAAATATGAAGCAAAAATTGAATAAGATTATAGCAGAATGCAGAATGCAGAATGCAGAATGCATAATTAACAGAGAATTTACCATAAGTCATGGGGATGATGATGATTCCATCTAAAATTTATAAGTTTCAATCAGTCAATTTCCTACCAAGAATCAATTTGATTCCAGGTAGGAAACCAAAAGAAAAGTCTTTAGTTGTTTCTTGAATAAGTGTGAACTGGGAGCATCTTTAATATTCGAATTAAGATTATTCCAAAATTTTGGTCCGGTGAAGGTAAATATAGATTTTGTGAAGATAGTTCTAGTAAGGGGTAAATGAAATTCATTTGATTGTCGTGTGGAGTATTTATGAATAGTCATATTCTTACAGAATATATCACTGAATAGTGCAGGTAACGAGTTATTATTTAATTTATACATGAACTGACTGAATGAGATCAGTATATATATATATATATATATATATATATGTATATATATATATATATATATATATACTGATGCCGATTTTGGTTTTCATATATGTTTGATGATATAAAACCTGGAGGAAATGTCTCCAGAGTAAATATCGGGTTTCCGTAATTTGAGATAGTGTTAAATGTTAATGTCTATTGCATGTCCTTTCCAGCTCCTGATGAAATCATTGTCACTGCACCAGCCTTTGAGCAAATCTTTGTTGAGTGGGTGGCACCCGAAGTTCTATACCCTCCTTACTCAAATGACACAGCATTAGAAGAAAGCTCAGAATGGTGAGTATCATTGACTGAATAAGTTCATCAGGATGGTTTGAATGATTAGAAATGAGTTCTATGACACTTCCAGAGATTGGTTACTTGTGACAGATTTGATGTCTATAGCACAGACACCTTTCTCAGACGTACTCAGACTGCATGAAGCTGGCTGCTAGTCTTCGAATTGCCACAAGATGCCGTTTTGGCGATTCTGCGCCATATTAAATGTCAGACAACTGGTATGCGCTCCCCCCCCCCCCCCACCCCCCTGTCTCTGTTCATGATGATAGGTGAACAAAATGAACAGAGACCATCAGATCTCTCTCTCTCTCTCTCTCCCTCTCTCTCTTTCTCTCTCTCTCTTTCTCTCTCTCTCTCTCTCTTTCTCTCTCTTTCTTAGGTCCTATGTGATCAACTGTACCAGCGCTAATGCCCCTACTGTATCAGGTCTTGTCGGTAACACAACAGATCTCAGCATCCTATTTAACGATGATGATGGTGTCCAGTATGGAACAGACTATTCCTGTACAATAAGACTCACGTATGCAGGCAATACTAGTGTGGAGGGGCAGAGTATACCTATAACAACACTAGAAAATGTTGGTACGTACAAAAAAGAGTGGTATTTCTTCTTATTTAAAGCATAAATTATTTTCACTACAGTAGTGAATGAAACATGGAAGTATTTTTTAGGAATTCTAATTGCAGATGTGACAATATGTTATCGTACTATCAACCTTATACAATCGTACAATTATACAGTTATATCTTATCATTTCCCATCACTAGTTCAGCAGTGCATTCAGCATGCATGTGCCTCTAAGATATGTCAACATTAATTCCTTTGGAAGAAAGGAAGAGGGTATGAGATGTTAGTAACAACCATGGAAAGTGTTGGTAAAATATTGCATGATCAATTAAATTGATTTTCATAAGTTTCTCTGTTATACACATACATTTGTAGTGTTCAATGTTATTGTTTGTAATTGGCAATTGTTCTAAATTGATCTTTTCTCTTGTATCTCTCTTTTTAGCTTCAGTCAATCTTACCAGGTCAGATGAATTGGATATCTCACTACAGATCATCTATTATGACTTTAGGTATGTCAATTTATAATTCCTATGGGAGGGGGTAAATAAAGTTAAGATATTGTTAAACCAGTTGACTACTAATTATCTTATTCCAGTTAAGTTAAATAGGTGAAACTGGAAGGGACAATTCGAGAAACGACTAGCATAAAGCAAAAGAGAGAAAGAGGGACAGAGAGAAGGAGAGTTGAGATATATGTACATTGAATAGAGGCATGTTTTAGGTCATTAATGTATCTGTTATAGACGGATGCATAAAAGAATAATTCAGTCAGTGCAGTAATATCTAAATTAATATATGGAATCAGCCTCTACCAACGTTAAGATTAAGTAGGTGACCTGTCGTCCACTCCTGTGGATTTTGTAAAGCCGAATGATTTCTCTGCACGCGTTCTTATAGGTATTAAAGCTTAAACCACTTGTAATGATGGCTCCAACCAATGAAAGTTCTGTCTATCAATAACTGAATTCCTTGTGGAATTTATCATGATTTTTCCTTCCTTTTCAGTGCCTCTGATGAAGACTTTGACTCTTCAACTAAAACCTTGAAGACATCACCTACATACGTTGACAGTCCATTCCCTGCTTGGTTGAGAGAATCTGATGACCCAACAATGGATACATTCTCAGATTGGTTCAGGAATGTAGATGATAACGATGTGTTTGAGACCAACATAGTTATTCCATGGTTGAATACATCATCTTTTCATGATCCAATTAATAGGTATGTTCTTGCACTTTATTGACCGTAATTATTATTATATATTCCTTCTTTTTTTTATAGATAAACTAAATTCTTCATAGCAATATGCATGTAACAATGTTTAGATATACTGTACACTAAAATAATTATGTGTATGTAACAAAGTGACAACTGTAGCCTTAGAATTATAATCAGTCGTGAAAGTAGACAACTAGGTTTTCATAAGAATCTCTATTTAGGTTGGGGAGTTATACCGTAAGCCTTGAATGTCTTTCACTTCATATTAAAATGATTGCTCTCATCATGGTTGTGATACATAAGGATTAGGGTTTTCTTTGTTGTATACCATTTTGAAACAGTTATTATGTTTGTTGGTGATGAACACGGTCTATCATAGGTATTGGTCTGAGTCTTACTTCCCACTGGATGGTCTCGGCTATGCTGCAGAAGACCAGAGAGATTGTTCTTTCGTCCTTCATAACTTCGGGTAAGTCGTGTAATCATATTTGTGCAAATGGGACTAAGAGGTTAGCAAAACACAATCAAACTCAGCTAGATGAAATAATATAGTTCTACCTTTGTGTCGACTGTACGTCAAACCAAATTAAAATAATAATGGAGAAACGAATAATCTATACAACATATACAAGACTAGTGTCAGGCAATAATTAAGATTGGACAACAAAGATTCCAACAAAAAATTACTCTGCTTTCAATTTCTAACCCTAAACAGTAACCACATTCCTAACTTCACAGATGGACCCAACATTATACCTGACCCTAACCCTAACCCCTATCTGTGACGAAAGAAAGCCTGGGGCAAATGTTGCTAGAACATGCATCAGATAGCCAATATTCGATTAATTTTGATTATTGTGACGGTTAATGAATACAACCCAAAGCATTACAAATCGTCCCTAAAACAATACATATCAAATAAAACTATCTTATGCTTATTTTCACATTAAACATTCAGGTTCACAAGTGCAATCCGAACCGGGATGCAGTACAACGGCAGCGAGGAGATCACAGTAGGAGGAGGGGAAGAGATCTTTGTATATGTCAATAAGGTCCTGGTCCTACAAGCTCAGAGAGAGTACCAGTCTGTTACTAAGTGCAAGAAGGTCAGCTTAGCCAATGCTAATGGTGAGTTAAATCTTTATACCTCTAACAATCCAACTATCTTTCAAACTCAGGGAGCATATCAGTCTGTTACTATGTGCAAGAAGGTCAGCTTAGCTAATACTAAGGATGGGTTGATTCCTTATGCCTCCAACCATCACGTTTCTACCTATATTGGAAGAACAAAAAAGGTTCAAAAAGCTTACAAAATGGTGTAGTATGGCTAGTTTAGTTGAGGGTGGTATAAGTGCAAGAAGATCAGCTAAACCAATGCTGATGGCTGAGTTAACTCCTTCTTCCTCCAACCATCCAGCTTGCATTTCATTATTCATCGACACAACAGAGATAAGATTCATGTATATGGTATGCAGAGGAACTTAGCAATGAAATGGAAATGCCATTTAAAGTGTCCCTTTCTTTTTATTGTAGGAGGAGGAACAATAATACCACAAGAGGGCAGTATTGTGAATGGAGAATGCATCATCACTGGGAGTGTACCTGCTGAAGCTGTTACACTTGACCTTGTGGTGAGAAAATACTCTAGTGTTTCGTGTGCCCAGAGCCAGAAGGGCGTTAACTCAGTATAGAAGTATATGAGTTAATGCCCTTCTGACTCTCAGCAGATAGTTTGATTTAGATGTTACTATGTTATGTTGTGTAAAGTTGAATACATGATTATTAAAGGTGCTTCTTTCCTTTTGCAGCCTAAATGTTGAAGCTGTGTGAGTATGTGATAAATTACAAAAGAATTATAGTTGTAAAACTTGTGCGGATGTGGAAAGGATTATAATTTGCTTTTAAGTAAGTAATAACATTAATTTAGTAACACACTATATTTTTCGAATAAAAAAAAATCACGAAATTTTTAAAATTATTTTTTGACCGTTACTTGCGTTGATTTCTGAATAGCTCCCTCTGCAACAAAAACAAGATTTTTCATTTCTGACAACGGAGTTATAGAACTGGTGAACTTGAAGTTTCATAGGCAGTATCTACCGGATGTTTACTAAACCTGTGCAAAGTTTCGCAAAATTTGTGTAAGTCTGTAAAAGGGATGAAGCACCTTTAACCCCTTTGGAGTATCTGGATCACAGGGACGGATCCAGGATTTTGTAAAAGAGGGGGCACAGAGCCGGAAAAGTACACAATTAAGGAGGCAATTTTGTTATTGTGCCAGTTGGGTTTCAAAAAGGGGGCGGCGGCGAAGAAGAGTTGCTCTATCCCTTACTGTTGAACGCCAAACAAGGTAGCAGCAACTCCCATCTTACACACTGAGAGAGATATATATAAATGAATTATTATTGTTATTTTATTAGGTTGGTGATGTCTATAGATTTAATATCTTATACACACCGTGAGAGATATATGAATGAACTATTATTGTTAATTTATTAGGTTGGCGATGCCTATAGATTTGATATCTTCCACACTGAGAGGCAGATGTGTGCTTCAGATTTTTTCTTAGAGTTGAAAAATTTCAACGTGATGGGAGAAGATGAGAGAATCATTGATCACTCCGTTCATATCAACGAGAGTTTGGATGTCGATGGCATTGTACAAACCCTCACCGTGGCAGATTACTTCTCTTCAGGCTCAAACTATATTGTTTCTATTATTAGTGGTAAGATATTTTATGAATGTTCATTTAAATCAATGTTAAAAAAATTGAAAAAGTTCGATGGTTTATTTTTAAGTGACTGCCAAGAAAGTAGGTGTATGCTTGTAAGTAAGCAACCAGGAGACCAACGGCTGTAAGTCCTCTCCGAGAGACTTGGTAATGAGGATTACTGTCAAACCAGAACGTTTCGCAAGTTTCACGAGTCACGGTCGAGATTCGGAAAGCCAGTTTCATTTGCGAAATAATCAAATCACAGTTGAAACAACATAAAATTATTGCAAATCGCCAAAGTTTCTTGCTTCAAACTTACCCGTCACTAACTAACCATTCGCGAAAGTTTTATCTCGCTAAAGTTTCTGGTTTTACAGTAATGATTTACCAAAGGGAATTATAAAACGGGTTCAAGAATGCAGCCATCCTGATTGGTCAAATAAGACCTCGTGACCGTGCAAAAAAAAGTACTAACGCACGGCGAGGGGACTAACGCACGGCTAATCCCGATCAAACACTAAGATTGTAGACCCGTTTTATAAAACTATTAATACATGATTGTGAGTTCGTGCGTCAGTGCGATCCAGCAACACGCAGGTTTTTATCGTAGTGTCTAACGCACTTGGCTACGCCTCGTGCGTTAGTACACTACGATAAAAACCTTTGTGTCGCCAGATCGCACTAACGCACTCCCAACCATGTATTAATAGTATACTAGTGCATTTACTTGCTTGGTTTGGGACCCGGGTCCTCCCAGTTACGAGACCACTGCTCGACTACCACTGAGCCATCACGCCTGCTCATGTCATTGGCATTGTACAAAGCCTTACCTGTGGTAGACCACTTTTGAGCAAGCACCAACGACAATGTCTCTATCATTAGAGATGATATAGATATTTATTTGAATTGGTTTTTAGTGACATTGTGCAAACTTTCTCAGTGGTGGATTACTTTTCAACAGGCCCTAACTACAATGTCTTAGTTGTTAGTGGTGAGATATACTTTGAATATTTATATGAAAATTAGTTTATTTTGGTAAACAAGTTGAATTAATTTTTTACAACACTTTGTAAGTGTAAGAATATTTTTTTGTTATCCCTTATGATTTCATTTGTAACTAAGGTAACGAGGCCCGGCATTTTACCATCAAAAACTACACCTCAGAGAATATTAATGCAAGTATCATCCCTTCCACTGTGGAACCCACCCCTACCTACACCATTAATGGAACATCCTTTGTCACATGCACTTTCATCCCTGTACAAAGTAAGTTTACAAAAATCGTTCTTTAAAAAAAAAAATTGCAAGTATCATCCCTTCCACTGTGGAACCCACCCCTACCTACACCATTAATGGAACATCCTTTGTCACATGCTCTTTCATCCCTGTACAAAGTAAGTTTACAAAAATCGTTCTTTAAAAAAAAAAAAATGAAGTCCAAGAATGATGATGATAATGCTAGCAGTGATAAGGATGTTGATGATGATAGTGATGATCTTGATGATGTTGACGATGATGATGATGATAACTATGATGATGATGATGATGATGATGGTGATGATGATATGATGATGATGATGGTTATGATGATAGGAGGAGTAGATGATAAGGAGGATTATAATAAGAAAAATGTAAACACAATATCTTCTTGTGTATTTGTGGAAGCTGTCATGTTTGCTTGTGTTATACATGCCGAGAAAATCTAAATAGTAATTTATGTTTAGTGTTTTTGCATTTATCAAGTGTCTTTGATCAATTTAATGAGCGTTCCTTTCAATGTGAGATATATGTATAGTCATTATAAGTTCAAACCTATTTTATTTTTAAAGAGCTGATTTGATCAATTTTACTAATGATCTGATAAATATGAGCTATGTTTATTTTGATGCTCAATTTAAATTGATTATTTTCATGTTATGTAGTACCCGAACCCAATGAGGCTGGTATCCAGGAATTTGATATCTACACAGATCAAGTTCTTCTCACCATTGCCAATGAAGTCGACTATGAAGTGGCCAGTGGTTACCTTCTTATCATCAGCGTAGAAGATAATAACTCATCTCCTCCACAGTCAGGAGAGATTGCTGTTCAGGTACATCTTTTTAAAGGAGAATGAAACCCCGGGGAAAATCAATTTTAATGAAAAGAGAGGATAGAGAGAAGCAATTTTAAAAAAGTTCCATCAAAATCGGTTAAGAAATGAGGAAGTTATGAAAGTTTGAAAAGTCTCAATTTACTTTCTATGGCAATCCTCAAATTGGCAATGTTGCTTCAAAGTGACAGGTTAAATAGTACAACTCTCCATATGTTTTGCACACAAACTTTCATATTTTCCCCAGTATCTCTCAAGGTGCAGCTTGTCTCCTCCTTAGCTCAAGATATATCATGGGAAAATGTATTTGACACAACATATGTTGAGTTCACAAAAAGACAAGCAGCATCTTTAGAGATAATGGAGAAAATATGAAATTTTGTGTACAAAACATATGGAGAGTTGTACTATTTAACTTGTCACTTTGAAGCAACATTGCCAATTTGAGGATCGCCATAGAAAGTAAATGGAGACTTTTCAAACTTTCATAACTTTCTCATTTCCTAACCGATTTTGATGGAACTTTTTTTTAAATTTGCTTCTCTCTATTCTGTCTTTTCATTAAAATTGATTTTCCCCAGGGTTTCATTCTCCTTTAACCCATTGATTAGGCTTAAATACAGGAACCACGTGGTTCCTGTAGGTGATGGGTTAAAGTGTGTTGCATTGGAATCCTGTAAAATATATATTTGATGAAATAAAGCATTGAGAAAATGACGTATTAGTAAAAATCCTATTACCCTCAATTCTAATTAAACATACTTTACATGTACCAATAGAAATATAAGTTTATTTTGTGAGTCTCGTTGAAGAGACTGCATGAGATCCCGCTCTCCGCGCATGCGCCCACATGACCCTCTCTGATGAATCGAAACATGAACTGTTATGGTGGACCAAATTATCTGGTAGGGCTTCTTCACCCATCAGAAGAGAATGTCCTACCGTTGAAATTCGCACAGATGCGAGCGGAGCTGGATGGGGGGCAAACAACATGCAGGTTAAAACAGGGGGAAGATGCAAGGTGCCCAAATTCATTGATTATGTATGTTCTTCTCTCAGATATATGTTGATGATATCAATGATAATTGTCCAATCTTCAACGGCAATGACAGCTTCGAGTTCTTCCCTCTTCCGGTTCTCGATAATGCTGAGCTGGCTGTCGTCAATGCTACAGACCAGGATTCTGGGGTTAATGCTGAGCTCTCCTATCTGTCTAATGCTCTCTCACAAGAGTAAGTGATAGTGATGGACGAGGTTGATTATATCGTGTTTAGTGGCAGAGGTGGTGATGATGTGGGTTGTGGTGTTGGTGGTGGTGATTGAAGAGGTGATGGTGGTGGTTGAATTATGATGATGATGATGATAGTGAAGATGGTATTGGTAAATGGGAATCATGATGATGATGATGATGATGATGATGGTGGTAGTTGTGATGTTATTGGTGGTGGTGTGGTGGTGGTGGTGGTGGTAGTGATGGTAGTAACGTGGTGATGATACTTGAGTAGATGGATGTTGCTGGACAACTACAGTAGTGATGCTATTCCCTTTCATATAGAAACAACTTCTTATAGAAGAGATTAAATTGTATTATTCACATTCAGATGTTATCTAGATAACACAGTTTTCATGTTCTTTAAATTGTCTTTAAGAAAATCCTTTCTGTTTGCATTTCTTACCAGACGAATTGGTAATTCCTCCTTCTACGTGGTTAAGATGATCGTAGCTGTGGTTGATGCTGGGTCACCAGTCAGAGGTGATGTAGCTAATGTGAATCTGACCATTAGTGAAACCTGTCTCTATGACATGTTAGGAGATCCTATTGAAACCATCATCTATACAAACAAGACCACGGGAGGACTGTTTCTTAGAGTTCCAAAGTATTATCTCTTTGAATATGGTGAGCTTTCTTAAAATCTTTTCTCTTTTTTTCATGTCAACAATTCAGAGTAAACTCCTTCGTAAGATTCAAATGGTGTATGTTTTGTTGATGTTCATACAGCACCATTTGTAAAGAAAATCTTTAATATTGTTTAATTACTGTTTAATATTTTAATTTGTTATCGATACTTCTGTATACCATGTTATCTTCTACTTCTTCTCTTTCTTTCTTTGATATCTGTCTCCCCTTCACTCTCTTGCTCCTTTCTCCTTTTTAATGTTTTTTCTTTCTTTTTTACTTTGTTTTGGTGTCAAGATTAACTTTATTTTCTCTTTTGATTATGTTTTTGTTATCTCTGATTTATATATCTTTTAATGTCTCCTCCTGTTTCTCTTAATTCTCTTTCTTTGTAAATCTATCCTTTATTTATTTTCATCTTTCTCACGTGTCTTTCATTCTCATTATTCTCCTCCCTCACTTTTCTCCTTTTTATACCCCCCCCCCCTCCTCTCTCTCTTGACCTGTTTATATTTTGTTTTCTCTCAGACTGCAAGGATGCAAGAGGGATGGCAAATGGTGTCATAACAGAAGCTCAGCTATCAGCTTCTAGTGTAATTGGTCAAGAGTATGATGCCGACAGGGGAAGGCTAAATATAAAACCAGATCCTGATGTACCTGCTGGATCAGGTATGATGCACTTTTGATGATGGCGATGATGATGATGATGTTTGTGGCAATGGTGATGATAATGATCTGTTTGAAGCTATTGCGGTATGATCTAAGAAGCTGAGCTGCCAACCTCCATTGCAACCATTTACAAATATGATGCCGATAGGGCGAGGGTAAAATTTGAAACCAAGCCTTGATTTGCCTGCTTGATATGGGAAGTCACACTGGTGATAATGGAAGTGATAGTTGTAATGGTTGAAGTGATGATGGTTGTAGTGAGGACGATGGTTGTAGTGATGGTGATGGTGATGGCAATGTTGGTATTGATAGTCATGATGTTGATGGTTGAGTGATATAAGGATAATCGTGAGGATGGGGTTTGGGGGATTGTGTTTCTAATGATAGAGATGGTAATAGTGATTTTAATGTGTAAAGGTGTATGTGATGATGATGTTGATGCTGAGAAGGAGGAGGATGTTAATATTAATATATTGATATTGTGATGAAGAAATTGTAATTTTGGCAAGGATCAATACAGATGTTAGTTGTAATGATCTGTTGATGATGGCTACTCTAATGATTATCTTTATCTAGGTTGGATTCCAGCCACGTCAGATACCTATCAATGGATTCAGATTGATATGGAGGAGATAACCATCTTCTCTGGAGTACAAACCCAGGGTAGCAATGACATGGAATACTGGGTGGAGACATTCGAGGTTGCCGTTAGCAACGATACCTCCAGATGGACCTATATCATGGAGGATGGGAGTGTCAAGGTAGCAGAGAAGAGTCCTTTGTTCGTGAATGAGCTATTTGTAGCTTTTGAATTTAAAAAAAAGAAGAAAATCAGATAGAAATGTGTCAGCTCTCCCTCCAGATTGTATAGTGAGCAATTGCTAGCATGGATAGAGTATTAAAGAATGTACATTCAAACCTCCTTTGGTTTCCACCTGTATCTAGAAAGATCACATTCCCTTAAACCTAGTTTCTACGTGAAACATGCATTTGAGCATCCTGTACATCGATACCCCCATGCCTATAAAGACCCCTTTTATTTGTCTTTATTTTATGGTCTTTATAAAAGGTTTCACTGTATTGCAAAACAGTTTATAAAGCAAAAAGATAGATTGCTCTTCTACCAAATGATTTTTTTTTTTTCAAATGATTTTTTTTTTTTGCTTGATACAGTGCTTTTTGTCTTCAGATATGTTTAAAATCGATTCAGTCATACCTAAAGATGAGGTTAAGGATCCAAATGATGTAGGCCTATGTGTATTATATACTTTTATTAACAACACTATATCTTCTTTGTTGTAGACCTTCACAGGGAACAAGGATCAGAACACTGTGAAGAGGAATATATTTGATGAAGTATACGCTCGTTATATCAGACTCTATCCTAAATTATGGAATGATGAAATAGGTCTTAGAATAGAGATATTAGGATGTACCACTGAGAGAAGGTTTAGACGTAAGTTGATCATTGAAGTAGTTTAACGATTTCTTCTTTCATTTATTTTGCAACAACTGTGAAAATCAGATTGCTGGTTTAATGCTGATAATTTATACTGAATACTCTTGCCATGCCGTAAGTCAGTGGCCTATATTTAAAGGGAAAGTTCACCCTGAAGATTACTTGAGTTTAAAAAATGCAGAAAAAATAAAAATATTGGCGAAGGTTTGATGAAAATCGGTCAAATAATAAAAGAGTTATGAGTATTTAAAGTTTTGGATTCGTGACGTCACATGCGAGCAGCTGCCCATTGGTCATGTAATAAATATTCCATATATTCTCATTTTTTTAACGTTCCACGATAAATTAATATTGTTTCTTTTCAGAATCTAGTATTGAATAACATTTCTGACAATATATCAAATGCACAGACGAAAATATTCTAAATTTTCTGAGAAAACTGTATTTTATGGAATATTTATCACATTACATAATGGAGGAGCTGCTCGCATGTGACGTCACAAAATCAAAACTTCAAAAGTCCATAACTCCGTTATTCTTTAACGGATTTTGTCCAAACTTTCGCCAATATTTTTCTTTATTTTTTCTGCATTTTTTAAACTCAAGTAATCTTCAGGGTGAACTTTCCCTTTAATCAGGTTTAAATTTCTCGGGCTTCAAGAATACAAGACAATATATTGATTGGGAGAAATGTGTCATAGTAGAATATAATTTCTCAAGCTAAGAATACCCAAATTGAAATCTTGAGGAAATTAAACTATCTCATAAAGTGTTACTACATACTGTATGTTTGAATGCCTTTAATCACTTTACAGTTTTCAAAAAATGTTTTGTTGTTAATATGCTTATGATATATGATGAATTTCTATTATTTAATCGTCCTAAATGTTCTCGTTTTGAGAAACCAGAAAGCCCTACATCATTATTGTGAACTTCTTTTGGTCCCTTTAGTGTAATATATCCATATCTTATTCTCTATAATTTTAACTCATTTGTGAACGTTGTGAGACAACCAATTACTGTATAGGGGATGGCCTTCAGCACTCCTGTAAAGTGATATATATTTACATGTATCTCTTATTCTGTATAGTTTTAACTCAATGTGAGCGATATGTGGCAGCCAGTTACTGTAGAGAGGATGGTCTTTATCGTCCTGGTAAACTGATATACACCTGTATACCAACGTGTATCTTTAATTCTGTATAGATTTATCTCAATGTGAGCGATGTGAGACAACCAATTACTGTATAGGGGATGGTCTTCAACGTCCATGTGGTCGATGTGATCCGCCATCAGATGACTGTGATCGTTCTCCTACTGAACATTCATTTGGTCATGCCTCAGAGTGTACGAAATGCCCTGTGGGATGGGTAAGGCATTCAAAGAATTTAATTGATTGTATCAATAACATTCAGAACCCCTGCAGGGAAACAAGAAACGTCGTATAAAATTTTCATCGTATAGCCTACGGACCGTTCAGACACATATCTCGACTGATTAGAAAAAAACATCGTATAGAAGGGCAGTTTTCCACTGCGCATGTTGTTATGGTCGCCGCTAGCCCCTAGCCACAGAACTCCGTCTTTAACAGGGTGTTCAGACACAAAAAATTTATACCGAAACGGTATAGTTATGCCGAAACGGTATAGCTATACCGAAACGTATTAAGCCCACCGCACACCTTACGATCGGGCTGCGATCCAGTTTGTGAAATAAATCGCTATGGCATTAAATATTGGCACTTTAACGAATGAAATCTACCCTATGCAGGTTCTGAAAAGTAATATGATACTAAACACAGGGTTTGGGTGAGTTGCCAGCTTTCTACAGGGAATAAGGGCAGAATTAGTTTCAAATCGTAGGCAGTCGTACGATTTTTGTGACGTCACTACGACTCGGAGCCGATTTGGCCATTCCACAGATTAGAAAACTCGGCAAAGGCCGTATTATCGATTTACATATCTCTATGACTATTCAGACCCTCAATCAAAAATATTTTTCGTTTTTAAATGATTTGTCAAATGATATTACATTTTCTTCTGGAATCGGATCGCAGACCGATCGTAAGGTGTGCGGTGGCTTTTAGCTATACGATGAATTTTTGTGGATTTATGTGTCTGAACGCTGACTAACGAAACGTCGTATAACGAAATGTCGTATAACGAAACTGGGGTCAGAGCATCGTTTCGAACTAGAACTCGATAACGAATCACCTTTCCGTGTGTGTCTGAACGTATGGCGACCATAGAACGGTATAACTGGGCGGGGCTTAACGTGAGCGCACGCGAAAGGTGTCCTTACCAGGGGGCGGGGACTGGCGGCGACCATAACAGCATGCGCAGTGGAAAACTGCGCATTTTATACGACGTTTCTTTATCGAGTTTCGGTATAAATATTTTGTGTCTGAACATGGGGTTAGTGATATTTACAATCATTGTTGAACAAGATGGCATTCACCTCTAATGTTTGGGAGTTAATATAGAACTAAAACTTTTCAAATGAATACAGGAATTGATGATTTTTAGCAAATAGTTGATAATGTTCATTACTTATGTGCTATAGTTAGAATACATGTAGCTTTCTAGCAGAATGAAATGAAATAACTTAGGCTATTTAGAGAATAAGTTATATGATGTTTCGACAATATGCAAAAGTAAGAGTGTTTTTTTTTAAATAATAGTTGATGTAGACAACAAAGAAAATTTACATTAATGAATGTGATTCGATTGCTTTGTCCATTATTTTTCTTTCTTAGCTCTGTAAGGATGGGTATGCTAGCCACTGCCCCATCTACACCTATGCAACATGTAATACAACGGTAAGTAGACCTACTGATGAAGCAGAAAATACCTGATTCAGATCTAATGAAATATTAAGCCTTAGTCAGTTTGTTTCAGATCATGTTAATGCATTTATTCACTGGCCATACAATCAGCCAATTGTCATATAAATATTGGCATTTTATAGAACTGCCATTCACCTATTATATTTAGGTAGTAAATTATGTATTTCATTTCCTCGAAATGTATGTATGTAATATTAGTGAAAATGCAAGTTCTTATCAGACTGATATGTTTACAATGACTTTAGTGTTTATGTCAAGATTTATATGTCTATCATGGTGGAAGGAACTTCCTTTATTTATCATGTTTATGGGATGCATAACAGTTTCTATTGCACCGTGCCTTTTTTCTGTATACTAATGGATCACGTAGGCTAAAGTTTTTATTAATGTGATCAAATCCTCATGGAAGCATACATGTATGTTGAAAACCATTTATTGGATTTATGTAGTACTGCCCTGATGAGTGTACAACATGTGAAGCAGGGTCGGCTTGCTTTGATGGTATCAAATCAGTTTGTGGAGCTGGTACCTTCTCTAAAGGATATGATACAGGTATGACATGCAAGCGAGATCGACAGGTAGAGAGAGGGAGAGAGAGGGGGGATGGAGGAGAGGGGGGGGGGGGGTGGAGGAGAGAGAAAGAGAGCAATAAAGAAATAAAGAGAGGGAATGTGGAAAAAGAACTATTAATGATAAAGATATGTGAATGTTATAGATAGGGGAAGTTAGGAAGATATAATGAGGGAAAAAAGAAAAAAAATGTTAAAGAGAGAAAGACAATAAGAATGGAAAAAGCAAAAATGTGAGGAATATATAAAAAGGAGAAAGACAGACAGAAAGCGAAAGATATATTTAAGGTTAAAAGATAGTAAGAGGGATATACATGTATGTACGACAAAAGAAAGATAAGAGAACATTTAAAAGAGAAGAAAATGTGAGAAAATGAAAGATCAAGAGAAAGACAAAGAGAGCTGCTGAATAATATTTGATAACACAGAATATTGGCCCGAATTCACAAAGGAGGTTTGGTTTAAACCAAGGTTTAAACCCCCTCCTTGGTTTTTTAAGCGTGCGTGCGCACGGAATCTGATCCAATCATATATTTTCTTTGGCCCGCGCATGGGCAATGTACGCTTATTAACGCTTATTTTAGTACGCTTACGGAGGTTTAGACCTTGCCCATGGTTTATGGTTCAAACCTCCTTTGTGAATTTGGGCCATTGTGTTTAATTAAAGACTGTTTAATTAAAGACTGCTTAATACAAGCAAATGGACTTGTTAACATCCCATGAAAATTGAAGATCAATTTTTTTTTTCAATCTCAACATTGTGTCACCTTCCATTTACAGAGTTTTGTAAAGTATGCACTCCAGGCTCATTTAACAACAAAACAGGGCAATCTGAATGTGAGTGTTGTGATAACGGGTTCAGTAGCACGGAGGGCATGACGGAGTGCGCCCCCTGTCAGGTCAGCGAATATTCAGAAGGGACTTGTGACGTCTGTAAGACCTGTTTATCAGAGGCTGACTGTGAGTATATACTCTCAAATTTCTGTCAGTTTATATTGACCATGTTGACTGTATAAGATTTTCAGTGTTTGTCAAGGTTATAGAATTTGCTAGAAATATGATTTATTTTTCAATTCATCTATATTGGGACTCCCAAAGTAAGAAATTTCCCCCGAATTTGACAGTGAAATAAACGTGTAGATATGAAGATAACATACAATATTTCATTCTTGTATTATGTATAGCACAAATCACATTGTGACACAGTGTCCCTGTGTACTTCGAAAGAGCTTTGTAGACCATTGCACAGGCTTTAGCACAGTAACTGTTCTCACTGCAAAGGGCATTTTGAGGAATAATATTACAGGTACCCGTTTGCTTCACCTGGGTCGAGTGTGGCAAATAATGAGTAATGTCTTGCCAAAGGACATTAGTGGGTTAGCAGGGACTCAAAGCTCGGATCTTGTGATCCATAACCCGGTGACATATCCAGTGGCCACAACATAATTATTTACTACTGATGTTGAACTGATGTTTGTTTAAATGGCAGCGGTGGGCTTTAAATGGGTACTTACATTTCTTCGAGTGGAAGAGATATTTCCTACTAATTTAACAATCAGACATAATTATAAAACAATTGTCATTGATTTTAAAGAAGGTACCAAGGAAGTAGGTATTAATGATTTAATATACCCATAGGGTTACATTAATTGCCTCGGGAACCAGGAAATGCTTGCATTAAAGGGGAAGTTCACCCCGAAGATCACTTGAGTTTAAAAAATGCAGAAAAAATAAAGAAAAATATTGGCGAAGGTTTGATGAAAATCGGTCAAATAATAAAAGAGTTATGGGTATTTAAAGTTTTGGATTCGTGACGTCACATGCGAGCAGCTGCCCATTGGTCATGTAATAAATATTCCATATATTCGCATTTTTTTTACGTTCCACGATAAATTAATATTGTTTCTTTTCAGAATCTAGTATTGAATAGCATTTCTGACAATATATCAAATGCACAGACGAAAATATTCTAAATTTTCTGAGAAAACTGTATTTTATGGAATATTTATCACATTACATAATGGAGGAGCTGCTCGCATGTGACGTCACAAAATCAAAACTTCAAAAGTCCATAACTCCGTTATTCTTTAACGGATTTTCTCCAAACTTTCGCCAATATTTTTCTTTATTTTTTCTGCATTTTTTAAACTCAAGTAATCTTCAGGGTGAACTTTCCCTTTAAGCTTAGAAGACTGAGAGAAATAATATTCCAGAGGTTAAAAATTGTTGATGATTATGTGTCTCTTTGGATCCAGGTCCTTGTTACTCAGATCCTGGACCGTGCACAGAGGGTGTGGTCTGTGTCAATACTGGAGGATCAGGAACATACAGATGTCTGGACTGTCCTAAGGGATACACAGGCACAGGAGATAACTGTGTAGATATAAATGAGGTAAGGAAATTGTATAAGGAAAGGGGAGAGAGAGGGATACGAGGGGATAGGAGGGCAAGGGGGTTGTGGCTAGGAATTAGGGGAGAGATAGAGAGGGGGGAAGCAGGGACATTAATATGACTTGTACCGGTATATGCTGAATGTCTGAAAGGTGACAACTGAATGTCAAGTAGTTCAGCAGTGAGAGAGAGAGAGAGAGAGAATGAGGGGCAGAGAGGAGTGGAGAGGATAGCGCGGTTTTGCAAGAGCATTGATCCATTTATATTATCCCATTGTCTATGGGAACTGGGTGGTCCCTGTATTTAGCCTTATGGAGAGAGACAATTCAATAGTCAACAGGTTAAAAATTACACATAAATTTATTCCATGTACTTCAATATCCATTTCTATTTGCTACTTGTGTTACTGACAGGAATTAAAATGATTACTTTTTGTTTTGTTTTGTTTTCCAGTGTGTAGAAGCAAATCCATGTTTCAACACCAGCTCCTGCGTGAACTTTGAACCCGGTTTTGAGTGTGGAGCCTGCCCTCTTGGTTATGAGGGTTATACACCTCATGGGATAGGGCTAGACTATGCCAAAGCTAACATTCAGGTATGGTAGCTTCAACATAGGCATATGAGGTTGGGGCTGAGGGGGCTGCAGCCCGCTGAGGATTTTGAAATTGCCGGTATTCGGGCAACCACCACCTATATTCGGGCACGTCCTAATATTTGGGTAGTTATGTGCCCGAATATGTAATTTCTGTAGGCCTACATTCCCCCCCCCAAAAAAAAAAAAAAAAAAATGAATAATAAAAAAAAATAATAATAATAAATATATATATATATATATATATATATATATATATATATATATAATATATATATATATATATATATATATATACAGAAATGTTTAAATGTACAGTGAAACTTGTATATAAAGACAGCTTACAGTGAATTGGTAACTTTGGAGAGGCTTACTAAAATCTGAGCTGCCTGGCCTTACATGCTATCAGTGTATGTAATATGGTGTAAAAATGAAACCCATGGGGGGGGGGGGCTTCAAAATCATCATGTGCTTCACTAAAGTAAACATATACAAGTGACCGGAAAAGCCAGACTCATTTCCCCCTATAGACTGCAGTGTTAGATTAAAGCGTACCCCAGTGCGTAAATGGCAGTATTCAGTCATAGATATCTTCATAATAACATTGTATATTTGAAAACCTTTCTATGCCGGGCTATTTATTTATCCTTCTGTACATCATTATACCAGAAAAATATCAAAATTCAACAATTTTTTAAATCAAGCTTCCACAAAGTTACCGATTCCCTTTGGAGACAAAAAAAGAATCTTCATATGCAGGTGGTCTGTTCCTTGAGTACACTTTTTTATTACAAATACTTTTCAAAGAAAGAGAAAATGTGGCCTTTATAGACAGGGGTTTTTATACAGGTGGTCGCTAAGCTTGTTTCACTCTACTATATATTCATAATTTATTATTATATTCATAAATTATTCATGTAGTCTTCATAAAGCTCAGCTAGTAGAACTATGATAATATGAAACAACGCAATATCTGTGTGTCATTCGAAAAGGTTTGTAAAGGTTTTGATGGTTTATTTTACCTGACTGTTAATTAGAAACCATTTTTATGCTTGTAGGCAAAAAAAAAAAAAAATGACAAGAAGATTATGATAGTAGTCGGCTTGACATTTTATGAACCTAGAAAAGTTATTTCCATTGAAATTTGTACGGACTTGTGATCCCATGTTGTCTCCAACCAATTTGAACTTTTTTGCCCCCAAATCAACTTTTAGCATTTTACATAATTTGCATAAATCTAAATGTGTACGTATAAAGGCATATTAAACAGCCGATGGCAACTTATGCACAACTTACTAATAGTGTTGTTAATCTTGTGCAATAAAACCTGTGATACAATGCAATTCCCAGTATAACCTCCGTTCGTTCTATCACAGGTTGTATTGCAAAGTTGAGCAACACATTGAATTTTTATGTGCAAATTATTAAAATTGCTCAGGGTTGTATAGGAGTGTCACAGAGACCATATAAATACTACCAGGCAGAGACTAGAATGGAATAACAATATACATATAGTAAACGAGAAGAAACAGCAATATTATAAAACAGGCTGTGACTCTTTTCATATTGGATTAACCATACCAAATATTACTCAGATTGAAAAAAAAAAATAACCCCAAAGTTGAGAGATTTGTGATAGTGTGCAGGTGTATGCATACTTAACAGTACAAAAGAAACGATCTTCGCCTATAGCACGGTATAAAAATCAAGGCAGAGAGGTAGTGTTTAACAATATTCATAACCTAAACAATAACAGTTTTCATCCTTGATGAATGACAATGAATTTTCTTGCAGTTAAAATCAGAAATCCCCTCGAGAAAAGAAAATAATACTCCATGATTTTTGTTATTTGATTCAGTACAATTTTATGACAGCCATAGAAGCTTCCAGTATATTAATTTGAGTTATTTTAATCACATATCACGGATGCGGGCTAACTCGGCACTAGGGCGAACTCGGCCTTGGCGGAAAATCGCCGCGGAGTGAGCCCAGAGTTAAAGTGATCGTAAACACTTGTGTTGAATTTCGCATTTAATTACACATTTCAAAGCACTTAAATTCAAATTATTTGATATCAGTGTGTTAAAATGATTAGCAAAGAAGTAATCCTTACTATAATTTGGCTAAGCTCAGATCTCTGTCTGTCCTTCCGTTTGTTTGACGGCGCTTTTCTCGGTGATTTTGCACTCAATCGAGCTGGGGTTTTTTGTGGTTATATTGTTCCCAGATTGTCATGAAAGGGGTTGTTTGTGGTATTTTGGTCGCATTATTCAAAAAGTTTTTACAATTCGTAACTTTCTTTGGCAGGCCCCGAGTAAAGCTTCGAAGTTCCCAGTCCTTTCGACCTTTTTCGGGTCAGCGAAATTACATAGGCATACATTTCACGTACGGTACGCTTAAGGCTATGCTGATGAATGAACCGTCGCGTCGCGCGTAGATCTACACTGCACTCGGCCTTCATTCAGTGTGTTTCCGTCCAGTGAATCCATGGCATGGTTGTACATGTAACGTTAGATCTAATCTGAAAATTGTTCAACAGTCAGAAATTGCCGGCGCTAATGCACATTCCGCCTGAATCAAGAACTACAAGTACAACTAGCACCTGAATTTCAGTCACATCGGACATCGGGAACGGCTCTATTTCGGCTTCGATGTCGACGTCGTCGATCTGACTCTCGATCTAGATTCGTCTTCGCAGTGTATCTATAGCATACAAATTCATAGTGCTTTGTTTTCACATAACATGCCATCTCATCATATATTCTGATCCTATCTGTACACTGTGTTTTGCCTTCAAATGACACGTTTAAATTTTGTTTGACATGTGTTTTAGAACACTCTGTTATATTTATGTATATATAAATGTTTATTAAGAATATAGACATACAGTGGCGGATCCAGGGGGGGGGGCAATCCCGGCCCGTGCCCCCCCCCCCTTTTGAGGGAAAACAATGCAATGTGCCCCCCCCCCCTATTTGCGATTGTGCCCCCCCTTTTCGAGCAGAAAACTTTTTTTTTTTTATTTATTTTTTTTTTTTGCTTGTCAGAGAATTATGGAGGGGAACTGGACCCCATAACCCCCCCCCCCCCCCCCACTGAGCGACTTTTGGAGGGCTGACGAGAGACCAAAAAAATATGGGTCTCCCTCCAAGCAGTTTCCCAAAGTTGACAATCCTGCATTTGTGTGCCCCCCCCCCCCCTTATACGAAATCCTGGATCCGCCCCTGTAGACATATATGAATATAATAGAGTAAAAATGGTTTATCGCTTAAACAACCAATATAGTGTATCTATAACAGACGTACAGATTCCTTTCTTTTTACATTAAATAACATGCCATCTCAAAATCATGATCTTTTCATCTGTATACTGTAGCATATCTTGCCTTTACTGTTTAGCTGACGTGTTTATATTTTCTACATTGTGCTTTACATTTCTATCAGAAAAAAGACATAATCTAACGTATACACATGCCAATATTGTTATTTATTTGAATGAAACTGCATATTGTATTCTAATAAGTGAAGATGCCAATGTAACGTTTAAAGGGGCAGTCTAATGAGAACTCATGGGGAAATGAAATCGTGCGGAATTTGCAAAAGGCTCGTTTACTTGTACACATAGCACGCCCGTTGTGCGAGGCCGTCGGACTAAGGTCATAAATGATCGGACGGCACGAAGTTGACCGAACTGGAGCTCGGCTAATACTTCGGGTTTAACCACAGAACTCCTAAAGACGTAGAAAGCTCATACCCATTCCCAATGCACAGATCGCGGTATAGCCGTCAAACCCGCTGGAGGATTCGCTCGAGCGCACACGCCGCCATATTGCTTAGTCCTCGATCTTTTCAACTTGCCCACCAGACCGTGTGCTTCTCAATGCCTATTTATATTATATCGGATCTTCTCTATCAAAATAAATGGTCTTGTGCCTTCTTCACTTGAAATTTTGGAGTTGGCTTTTTCACTGAAGTTCAGTTGCTTTTCATACATAAGTAACGTCAATCAATATCATGTACATTTTTTTTTTTTTTTTTTTTTTTTTTGGAGGGGGAAGAGGTTAGTTCTCTTTCAATTAAGACACAAAGGTTAAATTTTTATTCTCTCAAGTTCAAGATAATATTAAACAGTTTTTTTTTCTATCAATATCATTTTTAGTTCTCTTTCAAGAAGGCAACCTGAGTTCATTTGTTCACCGTCATCCTTGACACCCCCTCGGAAAAAAAAAACCGAAAGCAAAATACATTTTCATGTAGACCTACACGTTAAAAAATATATACTTCCTCTTTTGTATCATGTAGATGACTTGCATAACGTTATACTTTTTGTACAGTGTCATCTGGTATAAAAAGGCCTACAAATTTGTTTTGATTTAAGGGTTTGTTCAACATGCTTCTGCCATGTTTCTTTTATCTTTGATGATAATCCTTACATAAGTCAGGACTTTATCAAGTAAAGCATAATCATCATAGAACCTCAACTTCTACCACTATTTTGGGGACTGCCGGTGATTTTGAATACAAGTACATGCACTTGGGCAATAAATTGTGATTCAGTGTTTTATGTGTACAATAAGAAATATTGCTGCAAATTTCACGTGATAAATAACATTTTGGCAAAGAATTAGTCGAAAAATCAACTTAAGGCAATTTCAATAACCATGTCCATTGCCTATTGAAATAAATGAACATTACAATGACGTATTACGTAATCCGAACAGGGTATTGAAATTGCCCTAAAGTTGATGTTTCGAAATCCTTTACTGTCGAGTTCTTTGCATCAAATTAGAACTGTACTGACTTGTTTGCAGTTAATTCATGGCTCTCGAATTTGATCGGCTGGGCAAAGATAACTGATTAAATCTTGCTTCCAATTTGGCAGTTGTGACAATTAAGCGCTTCGTTGGGCTTGATGTATTTTTAGTGTTCTTATATAGAGTGGGAATCTATATCCTACCAACCTTCAACAAAACACAGATGTCTGGATCATAACAGTGATCTGTATAAACAAGAATTTTCTTGAGGGCTATATACATGTATATTGCAACGTACTGAAATCAAACTCTTACAAGTAAAAGACTTGCATATAGTCAGGAGATGAATACAATAATATAAATTTCCGCTTTCAATCAAGTTATTTGCCAAAGCCATGAGAACGGCGATGGCAAGTTAAGCAAATGGCTACAAATTTTGATTTTCTTGTCATTTCAGTCTGACCAAAATTGTTTGAAATGGTAAATAAATGTAGTACAGAAAAAAATTATCAAAATGAGCAACAAGAGTGGATGATGACTGCACTTCTGTAATAAGCATGAAAATGCCAGAAGCAACATTTGAAAACACTCCTGGCAATTTATTTCAAGTATTATAAGAGAAATTTCCCTCTTTTTTTTTTCTTGGTTCATTTCAATAGGCCTACTAGCATTAACAAAATCGAGAAATTTCAGTAAGATTTTATATCACCCTAGTGTTATATTCCAACGATCAAACATTTTATACTGAATGTCGTTGACGCGACGTACGAACTGCATGAATCTGGAGAGAGAAGGACTAACCAAGATGGCGGATATCACGTGATCACGTACGAGCGATGGCTACAATTTCGCACCCGCAAGAGCCTTCTACATCTTTAGGAGTTCTGTGGGTTTAACCAGTCCCGGGCTCTTAGTCTTGTAACTGGTTGTAACCTCGTTCCCCCAAACAAGTTTAGTGTAATGCTGAAATATTTCCAAATACAAAACACTGTTAACTTCTGGTTGATTAGTCTAGCCGTCGCTTCTGCACTGCCCTGCCGCAACTCGTTGTCGCCACGATTACGTAACTAATCCCAGGCTCTACCAGAGAGCTGGCTCTGTAATTACTTTTCCATATGATTGATTACTTTCCCACCGCGCGAAATTTAAAACACAAGCCAGTCTTATCTCAGAAGTGGTCCAATATGAATCACATGTTTTAGCACGTGCGATGGAAGTCCTTGTATCGAAGTGACACGAAGCTCCGAGTATATTTTCCTCTCTCATCGGAAATCGCCCATGCAGGCCTACCGAAGTATCCCTTTAAAAGATGAACAAGTTCCATGAGATATACATTTTCAGTGCATGTTCTAAGATTTTTATCAATTCCTTCAATGCATAACTATAATCTACCAGGGAAAAAAAATATCGGAAACCTAAACATACCAGTGGAGGCCCTTCAAATCTTATCACTTTTCATCACAACAGCTAAACCCTCTCTCCCCCCCCCCCCCCCACCCTCTCTCCTGTATTCTTTATAATTTCTATCTATCCCCCCTCCCTGCATGTCTTTTTTCTCTCTCTCTCTCTCTCTCTCTCTCTCACTCTCTATCATTTTCCCACTGTCTATGAGTCTCTCTCATTTTTCCCACTGGCTGTTTCTCTCTCTCTTTCTCTCTCATTTTCCCCACCACTGTTTCCCACTGTATCCTCCTCTCTCGCTTCTTTCAACATTACACTATACATGTATATGACTGAGCAACCTTTAATTGAAGAAATACAAACAAATGCAATCTGTTGTACATTGTAGGGTACATGTACTTACACATTTATTTTTGATTTAATACATGTAATGATAACATTTCTATATTACGATAATTGCCTCTTGACTGATTACTAAATACACCGTGTTACAATACATTTTCTTTTCCATTCTAGTTAGATTTTGATTTCACTCCGTAATGATATTTAAGTTCTTCCCCCAGTTTAACCCAAGATGCTAATTAAATTGAAACTCCTATGTTTAAAGAGGAGTCTGCTATATATGAATCAATTGTTCAAATATATTTAATCAATAAACTACTTGCCTTTCAGTGTGAATGGGTACTTGGGTTGTACATAGGAGAAGACCCCCCCCCCCCCCCCCCCCCCCATGGTGCCACGGGTAATTTATGCTAGTGTTGACAATTTCAAGAAGTAAAATTATGCAAAACATGAATTTTAAGGCTAAAAAAGGGTACGGTGCGTAGCGTGGACTTCAACTCTTGAAACATAGTCACTGCGCAGTGCCGAGTTCGCCCTAGTGCCGAGTTAGGCCGATCGACCCCCATATCACATATACCTATACGTGTGCGGGTACTCATATTATTCATCTACATTATTATTTGACCATTTTGATTTAGAAGAATGTCTGTACGCTACATATCCGTCTACAAACTCTGTGCCAAACCCGGCTCAAACGAGGCGACATTTGCTGACGTTAGGACTGCCTCAATGACATAAGTTCTTTTTGCACCTCGTGACCATGGTGACAGAGTTAATCGTTTAAAATGTTACTTAAAAATGAATAGTGAAAACAGCACTCTTAACCCTTTCGAGACAAATGACCACACTTTGTGGTTTGGCTCTATAACTTCTGATTCAGAGCTTTAAAAAATATACCAGATGCAGGAGTAGAAAGAGCAAAAATTTCTACACACATTGTTTCCATTTTTGTTGCATGACCATATTGCGTTTGATGCCTGGAATTTTAAAAAGGAGAATAAGCTTCAAAATACTTAAATTGGCAACACATTGAGAGGTTCAAAATCACTGTTTTTTAACAAAATTGGCAATTTTTTCAACTTTCGACTAAGTTTCCAATGATGTATGTTGTTTTCAAAGACATTACATTTTGTTAGAACCATGTAGCACTAAAAGAAAAATATTGTTGCCAATTTGCAGAACAAAATGTGATCAATTTAGCCCTTAAATAATTCCTGTCTTGAAAGGGTTAATACCTATCGTAAAGCTTACTTGCCTTCGCTGGCTAAATTAGCGCAGGTACTGACGAAATCAAAATACCGCTTCGTGTGAGTCGGGCATTAGTCTCGCTGTGTGTGCTTTCACCTCTTCTTTTTAATTTCTTGATATGTTCCATAAGCTATCATAGCTGCGTGAAGACCATAAATTGATATGATAGGTTCTACAGACGCACCAATCGCTTTACCCATGGGGCCATAGAACATTTCCAGCTCGATCCAGGAGCTAACGTATACTAATCCTATCAGCCAGTTACAAGCGTTTGCAAGGACTGTATACATAAGACAAATTAAGACCCATTTCATTTCTGCTGTGCTTGTAATTTTCCTACGCTGGATTATGAGTAGGAAATACGTCATTATCCAAACAATATAAAATTGGGAAACAGCATAAACTATAGCATAAGAAGCAAGAGCAATCTCATCTGGAGTCAGAATGGCAGAGCGCATTAAGATCCCCAAAGCTGCCACCAAACGAAAGACATTGAGCATGAATATTCCGCCACCGCTCAACAGAAGAATAATATCATGACTCCGTATGAGACCAGTTGGAACAGTGATTGTAGTTTTTAGGAGAATTATTCTGGAACGACCCGAAAGGAAGTATTGGAAGTGGTAGAGACCTATGAACGGGAGGTAAAAAGCCATCCTAAGGCCCCATGCTATATACGTCTTCTTGCTCTCAGAGTCTAGCCAGTCACATGAAGATATATACATATGTAATGAAAAGTATATCATGCTCAATATAGTGGTCACGATAAGAAGGGTACGCAAAGAAGTAAGACGTTGGCGACTTATGGTAGCATCTTGTAATAAGTACCGCTCCGTGTCCAATCCTCCTCTCCAGTTTAAAGTAATTCTCAAGTAAACGTTTCTCAGAGCACTGAAGATTCTTTTGCGGAGTGGTCTTCTGTTGATTGTGTCGAAGTAATCAAACTCCGGGGTAATACTTGCTGTTTCCAAGCAACATTGAGGAACCATTGACAACCAAACATTCCATAAAATTCCTACTGCAATTATGGTTACCTCAGTATATACTGCGTACATCCTTTCATCTTCATTGATAAGAAATCGTTTTAAAGATTTGTTTATGTCACATGAATCTCTTAAAGGATCGTAAACTTTAATTATGTCAGCACTGATGGGATAGCCTATTTTCATGGCTGCGATAGTAATAGAAAAGGCGAGGTATATGCCAATACCTATCGAAAACTTTGCCTTGGCAACCATCACAGCATCGTAGTAGATAATGAAGAAGAACAAACAAAATAGAAAAGCGATAATAGTTGCTAAATCAAATACGGCTTGAGCTACCAGGGTAATGTATATTGAGACGGATTCCTTAGAGTTAGCGAGACACAATAGGAGACCAAAGATCTGCAGGGGTGTTTCAACAAGGGTCACACTTCCAAAAATAATGAAAATTAGTAGTAGAGATTTATGAGGTGGCTTATAGAGAGATTGCTTCCGAATCCCTAAAGTCGTCGCATCGCCCTGTTCAAGATACTTTGCTGATGAAGTCATGGGTGCAATATCATCAGGTTCAGGTAAATGTTTAGCTGTAAAGGACCTTTTGAAGTTTGCAACATCGGTGGGTAGTGACCAACGACGAGACAGAGATCCCTGATTCGAATTGACCCTCTCATTGCCTTTTAACACAGAAGATGCGCTATGCGCACTTTCTAGTCCCATGACTTGAGCGCAGTGTCGACATTGCATCGGCCAAAATACTTCTTGACGTCGATGAAAGTTGGCCTTGTTCTTGATCAACCATCCGACATATACAGCTTGCATGATGAAAACACTGCTAAGAGCCAACCGAATGAATGCATACATTAAGTCCCCGTGCTCCCTGCAGTAATCATCACTGCATGACGATGGCAAAGCCTGCAGGACAGCACAGCTCAACCCAGCACAAGCGAGGAAACAAAGAACGAGCATACTGTGATAATACATCTTCGGGATTGTAGCTCCTTCTCTGTTAATGCTTGTTTCCATTGTTAGGCTGTAAAATTATCCTGATGATAAGAAAGATTTTTTTCTTCTGTAGAAGAGGAGTTACCCGTATTGTCAACACCGGATGGCAGAGCGATACAAGCTTCCTTGTTGAACATGCATTACATTTCTTGTAAATGACGGATGAAACTAAAAGTGTCAAAACGATTTCATATGTATCCATAGGATTATTACGTATTTGTACATAATTGGCCTGTGCAGTATATACCCGTACATGTACTTGTAGCAGCGGAGGAACCATGGGACCTGGCAAAAAAAATTCTTTCTTCTTCTTCTTCTTCTTCTTCTTTTTGTTTTCTTTTTTTTTTGGGGGGGGGGGCTTGTCAGAAATTTTTCAGAGTATCTGAATATAGTGCCCCCTTCCTCACAAAATCCCTGATCCGCCTCTGACTTGCAGATCTTATTCTCTTGATTAATATTGATGACCGCTTGATCACGTTCTCCACGCATTCCTTTTAAAAGTAATTATATGAAAGTCTTGATAAATTAATTACCTGTAACGACTTTCAAAGAGAAAGAGAGAACAGCTTGTTAACCCATTACCTACGGGAATTGTATTAAGCCTATGAGAATGAGAAAATTCAGAAGTCAACGGTTTAAATAATTTATCGAAATTAATGTCATCGTAATAGGTAACTAATGATCTTATATGGGAGTAGCATTACTATGATCGAGTGTGTTTCAATTTCTCCCTGACTCAATTTAAGTGCTAATGAAACTAGTTGGAAATGTCACAGAGTCTAATTTTCCGTCATATAAAAATTTGTCGGTTTTAATTACCTATTGGTTTCGTTGTAGCAGTTTAGATTTGCATTGAGGAAATGTCTATGAAAAGGCAATGAATTAGCGTAACCTACAACCTATATTGTATTTGCTTTTTCCGCCTCTGTCTAAACATAGCAAAAGCAAAACCCTTCCTTCAAGACATCTTTTAAATCATACTTACACATATTATGTTTATCTGGATTTTCTACTACTATAAACCCAATAGGCTGACATTATTACCCACGCCGATGAAATCGGCAGGGTTATGTAAAGGGTTCCGTATGTTTGTATGTTTGTTTGTTTGTTTGTGTACAAGATAACTAGAGAACGGGTGAACGGATTTGCACCAAATTTTCAGGGATTGTTTGGATAGTGACAGGAAAGAATCCATTAAATTTTGGTGATGATTGGTTGATCCCAGCAAATTCTGAGACTTTCTAGTTTTGACTCTGTAGTACAGTATATATGTAAAGATCACCGTTTCGCACGTATCAGATTTAAGGAGCCGATACCTATATCCAACAAAGCGCATCGATAGCTTAACACTGGTAATGGCGTCAGCACCATTCTCAACGAAGAAGAAAAAAATGTTTTTAACTACTGATTTATTAGTCTAGAATATCGTAAAATTGCCCGAGTAGTCCGGTGATTCTAAAAGCAATCCTTATTTGATCTAGAGACCGGTAAGAAACTTCACAGAAATGGATAGTATTGATAGGAACAGTAAGTTTAGATTTAATTTCTCTCGAGTTTCTCACTTGCAGCAGAAAATGCTGCGGTAGCCAATATGCAGCTAGACGCCGGATCGGACGGCCCAGCGCGTACATGGCAAACGGCCAAATTTCGGGCATCGGCTCAGATTAGCCGTGAAGCCTTACTTTTGTATTGTGATTGTTGATTTAGAACTCATCCTAGTTAATAATGTGGATTCTCTGGGTCTTTTACTACGGAATATCGAACATCATATTTATCAAATCTATCTGGAAAGAGACCGGTAAGAAACTTCACAGAAATGGATAGTATTGATAGGAATTACAGTAAGTTTAGATTTAATTTCTCTCGAGTTTCTCACTTGCAGCAGAAAATGCTGCGGTAGCTAAATGCTGCCAGACGCCGGATCGGACGGCCCAGCGCGTACATGGCACACGGCCAAATTTCGGGCATCGGCTCAGATTAGCCGTGAACTTTCATTACTTTTGCATTGTGATTGTTGATTTAGAACTGTGGATTCTCTGGGTCTTTTACTACGGAATATCGAACATCATATTTATCAAATCTATCTGGAAAAAAAAACTAGGTAGGATTTTTTATTCACTCATTCCGCCCCTTTAAAAAGCAAAGGTAGATCTAGTTCCTTTCCGTGTGCTCTAGATCGAACGTTGGACTAAATGTTGGCCTAGATTTAATTTCAGACCTATATGAACATACTACCTCATAACACCTGTAAAATTACACTTCGAATGATGCCTACTGACTTTATTTCTCACGGCTAATCCCCGAAATTTCCCGTATCTAGCATACAAGTAGCAACACCAGCACCAACACCGAACGTGAAATGAAAGTTTCTTAATTCCTAGGGTATAGTGTTAGTGAACGGAATTTTGTACATGAAATTAAACACCGGCTGCAGAGCTCGGTTCAGCAGACAACATCTGACAAAAATTAAACACCGGCAACCGGAACTACGTCAGAAAATCAGAGGTCAACACCTAACACCGACTGATTTTTTTCATTTCACAGTCGGTGTTAAATCATGATTTCGCGGCAAAATAAACACTAACCACAAACACCAACACCGAGCGTGAAATCACCCAATGTAGATTTCAGTTTTGACCCCATAGTATAGTATTGCAACTACTCTGTAGCACCGCCAAGGCGTGGGTCTGCCGCCTTTGACGGCCCCTCTAGTTTGCTAGTATACATTGTATGCTTAATTTATTTTGAGTTTAATGATTTTTATGTGTGTAAGTTATTTCCTTTTTCACGCATATCTTGTCTCGTCTCTTTACTGCCATATCTGTATATCTATACATAATTACATATTTTGTAATTCTCTTTTATTGGGGAACCTAGTTTTAACAAGCTGTGCTTTTCCTTAGGTTCTCCCATGATACTGCCTTTTCTATTGACTAATGTAAGTTTTTTTGTCGCTTTTGATTACATTGAAATTGTTATTGATTATGATATCTGTATTCGATATTTGAATGATGTATACTTTCAATTGTAATGGCAGATTTCTGCAGTATTATGAAATAAATTCATTCATTCATTCATGAAGAGAACATAATATGTTCAACGTCGTTTAAAACATAATATGTTTTCATGAAGAACATTGTTTTGATATTGTTCCATTGTCCACTGAATGCTCATTATTCGAGATTTCCTTAAAAATAAAGTTGAGTTCTGCGGCCCTGTTTCATAAAACTTGTCATCAATGACAAGGTGCAATAACTGTTATAAGCTACTGAAATCCTTGCATCTGATTGGCTGAGAGAAAATTTATCGGTAAAAATCACTGACAAGTCACTTGATGAAACGACCCCCAGGTCATGAGATTGAAAGAAATGGACTCAAAGCAATTGGGAAACCTTAATTATATAGCACATAAGTATTGATGTATGCTGTAAGGTTTTGGAATCACCAAAATGATAAGAAATTGACTCATTCCTGCTGAGAGTCACATTCACTGCACACAGAAATGTGTACATGGGAACACAAATGTTCGCCGGCACGAATATTTCAGCTGTTTCTTGTCATATTTTGAATGTGAGAGCATTTGAAGAGCAATCCTTTTCAGGGTATATATCTACTATGACAATCTTCCAAACTAACATAAAAAGAATGAGAAAGCTCACAAATTATTTTTTACCTTTCCCAGAACTCAAGCTTCCCTTTAAACATTTCTGTATCACACACCTTAGGCTGCGGCAGAAATTGTTTGCACACAAATCAATTTAGCATTTGTACCGGTACTTCTTTTTCATTGTATTTTTTATTATTATTATTATTTTTTTTTTTTTTTTTTTTTTTAGAAAACGCACTAACCATAAATGTTGAATGTACTCACATAATTATTTTGCCATTCAGAGAAGACATTATGAATTACAGTAAAAGCTTTTGATAAATGGAAATTTAAAATAACTTGTACATGCATTTTTGTTGTATTCTATTTGCTTTCTAATAACCTACAGCCATGGAGAAAAAAATCATTAGACGAAGAAAGGTTACCGAAAGTGATTTTTGTTGTAAGAAGGAAAATAGATACTTTAGTAGAAAGGCACAATTGCTGTAATATACATTCAAGGAAGTACCACAAAAAAACTTTCGTTTTGTTAGTTTGTACGAGTAATATAATGTAATATTCTGGTTGTTTTCTTGTGAATTACTAGGTTTGTTCTGATGTCGATGAATGTGCAGTAGACAATGGAGGCTGTGATCCTGATGTAGAATGTATTAATACAGTGGTAAGCTCTTTGTCATCCTCTTCAGAGGCATATCTACGGGGGGCAGGCGGTACATGCAACAGGCGGCACTTGAAGGGGGGCACAAAAACGCAAAAGAGCGAAAGAGAAAAGGGAGAAAAGGAAGAAAAAATATAAAATTTAAGGATTAGGCTCCCCTTTCCGCAAGGTAAAGGGCATAAGAAATACAGGGTTTTGAGGGTTTAGAATGCGAAATTTTTCTAAAGCTCGGTCGCTTTGCTCCCTCGCATAATTATAGTGTTGTTTCAGGATCTCATAATTCAGCGCCCGAGTAGGAAATAATTTATAAGTAGCGTTTGCAAAGGGTTTAACATTTAAAGAAAACATGATTCTCGTTGCTCCCTATTTTCAAAGTTTAATCCTCCTGTTTAAATAATGCGTCCCCAATATAGGATAAAGTGTATAAAATAGTATTTTCAAAGGTTCAACAGTTGGAAGAAATCTTAACTTTCGGTTGCCTTGCTAAATTCCTCGAATAGATTTCGCCTGGGTTTTAGTTAATTTTGCGCCCCATTTGAGAAAGAAGTGAACAAAAAGCATTCATCATATTCAAAATTCAAAGCTGTATCGTTCGATGCTGTGTTTCCTTGCGAATTTTCCTGTGCATAAAATTTCATAAGAAATTAGGTTTTCTGAGGGTTAAAAATACCAAAAAATATAATGCTCGATCGATTAGCTCCTTCGCTTGTACATGTGTGTGTGACTGTGTGTAATTGGGTTTTTACGGACGTGTATCAATCAGATATGATTATTTACGTCTGGGGACCGACCTTTAACGTCACCATCCGAAAGACGTGACTCATTCTCGAACCTGGGTATGCTGAATCAGTTTATAACTTCCACTGTTGGCTGAATTCACTGAACTCATAGAATTCAGTGGCTGGATTACAGGAGAACGCCACAACACCACAACGTGCAGTTACGTAATAAGTTTGAGCGGTTGGGGGCGCAATTTTATTTTATGCCCCGGGCGCCAAAAACCCTACAGATACGGCACTGCTCCTCACTTGTTATCTTTCACTTTGCAAAAGATGTACCATGTGTTTCCTCTACCTCAGCATGTACCATATGTTCATTTTAGTTCAATTTTTAGATGCCAACGATGAAGGGGCATTTTAAAAATTAGTCCAGATGTTCACAGCTCTGTTTTTAAAGATTTGCCACACATACACACCCCTTTTTCAAAATGTTATTGAAAACAAAACATTCCAAGATGGATCAAATAGTTACCTCTGTTATCCCTTCTCTATCTAGTCTGATATTATATCAACCTTTCATTTCTGTATGCAGTTTATATCACCTAAATTTTCTTATTGTATATGACACTTTTGGACAAAGAGAGGCTATTATTTCTTCAAAATATTCAAAGCATGTTCATGAATTATGAAGTTGGATACATGTACCATATTAGGATATTTTGATCAGAAAAGGCAATTATTGTGTTGCATGGTGAAGATTCAACTAGCCTTTTCTGCATCTGTATTTTCAGGGGGGGGGGGTCTCGTGATTATGTTTTAAGGGCAATTATTCCTATTGGACCTGCCCACCTGGTTATCCTTACAACATTGCATTTGGTAGAGTTCAACTCTTTAACCCTTTCAGGACAGGAATTATTTAAGGGCTAAATTGATCACATTTTGTTCTTCAAAATGGCAACAATATATTTCTTTACTTCTTCATGGTTCTAATAAGGTGTAATGTCTTTGAAAACAATATACATGGTTAGGAATTTAGTAGAAAACTAGAAAAAATTGCGAATTTTGAGGGGGAAAAAACAATGATTTTGACCTCTCGATGGGTTGCCAATTTAAGGATTTTAGAACTTATTCTTGTTTTTAAAATTCCCGGCATCGACCGCATTATGGTCATGCAACAAAAAATGGACATAGTGTGTGTAGAAAAAAATTGGTTCTTTCTACTCATGCATCAGGTATATTTTTAGAGCTCTGAATCAAAAGTTATTGAGCCAAACCACAAAATGTGGTCAATTGTCTTGAAAGGGTTAAAGTGTTTTTCCCTCCATCTTATATTTTCTTTTGTGATTGTGTTTTCAGGGGAGTTATTCATGTGGCACCTGTCCACCCGGTTACCTTGGTAACACTGTTGTTGGTTGTACACCAGGAGACTACTGTGCCCTGAGTTTGGATAATTGCCATGACAACGCAATTTGTACGTCAACAGGAGCTGGAACATTTACTTGTGAGGTAAACATACATCTTATTATTATTTTCGAAAGAGATCACAAGTGGACGTATCTACATTCGACTGGCTTTAGATAAAACCGGAAATTAAAATAAAGATGTGATAATTTGAGAAATGTTGAATATCAAAGATATTGAATAAAGATATGCAAGCAACAACATTCAGTGATGTAACGCAATCCACTAAATATTGAGTGTTCCCATTTAAAAATACGTATAGTGTCCCAAGAGAGGTGGAGTTGTATCCGTATTTTTTTTTCTTTTCATCTTTGCACAAAAATTGGATCATATTTTTATGGTAAGGTCTATGCGAAAGAGCAAACAAAATATAAATACATTACGGATTGTTTAATAAATAGAATGAAATAAGATGAGTTAAAAATTTTCTTACAGTGTAATGATGGTTTTGCTGGTAATGGCGAGTTCTGTGGTGCGGATATAGATATGGACGGCCGACCCGTTGAGTCACTTGAATGCAATGATGGCTCTAGTAATGAATGCAAGGCTGATAATTGTGAGTTTGTACCAAACAGCGGTCAAGAGGACGTCGATGATGACCAGATCGGTGATGAATGCGATAGGGATGACGACAATGATAATATTTATGATGATAAGGTGAGGGGAAATCTTGTGGTTAGGAGCCTGTCCTTATATTTACTTTTGAAATACCAGTGCTCTTAGTACATGAACTTTATGAAGAATATTATCGTTACTATCATTAATTTGCTATTACTATTACCTGTATTTTTAAAATTTGTTGTTAGGCCTACTTTTATTTAAAAAAAAAAAAGATTTTAACTATTATTATAATCACTTTGTCAGGAAGGTTGTCGAGATTTTATGCATTATAATTATTTTGATAAAGGGAATGTCTTTTTTTTTTTTGGTTATTGATATTATTATCTGTGTTTTATAAATGATTGTATGAATAGCTTAATTATTACTACTATTTACAAACAGTTAATCATAATCATTATATTATTAATATCATTTATATCAAGATAATTGCTATTATGATAATTATTACTATTACAGCAGAATAAATGTCATGTATCCAATCAGAATCCAGCTGACACTGATAGATATGGCTATATATATATGGTCATTACTATTCCTTTGCATTACAGGATAACTGTCAGTATGTATCCAATCAGAATCAAGCTGACACTGATGGAGATGGTTATGGGGATGCTTGTGATGTCTGCCGTTTGACCTTTGACCCTGACCAGGTCGATACCGATGGTGACGGAGAGGGTGATGAGTGCGATGATGATGACGATGGAGATGGTAAGAGATTTCAGTTTAGTAGCTGCTGCAAATCCCTATAGTTCCATTGTTTTAATTCTGTCAGGTTGTGTACCTACTTCTAACCACTGATCCCCTTGTTAACCATTATTTAACCTTTAACCCCAGATCCACTTGTAAACCTTACTTTTATATAGGAATCTTGGATACCTCTGATAACTGTCCTCTGTACAATAGCATTGATCAGACAGATACTGATGGTGATGGAGTAGAGGACGTGTGTGACAATTGTCCTGATAACTCAAACGAGGATCAGACTGATACAGATCAGAATGGCTATGGAGACACGTGTGATAATTACCTTGGAACCAATGTAGACCGGTAAGAATCATCAATTTTACAGATTCAGAGTTATGTTATTGTTGTTAGGGCTATTGGTACTATTATCTATCAGCTATTGATAAGTGCGTTTGACATGTATGTGATCAAAGTTGTGACATCATCACATGCTTGTATATTATCCAAGATGGCTACTGGCTGCCCTGGAATGAACGTATAAAACTAAAGATGTGAATCACAAATATACCAGTGTGGACTGAGTAACAATATGTGCTCTGAAGTGCTTTGTGGTACCAACTGATACACACAAAATACACAAAATGATGACATTGCTAAGACAGTGGAATGATAATGATATTGATAATGTCCATGACAACTTGTATTTAATATAATTTCAATTCACTTCAGTTCCATTCTCCTTTATTACCCATATATCATCAGTAGAATTTTGTTTTGCTTTTGTGCGTAATACAAATAATGGATAAAAGATGATAATCAATCGTCAATATAATTGATACAATGTTAACAAATAAAGAACAAGAAAAATGAAAAAATGAGGCACATTGTATATAATTTCCTAATATGATTTCCTGATGTATGATTTCATGATATATAATCTTTTTAGTCCAAAAATGAATATAAGCTATTCTTTCCAAAGCAAACTTAAACAACTTTGTGAATTGTGAAGTTATATGTAGATATCATGGATGAACAATTAAAGACGGATCCATAATATGAGAAAATGTCTCATAAAATCTTCTTAAAGTACACACTAACCACTTTTGATTTAACTACTTTTGATTAAATTCTAATTGTCCCCGCCGAACGAAGTTCGAGAGGGGACTATGAAACGGGCTCCGTTCGTGTTCGTGTGTGTGTGTGTGTGTGTGTGTGTCCGTCCGTCCGTCCGTCCGTCCGTCCGTCTGTCCGTCTGTCCGTGTGTGCTCAAATGTTAGAAAATGCTACTTCTCCGTCATTTCTTGGCCGATTTTGATTCTGATTGTTTTATCTGATAGGGCTGGGTGGGGGCTTCCAAACTTCTACACAGAATTTTGAAATTCATTAATTATGCAAATTTATGCAAATTTATTCAAAATTGACGAAAAATGCTACTTCTCCTCTATTTCACATCGGATTTTGATTCCGATTGTTATATCTGATAGGGCTGGGTGGGGGCTATCAAACTTCTACACAGAATTTTGAAATTCATTAATCATGCAAATTTATGCAAATTTATTCAAAATTGACGAAAAATGCTACTTCTCCTCTATTTCACATCGGATTTTGATTCCGATTGTTTTATCTGATAGGGCTGGGTGGGGGCTTCCAAACTTCTACACAGAATTTTGAAATTCATTAATTATGCAAATTTATGCAAATTTATTCAAAATTGACGAAAAATGCTACTTCTCCTCTATTTCACATCGGATATTGATTCCGATTGTTTTATCTGATAGGGCTGGGTGGGGGCTTCCAAACTTCTACACAGAATTTTGAAATTCATTAATTATGCAAATTTATGCAAATTTATGCAAATTTATTCAAAATTGACGAAAAATGCTACTTCTCCTCTATTTCACATCGGATTTTGATTCCGATTGTTTTATCTGATAGGGCTGGGTGGGGGCTTCCAAACTTCTACACAGAATTTTTGAAATTCATTATTCATGCAAATTTATGCAAATTTATTCAAAATGGCTGAAGGTTCATAATGTTTTCATGTTTTATATTTCAGTTGTATACATGCATTGTTGGTATTCTCTTCTTTTGCATGCAGTAACATTATTATTTTATTCACTAAAGTTTTTCACTGAAGTTTTAAGGTTCAGGCTAGTTAATTTCCACAGATCTGCACTTCCGGCGGGGACATTTATTACGCATTGCGTAATTTACTCATTCACTTGTTTAATACAGTGTCTTGCAGGAAAAATAGTTCGAACTGTGTCTCGTTAATTGTAATACAAAAGGATCATATATTTATTCACTTACTTGATAATAATTGCTTTCTTTCTTCTGTTTGTTTCAGCGATGGAGATGGTATTATTGACATTGCTGATAACTGTTTAGTTATACCAAATGCAGACCAAACAGATAATGATAGTGATGGCATTGGTAAGTTATTTGTCATTTTTATTTTTTTATGCATGAAAATGATAAAGAGGGTGAGTGAGAAAAAGACAGAGCAGGAGCTAGGGAGATAAAAGGGGTACAGAAAGGGCGAAAGTGAAAATTTAGAACCACTTCTGAGATACCAGAAAAGATTCTGTCACAGAGAAAGATTGAGAGGTGAGAGGCAGAGAGCGGAAGAGAGAGAGAGAATGAGGCAGATATGGAGATGAAGAGAGTCAGATAAAGGAGGACACGCAGAGGGAGGGGAAAAGTCAAGAGAGAGGGAGAAGGAAAGAGAGAGGGAGAAGGAAAGAGAGAGGGGGAGGAGTTAGAGGCAGAGCAAGATTGGGAAAGAGATGCTGGGGAAGGGAGAGAGGGAGGGTGGGCAGCAGAGAGAGGAAATAAGAGGTACATGTAAAGGGAGAAAGAGGCAGAGAGGAGAGAGAGAGAGAGAGAGGAGAGGCGGAGACAGAACGAGAGGCAGAAAGCTAGACAGTCAGACCCAACTCCGGAAAACCGAGCACAGGTATATACTCCGAAAACGGCGTATGGAGCAAGATGAATATAGAGCCCTCATCGTTCAGTGCAAGACAGTGTGTAAAAAAGACATGGGGAAAATCGTGCATTGTCGACCTGCTGTTGATAATATATTTTTCAAAAATAATGCTGCGGATATATTTATTTCAAACGTTTGTCATTTGAAAGTCATTTCATATGACGAATCATTCAAGGATTTTGAAGATAATTGGCATGCAGCATTATTTTTTAAAAATTACATATCGGTGGCTGGTTGACTTTGCAAGATTTTCCCCATGCCTTCTGTACACACTGCCTCACACTGAACGATGAGGGCTCTATATCCATAAGCCTTTTTCGGAGTATATACCTGTGCTCGGTTTTCCGGAGCTGGGTCTGACTGCTAGATAAGAAAAGATGAGGGGACAGAATGGGATAGAGAGGCAGAGAGAGAAAATAGAACAAAGAGAGACACATCTTATTTCACATCTTCTGTACATGACAATTCTCCATAGTTCTGATTCATTATCTTGACTAAAATATGCGTAGATAAGAGTATATAAGTCATAATAGTGCATGGTCTATCATGCATTATACTGGATTAAGTGCACGACAAGGACTAAATTATCCCGAGTGCAGTTTTGTTTCACCGAGGTTGCAGGCCCAGGTAAAATAGACCTGCACGAGGGATAATTTAGTATTTGGAGTTCATATAGTCCAGTAATGGTGCATAAATAGAACATGCACTTATTGTTATAGTAAAGAGACCCCTAGATCTATAACTGTTATTGTTTATTAGGCCCGGGCCCAAGGTCTATCAATTTATAGTCTAGATCTACTGCTGATTTCCTAACTCTACAAAAATTGCTTACCTCACAAATTGAACTCCAAATATTAGCTCTCCAATGATGTATGACACTCTGAACTCAAAAAACTTGAAATTGAATGCTGATAACTATGAAATTCAAATAACTCATTCCCTATTCATTTAACACGGGATTACCCGTGCAAAAATCAAAGTTATGGTGCACGATCGTGCACTATAACACAATTTTTGCAGGTCACGTGATGCGAATCTAATCAATCACGGCGCGTATTATACATACTACTATTATGGCTTGTATACTCTTATCTACGCATATTTTAGTCAGCGGTGAAGGTTTAAATCATGATTAAGACCATGAGTTAAATTAAACCTCCTTTGTGAATTCAAGCCATTGTCCACATGTACTAAATGATCTAACCCCTTATTATTTAAAAGACTTTGCGTGTAAACGTCCCGTCTATTACGTTACTCGTCATTCCACTTTAAACCCTCTTTTTATTCCAAAAAAACCCCACTGAATTAAAAAAGCGATCCTTTTCTTACACTGCTCCCTCAATCTATAACAAATTGCCCGTGCAAATTAAAACCGTTACCTCACTACAAAGCTTGAAACACCATATCCGTTCGTTATCAATACATACACTGGTATAGCATGTTATTATGAGAGTTTCTTTTTGTTTTGTTTTGTTTTGTTTTGTTTTTGTTGGCCTATGTTTTGATTATTTGTTTTATGTTGCTTGTACCTATTACTATTGTTTTCACTCAGTTTCCTGTTATACTGTATCTGTATTTCAACATTGTCCAGTTTCATTTTCTTTATATGTACACAGGGCTCTTTTTAAAGCAGGCATATAGGCTCTGAAAAGACTACCCTGTTTTTAAATAAAACGTAATAAATAGATAAATAAATAAATTTACAAAACAATCTTCCATTAAATATCAGCATGAGGTAAAAGTAGGACTAGAATTTAAGTTTTGTAATAATATGTAGATAGCTATCTCGATTAGATGTGAAAACATTTGATTAACAAAATGAAATATTTGTTAATGTATGAAAGAAGGGGAGTGTGATGCTGGGGAGGAGAGGGAGTGGGGGTTGATATACTGTACATGCATATGACTAGGCTTAGTGATGAATATTTACATATCATTTGTGTTACATTTTTGTAAAGGTGTTGTGGTCTAGTGGATAAGTCACCGAACAGTAGATTACAAATTACGGGGTTCGAATCCCAGCCGGGAACTAACGTCCTTTGTCAAGACATTAGTCTACAATTGCCACTCTCGACCCTGATAAAGCAAATGGGTACCCTTAGGAATTTATTCCTTGAAGCTTCAGCGCTTTCATTAGGGCAGCTAGGCTAAGCCGGGGTAATAATCCATGGCTCTTTGAAAGCGTATAGAGACATTGATAATCATATTGTAATTATCATAATTATAATTATAATTATATTATTATTATTATTATCATTGTTATAGATATTATTATTATTATTATTATTATTATTATTATTATTATTATTATTATTATTATTATTATTATTATTATTATTATTTTTATTATTATTATTATTATTATTATTATTATTATTATTAATTATTATTATTATTATTATTATTATTATTATTATTAATTATTATTATTATTATTATTATTATTATTATTATTATTATTATTATTATTATTATTATTATTATTATTATTATTATTATTATTATTATTATTATTATTATTATTATTATTATTATTATTATTATTATTATTATTATTATTATTATTATTATTATTATTATTATTATTATTATTATTATTATTATTATTATTATTGTCCCCGCCATACGAAGTTCGCGAGGGGACTATGAAACGGGCTCCGTACGTGTGTGCGTGTGTGTGTCCGTCCGTCCGTCCGTCCGTCCGCCTGTCCGTGTGTGCTCAAATGTTAGAAAATGCTACTTCTCCGTCATTTCTTGGCCGATTTTGATTCCGATTGTTTTATCTGATAGGGCTGGGTGGGGGCTTCCAAACTTCTACACAGAATTTTGAAATTCATTAATTATGCAAATTTATGCAAATTTATTCAAAATTGACGAAAAATGCTACTTCTCCTCTATTTCACATCGGATTTTGATTCCGATTGTTTTATCTGATAGGGCTGGGTGGGGGCTTCCAAACTTCTACACAGAATTTTGAAATTCATTAATTATGCAAATTTATGCAAATTTATTCAAAATTGACGAAAAATGCTACTTCTCCTCTATTTCACATCGGATTTTGATTCCGATTGTTTTATCTGATAGGGCTGGGTGGGGGCTTCCAAACTTCTACACAGAATTTTGAAATTCATTAATTATGCAAATTTATGCAAATTTATTCAAAATTGACAAAAAATGCTACTTCTCCTCTATTTCACATCGGATTTTGATTCCGATTGTTTTATCTGGTAGGGCTGGGTGGGGGCTTCCAAACTTCTACACAGAATTTTGAAATTCATTATTCATGCAAATTTATGCAAATTTATTCAAAATGCTGAAGGTTCATAATGTTTTCATGTTTTATATTTCAGTTGTATACATGCATTGTTGGTATTCTCTTCTTTTGCATGCAGTAACATTATTATTTTATTCACTAAAGTTTTAAGTTTCAGGCTAGTTAATTTCCACAGATCTGCACTTCCGGCGTGGACATTTATTTAGCATTGCGTAATTTACTCATTCACTTGTTATTATAATAATTATTATTATTATTATTATTATTATTATTATTATTATTATTATTATTATTAATTATTATTATTATTATTATTATTATTATTATTATTATTATTATTATTATTATTATTATTATTATTATTATTATTATTATTATTATTATTATTATTATTATTATTATTATTATTATTATTATTATTATTATTATTATTATTATTATTATTATTATTGCTGTTGTTGTTGTTGTTGTTATGCCCTTTTCTCTGTTTCATCAATTATCAAGGTGATGAATGTGATGATGATAAAGATGGTGATGGAGTGCCAAACGGTTCAGATAACTGCCCTCTATATTCCAACCCTGGCCAGGATGATAATAATGGTAACTACAAGTCACTTATATGTAGCACAGCTCACTCTCTCCCTCTTTCTATCTTTCACTTACTCTACCATTCCCCCCCCCCCCCTTCTCTCTATCTCTCTCACTTTCTCTCTCACTGTCTATCTTCGCTTTAAATCCATATACCTCAACTTTTCTTTTTCTTTCCTTCTTTCTTTCTTTTCCTCCCTATCCTCTTCTCCCTCTCTTTTCCCCCTCTTCATTGATTGCTGTGTAATATTTTATTCACAATATTATTTAAGAAAATTACATACATCCTGCATGATCTCTCAATCAGTCAGTTGCTATAAAATGCAATTTTTATGCAAAAGATCCCTGATGCATGAATTAGTTTCTCACTCTCAAGTGTTTCTTCCTATGTCCTGTTTTAGGTAACCTCATAGGTCTTGTATGTGAGACAGACTATGATGGTGATGTCGTATTTAGATGACAGTGATAGCTTTAAAGAGTAATCACTATCATACTACGACCTTTGACCCCTAAATCTGAGTCCCATCTATTTCTTTGTATGTCATGCTCTAGGTAACCTAATAGGGGATGTATGTGAGACAGACTATGATGGTGATGGAGTAATAGATGACAATGATATCTGTCCTAAGAGTAAACGCTATCACACTACGACCTTTGACCCCTACATCTCCGTCAATCTGGAGACAGTTGATGATCCACCATCTTGGTATTTAACAGATTTGGTAAGTCATTCTAATCAAGATTTTAATTAATATTGAGGAGGTGTGCTTGCAATAACTTCTTGCAAACATGTATAACATGTAAGTCTCTAATATTATGTATCTTATTTTTTACTTCATTAATCATTCTCTTTCTCTCCCTATGTTTCTCTTTTTATGTATCTCCCTCCGTATTTCTTTTGTTATGTTTCTATCTTTGTTCTTCTTTCTATCTCTATCTCTCTCTCTCTCTCTCTCTTTCATCCATTCTTCTCTTTTCTCCCAGGGTTAGGAGATCCGTTTGTTTAATTCCTCTTCCATCTCTTCGCCTGTGATGTTGACTGGTTATGGTACCCTCGAACAAGCTGATTCTCCTTCTCTCCCCCCCCCCCCCTCTCTCTCTTTCTCTAGATATATATAAATATATATATATATATATATATATATATATATATATATATATATATATATATATTACTATATATATGTATGTATATCCATGTAATTCTTTCAAGGAATAAGAGCCCTGAAAAGGGCTAGTGAGCTCCGCTAAGAGCTCTGTGGTTCTCGACGTTTCGATCAGTATGCTTTGATCGTCATCAGGAGAATGATGACGATCAGATGACGATCAGAGCATACTGATCGAAACGTCGAGAACCACAGAGCTCTTAGCGGAGCTCACTAGCCCTTTTCAGGGCTCTTATTCCTTGAAAGAATTACATGGTGTAACCCTGGAAAAACTAAACCTACAATTCAGTATCTCCACCATGAAAGTGTCGCTGATACTTCACTATGTATGTATATCGTTGTTTCTCACTCTGTTCTGTTCTCTCTGGCAGCGTAAGGCTCGAGGTTCATCTGTTTAATTCATCCTCAGTCTCATCGCCTGTTATGTTGATTTGTTACGATACCATAGGACAGCTGACTCTCCTTTTTCACTTCCTCTCCCTAAATAATTTAATTATCTCACCCACTTCTTATCTCTCTATTTTCCATTTCTTTTGTTATTCCCTTCTTTTTCCTCTCTCTCTCTCTCTCTTTCTCTCTCTAACTATATAATGTCTTTCATTCGCTTTCTCTTTTTCTTTCTCCCAGGGTAAGGAAGTTCATCTCTTCAATTCCAGACCTCCTCAATCTCTTCGCCTGTGATGTTGATCGGCTACGTGTGCGTGCGTGCGTGTGTGTGTGTGGGGGGGGGGGGGGTGCCCTTACATAGATACACTTGTGGGGTACAGAGAACAAAAGAGCACAATGATGGCCTTTATTCCGTCATGCTTGTGGGGTACAAAATACAATAGGAGAAGTGCTTGTGGGGTACAAAGTACAAAAGGAGAAAACAATACAGTTCCCCACAAGTCAATGTGTGTGAGGGTGTGTGTGTTTGTGGGTGTGTGCGTGTGCGTGTGTGTGCGTGTGTAATTGAGTTTTGACAGACGTGTATCAATTAGATATGATTATTTACGTCTAGGACCGCCCTTTAACGTCACCACCAGAAAGACGTGACTGAGATTCGAACCTGGGTCCGATCACAGTCAGAGCTGCCCGTAGACGTTACCGGTAGACCAACTCCTGGGCCCTGTTTCATAAAACTTGTCATCAATGACAAGTTGCAATAACTGTTATAAGCTACTGAAATCCTTGCATCTGATTGGCTGAGAGCAAATTTGTCAGCAAAAATCACCGACAAGACACTTGATGAAACGCCCCCCTGATCCTCATGAACCACTTTAATACATTTCAATATCTGTCTCTCTCTCTCTATCTCTCTCTCTCTCTCTCACTTTCTTTTTATTTATAGAAATGTTTCTCGCTCACTTCTCTTATTCTTTCCCATAGTAAAGAGGTTCATTTGTTTGATTCCTTCTTTATCTCATTGCCTGTGATGATGATTTGTTATGATACCATAGGACAGTTGACTCTCCTTCCCCCTCTTTCTCTCTCTTTCTTTCTCTGTCTTTCTTTCCCCCTCAACGTCTTTCATTAATTCTCTCTATTCCTTCTCTTCTCCCCCACGGTAAAGAGGTTCATCTGTTTAATTCCTTCTTTTATCTCATCGCCTGTGATGTTGATTTGTTATGATACAATAGGACAGTTGACTCTCCTTCCCCCTCTTTCTCTCTCTCTTTCTTTCTCTGTCCCTCAACGTCTCTCATTAACTCTCTCTTTTCCTTCTCTTCTCTCCCCAGGGCAAGGAGGTTCATTTGTTTAATTCCTCCTCCATCTCATCTCCTGTAATGTTGATTGGCTACGATACCCTCGGACCAGTTGACTTCCGTTGTACCATGTATGTGAACGGTGATGATGGTGATAACTACATGGGCTTTGTGTTTGGTTACCAGAGCAATAGAAAGTTCTATGTAGCGATGTGGAAACACACCAATCTCAACAAAGATACTCAATACGCTGGTATCAAAGGATTACAGATCAAGGCAAGAGCTGTTTACACTTTCTTTTAATCTGTTTGATAACTAGATTATTTGTTTCAGTTTTGAATACCAAATCTGTTTGAAGTTATATGAGACTCGACAGATATATGCCAACCTCAACAAATAAAATCATGTTATAGATCAATAGATTACAGATCAGAGCAAAAACTGTTTACCCATTTAACCCCTACGCTGCCGTGGGTGGATATTCTCGCCGCTGCAGCTGGCGTGGCCGCCTAAAAAGTTTTCGCCTAAAAAAAGGGAGTTTTCTTTGATTATATATTTTGTATATTTAGGGTGGAAAAGTGGTAGTTAACAACTATACCTAATAATGATTTATACATGTATGAATAAGGGCCCAGAACAACATGAAGTCCTACATTTATACATGAAACGATGTTGAAACACGTCACCCTCCTTATAGACAGGATTACAAATAAAGGCTAAGCCTGTTTTAATTTGATATCTGTGGAATTCAGAACGCATCTTGATTGTGCAAAGGTACATGTACCCAAAAGAAGCAAAAATGATTTTATGATATAAATCAAATGTATAGTATAGGTTATTCCTTGTGATTTATTTCTAAAAATATATTTCTGGTTGATGACTTAAGCACGTGACTGACTGGAGAACTGAAGATAGACTAGACTGAATCAAAAGATAATATTTTTATTACTGAATAGGCTTCTCATGCCTTGAGTAACTTTTTGAATTTTATCAAACAGAAGGTGCATTCAACGACAGGACCTGGTACAAATTTAGCCAATGCGCTATGGCACTCCTACACAACAACCAATGAGGTAGAAGTGATGTGGCATGATCCTTTAATGCAGGGATGGCAACATAGGACACCTTACCTGTGGAGACTCACTTATAGACCATCTATTGGGCTTATGAGGTATGGACTGGTTTACTTTGGTTGTCATGGTAGTAAGGATAATGATGGTGGTGGTGGTGGTGATGGTGGCGGTGATGGTGATGATGATGACAATGATGATGGTGATGATGATGATGATGATGACGATGGAGATGGTGGTAATGGAGATGATGAAGAAGACTCGAGGAGGAGGAGGATAGAGATGATGAAGATCATGTTCATGATGATGGTGATGATGATGATGATGATGATGATGATGATGGTGATGATGAGGAGGATGGTGATGATTGAGATCATGTTGATGATAATGATAATTATGATGATGATAATGAGTGTGTTCCTGATCATGACGGTAATGCAGGAACATGATGACTGGATTCAGGTTAAGAAGAAGTGCCTCAAATGAAAATTTTATTATAACTCCCTTTTTAATAATGATTTATACCCATTTTCATTTTTTGTTCAGAGTTACCATCAAGTCAGGTGACATGACCTTGACAGATACCGGTGACCTCTATGATTCGACCTTTCTAGGAGGTCGTCTTGGTGTCTTTGTTTATGATCAGCCTGATGTCATCTTCTCTCATATGAAATATGAGTGTGCTGACAGGTATCTATATTATCTTTGTACGCAGTGTCCATCATTACCACATATGATGTGAATATATAGCGCTAGAAATAAGACTCTGATCATTTGATGAGTTTCGAATTTTCGACCATTTATTTATGATCATCCCCCATTTAAAATTCCATTTGCTTAATCTTACTTTCCAATCACTCTCCTTTGTAATATTTTACTCTCATCCTTTTTCTGTTTGCAATCTGTTTGATTGAGTTCGTTTGATGCCATACTTTCTGACTATGCACTGATGTTTTAGTTCCTTAAGCTGATCATAAATAAATGGTTGAAAATTCGTAACTCCTCATGACTCTTATCAGAGTATTATTTCTAGCATTGTATGCAGTGCCTGCCTAGTATGCGAAGAGTTGTGATTTATCTAAAGCAATTCCAACGGAACTTGAATTTCCTATTAAATTTGTAATACAAAATCTTTTTTTTACTTTTTGATTATTTTCTGGGGAGGGGAGAGGGATAGATGGGACCAAAGAACTGCTGAACCTGGGACCATCTACTATTCTAGTATCTACTGATTATTTATCCGTCATAAATTTTCAACACATGCAATAAATCTGTCCAAAACAAATATTTTCTCTACAAAAGTTAAATATAACCCAATATCCATAATTCCTTTGCTATCAGATTAAACCAAGCTCTTCAGTTTGATGGTTCGGATGATTATGTAATACTACCTGGTATACAGAGGTTGGATATTGATGAGAGTTTTACATTAGAAGCATGGTGCTATCTAGAGGTAGTAACGTCAACGCTACCCGTGTTTGGAACGGCAGACAACAGTCTATTTCTTATCATAGACAATGGGTAGGTATATTGAGGGTTGTATGACAGTCATGCTAAGGCGACAATTGCTCCGCGGTAATTCATAACACTAAGCAAATTCCCTGCTTCAACCCTGGACCAAACACTTTACCTAACCCTAACCCTAACCTTGCCTAAAACCCAATTGCAACCAGGGGCGTCGATAGCGGGGGTGGGGGCGTTACAACCCCCCCCCCCCCCTCCACTCAAAATTGCTGTCGGCAAATGCGCCACCTCTGTTGGCAATTTTTTTTTAAAGGACGGGGGAAAGGGAGAGGGAAGAGGAAAGGGAAAAGGAGAAAAGAGAATGGAGAAGAAAAAAGAAAAGAAAAAAGAAAAGCGAATGGAAAGAAAAAAAACAAAGAAAAGAAGGAAAGGAAAAGGGAGGGAAAGAAAAAGAAGGAAAAAACTTGCCAATTTTTTGCTCGCTCGCTTTGCTCACTCGCAAAACACTAGAAAGTTGATATTATTTGGGCAAAAGGTGTCCCCCTTCGTCAATAGGCTGCAACCCCCTCCCCTGAGGATTTTCAAATTTCTGAGATTTGGGCAACCACCACTTCATATTCAGGCAGCGAGGTTCCCAGATAATTATGTAACTTCTCTATGTAATTTCTGTATTTTCTCTACAAAATTTTGTAAAGAATTTGCTCGCTCGCTTCGCTTGCTCGCAAAAATTTAGAATTTGAAAAGTTGATATTGGGTCAAAAGGCGTAGGTCTAAGCCCCCCTTCCGGCAAAAATGGGCCTGTATTTGATCAAGATCTCTAAATCTGTTATTTTCTTTTATTATTATTTGTGGGGGGAATATTAGGGTGCAGCATTTTTGTCGGCGAATTTGGGTGTCACACAAGGCCCCCCCCCCCCTATTTAAAATGTTCTGGCGACGCCCCTGATTGCAACCCTATCCCTAAGCATACATTTTTGACGAAATAAAGCCAGGAGCAACTGTTGCCGGAGCAAATGTCGGAGCACCGCATTGAATGATTTGTGAATCAAGCCTCTTGCATAAATAATGGTTATATAAATACCGCTTTCCAGCTTTAAATGAAGCTCCTCAATATGGATTCTTATTGGTTGTAGGTCATGTGGTGTTGTGAAACCTTCTGTGAGAATGCTGAAAAGCATTTCGCTGGTAGCTCTAAACTATTATTTTTATTTCATTTCAGCTAAGTATGCAGGAAGAACACGTATGGTATCTTCTATGTAATAAATAATAATAATGATAATAATTTATAAAGTGCAGAAACTACAGTAACTGCACTATATATATTCTAATGTCAATGCTACAGACGGTTCACTGGTTAAATAGATTTTAATGTTACTCTCAAACTATACTGTATTTTACAAGACACCATTGATAAATATCAGTGTGCTATTCAATAAACATATAGATACGATAGATCATATAATTCAGAATACATGACAAATGGTTTGATGTGATCTGATTGTTTCATTCGTTTCAGCTATGTCTATGGGAAGTATGGTACATTCTATGTGAGTGCTACAAGCAGTCCACTAGGAGGAGATGCCTGGAACCATGTAGCTTTGAGGCTTGATGCTGAAGGTATATTTATGTTTTATTCTTTTAACCCGTGGACTTCTGAATGCTGTCATTCCCATAGGTTTAATACAGGAGCCATCCAATTCCCCTAGGCAAAGGGTTACTGTATTTGTTTAATGTTTGACAGTATCATACAATATCCTGTCAACTCCCTTTCTCTCTCTCTCTCTCTCTCTTTCTATCTCAGTCTTACTAATTCTATCTCATTTCTTCTAATTTCCTCTCTCTCTGTAGAATACCCTCCCCCTCCCCCACCTCCTTTCTCGCTCTCTCTCTCACACACTCTCTACCCCTTCTCACTCTCTCTCTCTCCCTCGCTCTCTCCCACACACACTCCCTCTCTCTCACATTCTCGATCACTCTCTCTCTCTCTCTCTCTCTCTCTCATTCTTACTAATTCTGTCTCATTTCTTCTCATTTCCTCTCTGTATAATAACCTCTCACTCTCTCTCTACCCCCCCCCCCCCCTCTCACACACACACATACACACACACTCCCTCTCTCTACCCCCTCTCTCTCTCTCTCACACACACATACACACACACTCCCTCTCTCTACCCCCTCTCTCTCTCTCACACACACACATACACACTCCCTCTCTCTCCCCCTCTCTCTCTCTCTCACACACACTCTCTCTCTCTCTCTCTCTCTCTCTCTCTCTCTCATTCTTACTAATTCTGTCTCATTTCTTCTCATTTCCCCTCTGTATAATAACCTCTCACTCTCTCTCTACCCCCCCCCCCCCTCTCTCACACACACATACACACACACTCCCTCTCTCTCCCCCCTCTCTCTCTCTCACACACACTCCCTCTCTCTCTCTCTCTCTCTCTCTCTCTCTCTCTCTCATTCTTACTAATTCTGTCTCATTCCTTCTCATTTCCCCTCTGTATAATAACCTCTCACTCTCTCTCTACCCCCCCCCCCTCTCTCACACACACATACACACACACTCCCTCTCTCTCCCCCCTCTCTCTCACACACACATACACACACACTCCCTCTTTCTCCCCCCTCTCTCTCTCTCTCTCTCACACACTCCCTCTCTTTCTCTCTCTTTCTCTCTCTCTCTCACATTCTCGATCACTCTCGCTCTCTCTCTCTCTCTCTCTCTCTCTCTTCCCTTCTCTGCATTGTATTTCAGTTTGATGTGCACCACAGCTACCTGGCGTATAGTTAGGATCTTTTATACATATGATGAGGTTATTCATGTTCAATTCAAACTAAATGAATAATATTATGTGTCCTTTTTGTGTTAGAATATCAAAGTCAGTCATAATTCTGATGCTTTAATGCATTTTTTTTTTTTAAACAGATGGTATCCTATCTGTGTTTGTGAATGGAACATTAGAAGGTGAAACCACCGATGTCCCAGCTCTTACTTGGGTATGTATCAAACTATTTCCAATTTTATATTTCATATGAATTATTTGTCTTTTTAAACATCTTTCTGTATCTCTGTATCCATCTCTCTTTCTGTTCTTATTTTTCTCACACTTTCAGTCTCTGATCAATCTTGTTTCCTCTGCCTCTCTCTCTTTCACTTCCTCTCTCTCTCTCTCTCTCTCATACACATCTCTCACCCTCCTTGCTTAATTTACTTTGTCTCTCCCACTATCTTTCTCTCTCTCTTTCTATCCGTCTCTTCTTTTATCCATCTCTCCGTCTTTCTATCTCCTTGTCTCCATTATCTCTCTCTCTTTCTTTCTCTCTCTCTCTCCCTCTCTTACCCTTTCTCCCTAATCATAGTCCCCTTCTTTCAGTTCCTCTTTGATTATGATTAGGGTTTATAAACAAGTCTAATAGTTTATATACTTCCTTTGTGTCATGTCTTACAGACCTCTGATGTGGATTTATATTTGGGGGCTGATAATAGTAGTCATCTCTTTCAAGGAACCATGGATGAGGTAAGATTATGATAATCTGTACCGAAATTTCATTTTCTCAAGTAAATTAACTGTTTATAAACTGTATAATGATTGCCAGTTTAAGTCATTGAATACAATTTGATTTTCGTATAATACATTTTCCATACAGCCATGCCCACGTTATCTCAGTCTTAGCATGCACCGGGTTAACAATAATGGGAAAATGTGATCTGATTCTTTTCATTAAATGAAAAAAATAAAAAATACACAACTTCAAAAATCTCTTCCCTTTAAATTTTGTAAATATTGACTTTACAAAGATGACAAAAGGTAGAAAGAAAAAGTGATCTAGATCTTTGGATAAGGATTATGAAAAAAAAGTATCATTTCATTGCATATTCTCCTTTTGATAATTTATAAGTTTTGAGTGTACAGTTTGGCTTTTAAATTGGAAATGTCATTTAAAGGCAGAAATAATTACTTTGATATATCCCTAAGCTTTATTATAAACATCACTCATATTTTCAGGATTAGCTTTGAGTGTGAGACTTTGCTGTATTTATATGATTCAAGTATATACTTCCTGCAATGTCTTATGATAAGCTTGGTTCTATAAGGGTAGTTCTTGCTCCATACTCTGAAAGTGTAAATTCTTTGGTTGTAGGAATCTAGGTTTTGATTGTGATGTCTGCAATTAAGATCACAGGGGCAGTACTATCACCGAGCTCTACCATTCATATTAATTTAGGTTCAAGCATGGGGTTTTGCTCTATGATTATTGGTCCTATTACTTCTTTATAGGTTCGTGTTTGGGGTCTAGCTCTACTCGACTCTGAGATAGAAGAACATATGCAGCTTGCTGGACTTGACTGGCAGAAACACAAGAAACTACTAGATGGTCATTATACCATGGATAGTGAGAGTGATGGCAAGTACCATGAACCCAGGCCCTACTCTAGGTTCTCTTTATAAAGAAGACTTTAATCATGTTAGGAATATGTCGTCCTCGTTTTTACGAACTGACGAATCCGTACGCGCTGCGCAGAAACGTGAATTGGCCGGAAACGCATTTATAGATTTAGGTGTACTTAGATAACGGAATTCGCTTTCAGTGTATAATTGCTTGTATCGATTTATACATTAAAAGAAAGCTTATGACTTTAATTTTGAAATATATTATGTATATTAATACGGAATAAGGAAGCACTGGCCATTCAAACACGATTCGACGGTTCGTAAAACCGTTTTCTCCAAAGCGCGTATTTGTGCGCGTGCACGGATTCATCAGTTCGTAAAAACGACGACGATATAATACTAGGACATGTATAGTTGGGCATTTGTGCTGTGTATGCTAAGTTTTATTGAGTTCATGCTGTCCTCCTTCTGTAGAATTATGCTTTTGTTTTATGGTATATGAAAGAGGCAACCAATGTGGGTCAGTGTGGGCCTTGAGCAAGGCATTTTATCTACATTGCTCCCCTCCACCCAGGTGTTAAATGGATACCTGGTAGGGTGCGAACGTCATTGTGGTTGGATTAGTATGTGCGCGCTTGGAAACAGGCGACTGGCTGGAATGCTCCCCAGAGGAGAGGGGAATGTGCACTGTAATGTGCAGATTGAGTGAAAGTTTCCAGCTTTGATTTTTGACCTTTGACCTTTTCTTTTTTTTCACAGGTTCTACCATGTTAGTCGACGATTCCCTTTATGACAATCATGGTATGATCATAGGAGGGGCATCATTTGTACCAAGTACACTGGATGCAGGAAGGTTTGAAGTCACTTATCCTGACTCTAGACGCAGGAGAAGGAAGAGAAGTAGCAAGGACATTCATAATGAATTATGATCAACACTCATGCGTCATCAGAGAACCTATTTCTATATGATGCACCAACCGAAGAGACATGAACTGAAGCATGCGCTACACCAATGTTCAGTAAAATCATAGGAGGAATGTCATTTGTACCATGTACACTAGATGCAGAAAGATTTGAAGTCACTCCAGATGCAGGAGGAGAAGAAGCAGGAGAATTATTGATGATATTCATACTGTATTATATGATCAACACTCTGTAAACTATAATCAAACTGTTAAAAACCATAGAAGTTTATGATAGAATTTACAACACAAGCATTATTCAGCATGGGCATCGTTTGTACCAAGTTCTCTGGATGCAGGATGATTTTGAAGTGACTTATACTGACTCCACACGCAGGAGGAGAAGGAAAGAGAGAAGTAGCAAGGGCATTCACAATGGATTATATGATCAGTACTCGTGTATCAGACAAAGAACAGTATGATAATAAACAGATGAATCATTGCAGTGCTCAGAGACATTAAATAGTTCAATTTCTTCACCTTGTACATGTAGGCCTACGTGGGTAGATAATTTCCCAGTCTGTTAATAATATTGTAAAGGCCACTCTTTGTGTTCTCCTTGCATATATATTTTATCATTGACATTTGTTCCTGGCTTTATTTCATGAAACAATTCAGCGCCATAGTGTTATATATAGTGCCATATTGAGGCAGGATTATGTTCAGTTGTTGTTTTTATATAATCCCCTTTTTCGGCGCTGCGCTTGTTCTAGCCTTTAATCAAGGCGATTGTGCTGATCCTGGTCGATCCTCAAAACGCGAGGAATAGTCCTGATTATTACGCGGGAGGCTACGCTTGTTCCAGCCATTGCCTTAATAAAGTTGGGTAACCACGTAACTATTGTGATCGGAGTGTCGTCTTTCGTCGTGGCAGCGGTGGGATACGAATCCACGCCATCGCAATGAGTGGTGGTTCAAAGCATGTAACTATGTATTGTGATTGCAGTGTCATTTTTCACTGTCGTATAGGGTGTTAGGTTGCAGGAGGGTTTTCGGTTAGCTACTGTTATATTGTTAGGTAGCTCCGCGTCAGCAAAATGATTGCATCTGGTTTGATGAACTATCGTCTTTTAATTATCTGGAATCTACCTAGTTGGTTCAGGCAAGCCTCAGAATTGGTAATTCAGACACCAGTAAAATGCTTGCCATGATAAGGAAGATTCCATGTAGAGGAAAGGCGAATGATATCATTGTTTTTATTCTTTCACACTGAGATTAAATTTCATTTTAACTATTGAGAGGAGTTATTTTAATTATCAGAACTCAAGATTACATTTGAAAGATGACCTCAGCTGCAAGAGTTGTAAAACGTATTTCATTTCTTGTCAAGGAGAAAGATTAATTTTAATGCCTTTTATTCGAATTGTCTTAGTTTTTTTGTTTTTTTTTATCGGATTAAGGTTATATTTGGCATTTAACAGGGGCGGATCTAGCTTTTTTCCAAGGGGGGCAAGGTTTGAGGGGCTGAGCTGGGTATTGCGAGTGAGCGTAGCAACCGAGCCCGAGCGAGCGAAGCGAGCGAGAGGGGAGGGTGTGGGAGGGGGGATACCCCCCTCCCACAGTAGGGAGATTTTTCATTTTTAGGGTTGCCAGCTTGCGATTTTAAGCATACTTGCATGCTCTATTTTTTCTCTTTTTTTTTTTTTCCTATGCACATTAAATGTTTACTTGGCAGTCCAAGGGGGGGGGGGGGGTTTAAACCCCCTAAACCCCCCCCCCCCGTAGATCCGCCACTGTTTAATGTAAAAATGAAAGTACATGTATATATTTCCTATAGTGTTTCTGTTGCATAGGCCTACTTATTATTATGTTTTTTTCGTTAAAAGAGATGTCTACTTCTTTTGTTTTTGTTGTTGCTTTTTTGTGTGTTTTAAAAAAGAAAAGCATTAAAACGGGATTTTTTTTCATGATTTTGATAGCTAAAGTAATTTTGACCATGAATTGTATTCAAATCAAATTTTATTTTATATCGTACACATTTTTAATGTGTATTACATTTGTACGATAAACGGCACATGTACATATTGCTTTTTGTGAGTGTAGGCCGCCTATTCTAAAATGTCTTTCAGAAACCATTATGAACATCATGATTTCGCTTTAGTATTCTTGTAAATCTATCAATTTGAAATGATAAATTAATATAGTATAGTAGTAAAAAGTTTTTTATGATATTGTGAAGATACATGTAAGGTAATATATAATGTTTTATGAAATTAAAATGAAATAGAAGAATCATATATATATTATATATATATATATATATATATATATATATATATATAATTGTGATAAATGAAAAGGAGAGAATAATGGTTGTGTAGCTTAAATCAGAGTTCCCCAGAGCTGTCCTCCCTTTTTGAATTTTTGCAAAGGTTGAAAAAAATGTCTCCGCCGGGAATCGAACCCGGGTCGTTGGCTTAGAACGCCAGTGCCTTAACCACTAGACGACGGAGACGGGCCAGTGATTTCGGCGACACCAGATTCAATTGACCGACAGATTGACAAATCTTCAACCTTATTAATCAATTCCTTTGTCGGGGGCAGGTGAGTTCTGAACAAAGACAAGCCGCATGCCTCAGCTGGATCCAAGCGAATGCTTTGAGATACATGTATACATTAGAATAATAATCATTATAAACAATTTTAAGGAAATAACATATACAACAGCTTTGGCAACTCTCGTGGAAATAATTATAATCGTCTAGTGGTTAAGGCATTGGCGTTCTAAGCCAACGACCCGGGTTCGATTCCCGGCGGAGACATTTTTTCAACCTTTGCAAAAATTCAAAAAGGGAGGACAGCTCTGGGGAACTTTGATTTAAGCTACGCAACCATTATTCTCTCATTTTCATTTATCACAATTATATATTTCCACGAGAGTTGCCAAAGCTGTTGTATATGTTATTTCCTTACAATTGTTTATAATGATATATATATATATATATATATATATATATATATATATAAAAAGCTTTTTCTAATAAAGTTAAAGTTCAGCTATGTCCCTGTCTCCTATCTTATCAGTCCTCACGCTTACATCTATATGAATATCAGTTAAGCTTATACTCATTTAATTCACCTGCAATGCATTCCTCTTATAGTCAGACATGCCCATAGCCAATGGTGGTGATAATGATGAAGGTATGTGATGATGGTGATAATGATTAGTATTTAGAATGTAAAAGACCCTATACTTAATTTAACATGTTACTTGCGAGTTTCTTTCTTTTGTTTGCCAAAGTAATCCTGTACTAACTCAGTGGTCAACGCCTAGCTATAAGGCTGTTTGCTTTGTTGTGAATAATGCAATGAACTGATGGGGAAAAAAATGATGATGATGATGAAGATGATGATGATGACTGCAGTGAAAGATGAAAATGATACATTTATGTTTTTCTGGTGAAATCGTTAGGATCTCCATGCCGGCTCTATCATGTCTATGGTCGTAAACAGAGAGATCCTCAGAAGGGCACACATCAGAAATTCATCCGCTCGTCATACATTTTGGACAGGCATAAATAAGATAATGTAACTTTGTGGTAGCTGAACAAAAATATTCATATATAATTGAATACTTGTCGGCTGTAAATATATTCAAGAGAAATGGTGTTTGGAAATCACTTTCTTTCATATTTCACCGTATGTGGAAGCAGGGGGGGGGCATGCCCCCCTCCATTTTGTACAATTTTGTACAATTGTACCTTCCCCCCCCCCCCCCCCTTTCGGCCTGATAACCCTTTTTTTTTTTTTTTTTTTTTTTTTTTTTTGCTTGTCAGGAAATTTCAGAAAAATTGAATCTTCACAGTATTTGTTGTAGCCAAATAAGTGGCAAAATAAGTACCTAATTTTGTAGTACCATCAGTGTAGTTGCTACTCAGTCAATTAAAACGATTTTTGTAGACAGATTATTTAAATATGAATTTTAGACGTGCTTCAATTCAACACACTTTCTCGAATTACTCGTGTGTGCCCTAGAGGATTTATCTGTCTATGGTCGTAAAACCAAACGCCCTCACCGGCTGAGCAAGGAAGTAAATCCAAGATGGCGGCACCCACGGCTCACCGGAAACCCTCAATTTCGTCCATTATCAAAGGCATTTCTGCCTTTGTTATGTACAGATTTCCATTTATTTCAGCTTTGGCCCTTACGATGCTATGTTCTGAAAGGGAACAAGAACACAGGTAGGTTTAAGGAATATCTTATATTAGTATTTCGTTTATTTTGTTGTAACTTCTGTTTGCTGCATAAAAATTGTAGTCCCATGTCTTGAATTTCATGTCCTGAGAACACTGGAGAAAGAGTCTCGACCACTTATTTGGTAGTGGATCCTATTTCCTAACACTTTTCAGAAAATCAACGATAGCAAATAAAATATCAAACGAATATCTGTCAAACTTAGGTAATGAATGCTTAAAGTCCTACAGAAAAAGAAGTTGGTGGAATTTGAAAAAGACAACGTAGATCTAATAGGATGCGGGCTAACTCGGCACTAGGGCGAACTCGGCCTATGCGGAAAATCGCCGCGGAGTGAGCCCAGAGAGTCAAAGTGATCGCAAACACTTGTGGTGAATTTCACATTTAATTACACATTTCAAAACACTTAAATTCAAATTATTTGATATCAATGTGTAAAATGATTAGCGGAGAAGTAGTCTAATGTTAGCTATACGAGCTCTGTGGCTTATCAATCTGGTACTGGCCACAGAGCTATACAGCCCATGCCTATACTGTGTGTGGAGGAGGATATCAACCAAAAAATCTAGATCTAAATATCACCATTTCCCACATACTGTGAGCCATGCACACCACCCTCGGAGTTTGCTAAAGGGGTTACCTTCCAGGATCAACTAAGATTGTACAAATTGAATGAATAAAAAAGAAAAAAAGCCACAAAATTGGCAGGTGTGATCAGGTTTTTTTACCTTGCACTTGTAACTTGTATACATGTGTATGGGACTACACATGCAAGGTAAGATTGGTGTAGTCCCATATATACAAGTTACACAGTGTAACCCCTTTAGCAAACTCCGAGGGTGGTGTGCATGGCTCACAGTATGTGGGAAATGGTGATATTTAGATCTAGATTTTTTGGTTGATATCCTCCTCCACACACAGTATAGGCATGGGCTGTATAGCTCTGTGGCCAGTACCAGATTGATAAGCCACAGAGCTCGTATAGCTAGTCTAATGTTGACAGTTTCAAGAAGTAAAATTATGCAAAACATGAAATTTAAGGCTAAAAAAAGGTACGGTGCTTAGCGTGGACTTCAACTCTTGAAACATAGTCACCGCGCAGTGCCGAGTTCGCCCTAGTGCCGAGTTAGCCCGACCCCATCTAATAATACATGTACATGTAATATGTGATTTCCCTTCCGAATCCGAGCGAATCCACTTATAGTGTACAACATGTACAAGCTTATCTGAAGATAACCTTGTACTCCAGACTAGCTTTTACAGGTGAATAGGTTTCAATAGCTTTTGTGTGTATCAGCTGGCCTTTTTCCAGTCTAGATCATTCAAACATGAGAGGAAAATAATTATTTAAAATTTCACTTTCAATTCCAAATCCCCAAATTTGTGGCAAAGTAAGAGTTGAAGCACTCATGGGCCCTTGCCTATGTGGGACTGTGTCCAACATTCACTGTTGCAGCAGTCAAAAACAGACAACAAAATTGCTCTAAGTCTAAGCAAGATTTAATTTTCTTAAATTTGCTAGATTACCTGATTCATGGACTCTTCCACTCTTACTGTGCCACAAATTAGGGGATTCAGAATTGAAAGTGAAATTTTAAATAATTATTTTCCTCTCCTGTATGAATGATCTAGCCTGGAAAAGGGCCTGCTGATACACATAATAGCTATTGAAGCCTATTCACCCATAAAAGAGCTAGTCTGAGTACAAGGTTATCCTCAGATAAACTTGTACATGTATAAGTGGAGTTGAAGAGTCCCTGAATCAGGTAATCTAACAAATTTAAGAAAATTAAATCTTGCTTTGAGAAATTTTGTTGTCTGTTTTTGACTGCTGCAACTAGTGCTGGTATCGACACGCCTGATGTCGCCACTATGGCGACAAAAGTACTGGTTTTGGACTTTGCCGACATGTCGACACGCATGCTCCGATGGCGACATAAAATGGGTCTTTTTACATGTACCTCGCCGTGGCGTCGTGGGGTTGACCAGAGTCAGAGCAGTTCCTAAGATGTTATGTTTTTTTGCCTCATTTTATGATCTTGTACCGTGTTATCTCAGGGCTGTCAACTTTGGGGAACTGCTTGGAGGGAGATTCGTGATTTTTTTCTCTCTCCTGCCCTCCAATTTTTGGGGTCTCTTTTGAAGTCCAAAAATCTCTGACAAGCAAAAAAAAAAAGGTCCTCAGCATTTTTGCTATTTTGGGGTCTCTTTTGAAGTCCAAAAATCTCTGACAAGCAAAAAAAAAAAAAAAATGTCCTCAGCATTTTGGGGTCTCTTTTGAAGTCCCAAAATCTCTGACAAGCTATCATTTTACACGTTTGGAGGGAGGTTTTTTCATAAAGCGGGAGATTTACATGCTTGGCGGGAGAGCGGGAGGAAGGGCGTCGTGGCGCGAGTATCCCGCTTTGACGCTGGAAAGACGGCGGGAGAATTAGCGTTGTGGCGTGAGACTCCCTCCAAATGTGGGAGGGTTGACAGCCCTGTGTTATCTTCAGACAAGCTTATCTTCAGACAAACTTATCTTCAGATAAGCTTGTACATGTATAAGTGACCGTGTTCTTTGTTTCAATAGTGTGGAGAACATACATGTACGCATAGTCCCACGCGTATGAAAGCCATTTTATGCACTTAACTGTACGCATTCGGTAATACCATGCTGTTCGGAAATGCAATCCTGATTCAGGGACTCTTCAACTCCTACTGTGCTACAAATTTTGAGATTCAGAATTGAAAGTGAAATTATTAAATAATTATTTTCCTCTCATGACATGTGTGAATGATCTAGACTGGAAAAAGGCCCGCTGATACACACAAAAGCAATTGAAGCCTATTCACCCGTAAAAGCTAGTCTGGAGTACAAGGTTATCTTCAGATAAGCTTGTACATGTATAAGTGGGCAAGATTATCCATTTCCACGTGGAATATGGTTAGGCACTTCAGAAGTTCAGTTGCGCGCGCAAAAGTGCGGACAGCAGCGCTGACCGCAATCATTTGCATTGCAGTGAATGCGAACTCCATGCCATTTACACAGCAGTGCTGTAGGACTCGAGTCCAGACTCAGACTCGAGACCGGTCTTGAGTACCTATTTCTCGGCACTCCGACTCGGACTCAGACTCGAGCCACAAGGACTCGGTCCAATGGTGACTCGTGACTCAACCAATGGTGACTCGTGATTCGGGCGAAAATCGGGCCGAGACCAGCAACGAGACCGTCATCAAGACCGGCATTTTTTTTCTGTTTTCCCCTTTTTTACTTTTAGCTCCAAAAATTACCCCCAGGGCATGCACTTAGTATGGGGATTCTACAGTGCAGGCATATATGCAATTGCGCACGCAAGTGCATGGACATATGTATGCGAGAGCTAGGGAACAGGGCGCACCGGGGAGACGAGCGCTTATTGTTCCGGCCGGGTATCTTGAGAACGCATGAGAAGGGTAGAAACATCAGTTTATGGAAATTTGGGTATCTTGAGAACAGCGATCAGCCGTTGAAAAGGGATCGTCAAAGCGGCACATACCCGTCTGTCCAATATGTTGAGTGCCCCCCCCCCCCCCCCCCCCGCGGCGTCGATCACTGTAACTGCAAGAGAATGTGCCCAAATAGGTGACAGACGTTAAGATTAGTCGTTTTATGCTCGCATACACTTGTTATACACGTATGACACAGACAAGTATTGAAACTGATGTTAACCATTTGGAGATGGAATAATCTATAACACATGTTTCCCCATAGACCCTAGCCTGGGATATCTTGGGCAGTCTCAAACAGATTACTATTCCACTTGTATTTCAAGCTAGTATTATAAACTATAGTTTTTGTCTTCTATCTTTTTACTTGCAACCTATGTTCCTGTGGCAAAAAGTCAAAGTCAGCAATTTATAATTTTATGCAGTGTCAAACAGTTTTATTACGGTTTAATTGCTTTCGTTTTACTTGAGTCACTTAGTCATGTAGTCAGTTTCCCAAATGAATGTTAAAGGAGAATTAACCCCAGAATATAAATGTACTTATGTTCAAAGGTGAACTTTAATCATTGGCCTGTATCGCTTTAGAAATAAAATATAAGAAAAGGGTTTAAATCAAGACAATCTAGCTCACGGTATCATCTGCTAACACTTTACAAGGGGCTGCCATTTTCTTGATGATATGGAGTTGTACATGAACCATTGGAAACCGTTCCCGTCAGAAATATATTTTTAATTCTAGAGCTAAATTGCTTCTCTTCATTACAAAACATCCCCATATATGATGGAAAATGCATAACAGGTGTATACATATATTCTAAAATTAGAAATTTAGAGATTTCTTTTTAAATTCTCTGGTTTTGCTAAATAGAAATAGATTTCTTGGGCTTGCCTGGCAGAGCAGAACATAATTTATACAACGCGCATTCTGACTATTGAAGTCCATTATCTCAAAGCAGGTGAATGCATAGTTTGTCACTATTGACGCTCGGGAAAGTTATCCATAAATTTGAATTAATTTGCTCCGTCGCGTACGTCATAGTATCAAGACAATCGATTTATATTTAGTAAAATAGTAATTTTAAAAGGAATATAAAACACATTTTTCGTTTTTAGAATATATGTATATATCTTTTAAATATTTTAAATCTCAAATGGGATTTTATATCAGGAAGAAAGACAATTTTGCACTCGGATTAAAAATATCTTTATGTACACATCAAGAAAATGGCAGCCCCCAGGTATCGCTAGCAGACGATAAATTTTGCTGATAAAATATTGATTTATACCCATCTCGTATATTTTAATGCAAAACTACATAGGACAACTAGAAGGAATAGATAATACATCTTTGAATAAAAGCACATTTACATGTATATTTTGAGGTTAATTCCCCTTTAATATTGCACTTGTATTACAAGCCATTAAGCCAGTTTAATGAACTAGCTGATATATGTACATGTATAAGGGTTTTATTAGGGTTTGGCGATTCACTTTTTTTATTAATTTAATCAGCTATTTGATAACATTGAACTTGGTGAAATATTTTTTTTCCCTCCTTTTTTTTCATTTCAGTTGGAAACTTTCTTTTCTATAATCTGGTTTTAATGGCATTCAACCTGTTATCCTTTTCTTCTGTTGACATATAATTATGACCCGGCACCACCAAACCACCAAAAAGTCGCAAGCCGTGATTTTGTGTAAACAGCTGAAATGGAAATTTGGGTTGGAAAATTTGATTTTGGGATTTTTGTTTTTTCTGAAAGATCGTTCTTTTCTGTACCTTATATCAAAATCTGGAAGCTTAAAATGCAGTAGAAGATGAGTTTCTAACAGTTTTTCTAGACCAGTTTTTTGCACAGCTTCAGTTTCTTTCTAATTCTTCGTCTTCCCGTATGATTTTATTTTACTCAGTACCGCTCACCCTCGTAAAATCACTGCAATCTCACGGGCCTTAAATTACCTTTTTCCGAATGATTTTTATACTGTTAGAAAGAATTAACTCTCAGCAATCTCATCATACTGATATTACAGTTCATCAGTAGTTGCCAAAGCAAATTACAGAGCAGTTTTAAGTTCCATTTCGATGACAAAACAGAGTCTGAAAAAGGATTTTGTTGCTAACAAATGATCAAGTTTATTCATGTGAGCAAGGAAAGAGTATGTAAGTTCTATGTAAAACAAATTACATAGGTTAATCATTGTGAAACAGAAAAAAGAGTAGGTCCTATTTAAGTTAATTATAGGCTAAATTACAAGTTTAATGTATGATATCAGAAGGACTACAAGGTAACAAACCAGTATTATGTAACAGGGAACAAAGAAAGACACCCAAATGGAGTGAATAGGCATTGTCTAGTGCAGGTGTCAGGCCACCAAGGTGCGCTTAATCTCCCATTAGAACACTCTCATTTGCATCATTCACAATTTGAAGTCTTGGCAATACAGTGAATAAACTATGTTTAAGGCTCCTACCAAATATCAACCTAATCCGACAATTCATTCATAGTGGGTGCTATGGCCTTTTGACTCATTCTCTATTGATTTTGTCTCTTGTTTTCTTACTCTGCACATTTGAATAGGCCTCAACTTTAGAGCTCATTTCCTCCCTATTTAATACCAGCAAACCTCTCTTACAGCTCCTTTCATTCGCTGAATTAAAAGGGTTAGAAAGTTCCAATTATAATGAGTCATGTATCATTTTGAAGCTGAGACTTTGTTCTATCCAAATATGATAAAATCAGAAAAATTATTTTTTGCGACTTTTTGGTGGTTTTGTGGTGCCGGGTCACAATTGATAAGAAATGAAATTATAGGCCTTTGAAATGAACAAATATTAATTTGTGTATCTTTTCTTCATTGGGGTATCCCAGAAACAATAGAGTTAACTCTTTATTATAAATTACTGTGCATACAAACAAAATACTTGGCCTGATAAGGCTTGTTCACATAAGAGCCATTTGTCAACGAGACATGTACCTTGGCACAAAAGAAGTGCATGTTCACTTCTTCAGTATTTTGGTCGATAAAACTTCTGAAATTCCACCAGTACACCAAATCATCACCAAAAATCTAACCATAGACATTTATCTCAACATTTCCAATTCAATTTTCTTACCTTTGTCAAAATTTTTAGTGTTAATAGCTGGAAATCATACTGAACTTGATCTTCTTAAGCACCAAGCGACATGTCATGGCGACAAATCACTCATCTCTGAGCAAGCCTTTATAGTTATCTGCATTCGTAGTAAGAAAAGTTAAATAAATTAAATTCTTTGACAAATGGACAAATGAAAGTTTTCAATGAACCAGAAACTATTTATGTTATAGAGAGTTCATGGTACTTGCATTTATCATGATAGAAATAATGTGACGTAAAAAATTGCAATTTAAGATGTTCCCATCGGGACTCGGACTAGTACATGTACTCGGACTCTGATGTCCAGGACTTGGGACTCGGATGCCAGGACTTGGACTTGGACTCGGACTCAGACTCCTGGGACTCGGACTCGGACTCAGACTCGGATAGGATGGACTCGACTACAGCACTGTTACACACAGCTCGGTGCAATGTTTGTTTTGGCCGCATTTCAGGGTGGCCTTTGGCACGATCCGAGCAAATTCGGGGAAATTCTTCCTTTATTCCGCTGATTCTGATTGGTCAAAAATATGAAAATTGACTTTGTCAGTAGAGGCGCACGGCCGATTTGGGAGACTCTCTCCCACTTGGGAGACAGTCTCTGATATTGGAGACTAAGCTGCTAACAAGAGGACAATAGAAACAACACCAACAACAAGGCACTTTTTCTCAGCCAAATTTTTTCCTCTCAGAAATCAGAAGCCCATTTGTTTTGTGTGTGGATCATAACAAAAAATGTTATGAAAACAAAAGTAGATGGTGGATTTTTAAAGTAGACGGTCAAAAGGGTTACTTTTTCATGAGGAATCTGCTTATCACATTTTCATCTTGAGCCAAGGTGATCCCTTTGCCGCAAATGTAAACAAAGAAAATTGGTCTCCTAAATGGGAGACTGTCTCCCAAATAAGAGTCCAATTTTTCCTCCAAATGGCCCACAGGCTCCTGCATTGGGGTCGGGCTAACTTGGCGCTAGGGCCCAACTTGAAACTAGCATCTCCAACCTCCTGTAATATATCCATCCAAGATACCAGATCAAAAGAGTGAAACTCAGAATATTACTTACCAGCAAGTTGTCTGTGAAGGTCCCTCTTGTTTGGTGACCAGCTAAACCACTGATTCAGGGAATATGGAATTTTAAACATTAAATTTTTGTGTGCATTCTCTTTTTCTGCTGAGACTAATTGATACATCTACTTATGTACTGGGCGTTGTGGCGTGCGCCTGTAATCCAGTTAACAGTGGAAGTTATAAACTGATTCAGCAGACCCAGGTTCGAGACTGAGTCATGTCTTTTGGATGGTGACGTTAAAGGTCGGTCCCAGACGTAAATAATCATATCTTTTTTCTTTTTTTTTTTAATAACACACATGCACACGCTGGTATCAATATGCGTATAGCACTTCATTTATTTGATGAACGATAAAAGAGCAATGTACATGTACATGTAGATAAAATGCCTTGCTCAAGGGCATAAGTGCCGGGAATCGAACGCCCGATCCTCGCATCTCCAGTCAAGCGCCTTAAACCATTGGACCATGGCACCCCCACGTCTGTAAAAACCAAATTACACACACACACACACACACACACACCCACACGCGCACACACTGCTGCCCTCTCTGTGTGGAGAGTGGAAATCTGCATTTGTTTATTGTCGCTAGCAGTAGTACAGCAGTAGAGGGCAGCCCTTATGTGTTTTCACCATGACCATATTGGTTTGGGAGGACAAGGTTATATTATAACCTTGTTCATTAGATAAGAGACTGTGTCCAACATTCACTGTTGCAGCAGTCAAAAACAGACAACAAAATTGCTCTAAACAAGATTTAATTTTCTAAAATTTGCTAGATTACCTGATTCGGGGACTTTTCACCTCTTACTGTGCCACAAATTTGGGGATTCAGAGTTGAAAGTGAAATTTTAAATCATTATTTTCCTCTCATGTATGAATGATCTAGACTGAAAAAAGGCCTGCTGATATACACGAAAGCTATTGAAGCCTATTCACCCGTAAAAGCTAGTCTGGATTATAAGGTTATCATCAGATAAGCTTGTACATGTATCAGTGACCTTCGGCAGTAGAGCCGCACGGCCGATATCGGAGACTCTCTACCATTTGTGAGATTGTCTCTGTTATCAAAGACTTTCATAAATATTTTTGGTAGCCCATGTGGGAGACAGTCTACCATTTGGGAGGTATTTTCTTCGTTTACAATTGCGACAAAAGGATTACCTCAGCGCAAAATGAAAATATGATAAGCAGATTCCTCATGAAAAATAACCACTTTTGACCGTCAAATTTTGTGGTGGCTTATTGCCCCAATATTCATTTTAGAAGGAGCAGTTAACATCCTCTCACTTTTTTTCCATTTCATTGATAGATCTGAAGGATTCCCACTGTTCTATATCTACATACACATCGTACTTCTCTTCACCTGTGGTACGATGATGTCGTTTGGTTCCCAGAGGTCACTATGGGCCATCATCACAGCTGTTTCCATGGCAATCTTTACCACAGTAACCCAGAGCCAGCAACAGAAGTCTAAGATGTGGCTTGTGGTAAGACCTCTCAATCCTGTTTTTTCTTGAACTAAAAACCTGTGTTTAACACCTACAGACAGTGCAGTAACAATTTTTGTTTACTTAACTTTTGTTTGATAACTTGATTCATAAGCGTCATATCATCACAATTCTTGAAATATTAGGTAACCATGTGATAAAAAAAAAAAACTATCTCTCCCTCGTTTTGTCTTTTGTCTCACGTTTTGTTCTACCAATTTTGGTTCTTTTCCCATCTTGCCAACATCCCTGCTTCAGATCAAATGTCTTTTTTTTCCTTCTTGTTTTTGATCTCACTTTTTGTTTGTCCACTTCTTTCTTTCCCCCACTGACATCTCTCTTATCCATCAAAAAATATTATTTCTCCTTGATTTTTGGTCTCTCTGGTTATTTTTCCACTTGCATTTCTTTCTTATCCAAACAAACAACCCTTTCTCCTATCAGGCTCACATGAACTATCAAATATCAATGTTATGATTTAGTAAGTATCTACATCTCCTTCTTCTCTATGTTTATTTGGTCTTGTGTTTCTTCTACCACTTTATTTTCAACCCATCTTCCATCAGGCCCGCATCGCATCTCATGATGTTGGCGTCATCGGAGTCTTCCTCATCCTCGCCAGTCGTGTAGGAGAAGACCTCAACAAGAAATACCGTCTCCACTTCCTCTATCCGTACGGGAAAAACCTCATCTCCATCTTCTGCATCATCAACTCCGTCCAGCTCTACCGGACACAGGAAGAACGCCGCGCCTTTCTCTCGACTCTCCCTCACAGCGAGACGGCGATGGTCGTCCTTGGTGCAGCCCTCCTGATGGGCGGGTTCCTATTCTCATCTGAACTTCAAACGAAGCGCATCAGTGCGTTCCTGGCTGTTGCCTTGGTGTTCTATATTCTTACGATTGATGGAAATCTTCACTATTGGCATAAGAGAGTGAGATTGGAGTATTGGATGCAGATGAACATGGTCCTTAATAGTGCTACTGTTCTATGCAGTTTGATATTCATGGCTACATGATAGATTATCACACATCAGGTCCCTGTTTCATGGTACTCCCTATCAATAACACAGATCTATGACAAAATAGCTTTCAGCCAATCAAATTTGATGATTTCAGTAGCTTATAACAATTATTGCAGCTTATTTTCTTAATAAGTTTTATGAAACAGGGCCTTCTGACTATAGAACCAGAAACTCTTGTGTGTTTAAAAATCTCGCTTCCTTGCAAGTTGAAAAGAGTTCTAGTCCAGCTTCAGGAAAAAGTTTTGTGAAGCAAAATTATTTAATAACATGATACTTTCTTGCCGCAAAAATGGCCATTGCTCACAATTTGTGAAAATTTTCTGGTTTTATAGTATGCGTTCAGTAGCGCGTGTGCATTTTTTCTTTTGTTACATTAATAGTAATAACAATTCAACATTATAATCGAACTTGACCTATGCTCATACAGTTGAACCTTGTTGTAAAGAACACTGATATAACCAACTATCATAATAACAAGGTCATTTTGCCGGTCCCTCCTCTTTGTATTCCATTGTATTTTAGCCCTGATAGAAGGCAATGTGTCCCGTACGACAATGTCTTTTTCCACATATTTCATCAAAAAAATGAAGAATCTCGCGATATCATCATTGAATAATGGTGCTGTCTGGTATCACCACCTGAAGTCATGGTCATATCAAGAGATTTTTCATTTATGGATGAAATACAGTCAAACCTGCTTTAGCGACCACCTGTCTATAAAGACCACAATTTACGTTTCCCTTGAAAAGTGTTTCTCATTGAAACGTGTATTAAAGGAACCTGTCCATATAAGACCACCTGCTCATAAAGACCGCTTTTCTTGTCTCCCTTGAATGGTCTTTATATACAGGTTTCACTGTATATGGATAAATGTCATAAGTCATAGGGGACACTCTGCATGGAATCGCCCATTATCTGAATGGCCAAGATTTTGTTTCCCAATGTGACTGGGATATGAATACATCTACTAAAAAATGTTACCCGACATCGAGGCTTTAGATTTAATACTTTCATTTAAACTTTTGTTGAAGTGACTGGCATGAGGTTGAATCTTTGTTTTTAGACAGATGTTTTTTTAGAAAAGATATTACTCATTACACATGTACTAACTTTTATGTCTTCATATATATCTCATAATTCGTATGTTTGAATTTTTGCTTTAAATAACTATGATTTGACTCGTTTCAGTCTTTTGAGTTGAGAAGAATCCTTTTAATTTCACGTAGCTCCTTTGACCAAATTTTCATATGTCATGAAAGAAAAGCTGTTGAATGGAAAGAGATGGTTCTGCACAACTACATGTAACACGTTTATATTGTACTGGTTGGGTTCACCTTTGAAAGATGCTTTGTCATAGACTATCCTCTCTGTAAATGTTGCTTACCAATGCTGTGCTTATATTTCAATTGTGAATGTTATCTTTGGGCTGTATTCTTGGAAGCAGCCTATTTTTAACCTGGCTTAACTTAGTTCACTTATTCATGGAAGGTCAAGTTTCAACCCCAAGATCCGCTTGCACAATTTTAATTCTGTAACAAAATATTTAAACAAAATTATTAATTTGGTCATAAAATGGAAATGAGAAAGTAAATTTATAGTGACATGTCTTTTTGATTTCATTTAGTCACAGAATTATGGTGATTTGTTCAGGACGAAGAGGTTGACATTTGACACTCCATAAATTGGTAGACTAACTCCACCAACTTAAATCTCTTCTAAGTTCAGCAGCTTTACTTTCGGTAATTGATTTCAAACAAAGCGGTCTCTAAAAAGTATACTAAATATTTATCAAGTAAACAAGAATCTTGACAAAAAGTTATGGCAGCCTTTATCATTCAGTGAAAACTTTGTTACATTCTCTGAAACATCACTAAACATAAATTTATTTTGGGGGGCAAATACTTATCACATCTTTAAATTTTGAATAACTAATATTACATCAACCTAATTACTGGAAATACATGTACAATGTAGTTCATGACGTTAAAAAGAACACTGTAATAATGAGGTGATTTTTCTTTGTATTCTATTGTTTTTTAGCCCTGATATATCGAGATTTCAATATACAGAGGTAATTTGCTGGGTCCCAAGGACTTTGTTATAACGAGGTTCCACTGTACTAAATGTAAGAAACTCTTGTTTACATGTATATCAAGGTAATCTTGCGGGTCCCATATCGTTGCATTCTGCTGGAAAAGTGGAAATTTTCACGTGATTAATTTCTAGCAATCTGACAAGTAAAATGAATTTCACATGTTTTTGTTTTCAGCAAAAATCGACGTGAGCAAAATTATTTTTGTGTTTTGATTTTGCACAAATTTTTTGCCACCCGAAATAGGCAAGAAATTCCACACTGCGAAATATATTCCACGTTTGCAATATTGTTTATTTAGTCCTGATATAACAAGATTTCAATAAAAAAAAGCTATCAAATTTGTTTCTAGAAATTTGTAATAACGAGGTTCCACTGTATGAGAATGAATATAATGTATATTCACAGATACGATAATAATAAAGTATTTTCTGTTATTTGTATACAATCTTTTTAGGCAAACGAGAATTAAAAGACAGAAAGAATGATGAATGTATTCTCATGTATTTCATTTATCTTTTATTAAAATGCAAATGAAGTTAGAACTTGCACTCCATAAAGAAAAATTATTTTCAATACTTCTAAAGCACGCAATTTCTCGTTTAAACATTCAGATTGTTCACATAATTGGTACGAAAATATAAAAATTTCATAATTCACTTTCAAAATTCTGTTCTTATCTTGTCCTATGTACATGTATATACATAAATTTATATACAATTGATTCATGTTAGAAATATTTCCAAATAAATCATCTCAAATTAACAAATTTATACAAGAATATTGACAATGGAATGCTCATTATGTTTCCTGAAAGACTTAGCGTATAAAAAACAACATCACATATACATGTATGCACAAACAAGTGAGAGTGAGTTAACAGTGCCATTGACTGAAAATTGAAACTGTCTGTGGTTTTGGGTTGTCGATAATGATATTTAACAATTAAGAGTTTAGAAAGCTTGAAAGTTTGCGGAAGCACCATCTAAGGGATTAAACTTTCACGCTCTTTGATTGTTCCACCTTGCAAACCTATGAAGCTCAAATAACAGTTTCTTTCGAATGCAAAATGTAGTGAACTTTTGGCAAATTTACTCTGGGAAAAGCTTGCAGACCCCATGGTGATATAAGAATTTCAAGAGTTTGTGATTAAATGTACATACTACTATCATACGTGGAGGTCCATCTCAATTCACTAATCACAAAATGAAATTGACAAGTTATTTTGTAACCCATGCAAAATAAACAAATAGAAATCTTTGCATAAAATACTGTCCAAAGAAAATTTCACATTACTGGAACATGGTTAAATGGACAATGAGCAAAAATTGTTAAAATGAATGCGTCATACAGAGACTTCCCTACTTCAATACTCTCACATCACACAGACGAACACACTGATTATAAAATTTGGACGGAATATACAAATGACATTGTAAATAAATAAAAAAATTAAATAACAATGGCCATCTTGGGTGCCGCAGTATAAAAATATGGTACGTCTCTCCTAAAGTTTTACAACGAAGTACTGCATCTACCTAATCAACAATCAGCTTCCCCTATCTGGAAGCTAGTGACATGTATTTGTTGCTGTGGCAGACAAGTAATGAAGATTAACCCCTACAATGCCATCTATTCTGTGCCTTCCTTTTGTCTGGCCACCCGTAAATGACACGATCAGACTTGAACTTTGATGAGTGTTCAAACATTTTTATCCTACTTCCCTTTATTCTGAAGAATTTATTTCTACACTAAATTTATTCCCTCACATTACATAATGAATTCATCAAAAGTAATTCATACTTCCACCCCTAAATAATCTTAATGATTAAATAAACTTCCATTTTTTTAGGTTAACACTTTGTGGGTGGGAAATGCCATCCACCGCCAGCTGCATATATAATGCCCAGGTGGGAATATCCGCCAATGGCACGGTAGGGGTTAAAGACAACTGTTTATTTGCAACATGCATACCTTCGTTAAAATGCTGGAGAAAAGTTGTGTCAGAGGTATTGCTTAGGACCCTTAAAGCCGTATAAAAAAGTGCATTAAAAATGCTTTCCCATGTTCTAAATATATTGTATAAAAGCAGCCATTCTCATGTGAAAGTTGCATGAACAACTTATCATTAGCTACATTATCTACATGTATCTTTGTGCCATATGTCCCCCTTTAAACATTTGTGCATCAGAGGGCCTACAACATTTTAGGTTGTATACATATATTTGCAGACAGAAAAGCCTCTCAACGTACAAGAAATATGTACAGAATTGAAGATTTGTTATTACACCTAAATACCTCTCACTAAAATGAAAGTTGAAACAAATTTCAGAATACAGTCCCCCCCCCCCCATGTGTTTATAGTCAGTTACTTATACAGGATTCATAAGGGGAAACAGTATGTCAAAAAAAGGTAAATACTATGCACATGTATGCACTGTATGTACATGTACTGTATGTAGGTAAAATAAGAATTACACAAACAAAAACACACACTACACAAAATAACTACACAGATCTCACCATTGGGCCTACATTAACAAATACTATAGGGTTATTGTAACTGTAAGGATCAAGTTGAACAAAACTGAATTCAGCTTTGATTTTTAAGGACACCATAGATTTACAGGACTTTGATGTAGACTAGTCCCATGGAAAATAAATAGGTGAGCATGGATTCCAGGAAGGAAAGTTTGTTCTACATATGCATTCCTTATGTACTGAGTGTCAATAATCAAATTACCACCTTGTCTTCATGGATCATGCTTATCTACAGTAAAGGTTATGGTTACAGTAAGGGCAACACTTGGGGTTTCCCCGAGCCTAACCCAAACTAATGTTTTTTACCAAACATTTTTTTTCTTCTTTTATATATAAATATCATTATATGAAAATATATCATACCTGGTTATCATTTTTCACTGGTAATCAATCAACCAATCAATTAATAATAATTTATTTGTATTCTTAATTCATTCAGATGCAATGGCTCATCAGTGGTATAGAGCAGTGGTCTGACTCTTAACTGGGAGGACCCTGGGAGGACCCTGGTTTTGAAACCAAATGGATGTGGCAGTGCCCTTTGCTAAGGCATTAATACTCACTACCAAGTCCCTCGGAGAGGACTTAAAGCTGTCGGTCCCCTGGTTGCTTACTTACAAGCATACACATGCTTTCTTAGTAGTCAGTTAAAACAAACCATCAAAACCACGTACATTTCACGTGAAAGGCAGCAGGGCTGAATATTTCATGTTTACATGAACATCAACAAGTGAATGAGTAAATTACGCAATGCGTAATAAATGTCCCCGCCGGAAGTGCAGATCTGTGGAAATTAACTAGCCTGAACCTTAAAACTTCAGTGAAAAACTTTAGTGAATAAAATAATAATGTTACTGCATGCAAAAGAAGAGAATACCAACAATGCATGTATACAACTGAAATATAAAACATGAGAACATTATGAACCTTCAGCCATTTTGAATAAATTTGCATGAATAATAAATTTCAAAATTCTGTGTAGAAGTTTGGAAGCCCCCACCTAGCCCTATCAGATAAAACAATCGGAATCAAAATCTGATGTGAAATAGAGGAGAAGTAGCATTTTTTGTCAATTTTGAATAAATTTGCATAAATTTGCATAATTAATGAATTTCAAAATTCTGTGTAGAAGTTTGGAAGCCCCCACCCAACCCTATCAGATAAAACAATCGGAATCAAAATCCGATGTGAAATAGAGGAGAAGTAGCATTTTTCGTCAATTTTGAATAAATTTGCATAAATTTGCATAATTAATGAATTTCAAAATTCTGTGTAGAAGTTTGGAAGCCCCCACCCAGCCCTATCAAATAAAACAATCGGAATCAAAATCCGATGTGAAATAGAGGAGAAGTAGCATTTTTCGTCAATTTTGAATAAATTTGCATAAATTTGCATAATTAATGAATTTCAAAATTCTGTGTAGAAGTTTGGAAGCCCCCACCCAGCCCTATCAGATAAAACAATCGGAATCAAAATCCGATGTGAAATAGAGGAGAAGTAGCAATTTTCGTCGATTTTGAATAAATTTGCATAAATTTGCATAATTAATGAATTTCAAAATTCTGTGTAGCGGTTTGGTAGCCCCCACCCAGCCCTATCAGATAAAACAATCGGAATCAAAATCGGCCAAGAAATGACAGAGAAGTAGCATTTTCTAACATTTGAGCACACACGGACGGACGGACGGACGGACGGACGGACGGACACACACACACACGCACACACGTACGGAGCCCGTTTCATAGTCCCCTCACGAACTTCGTTCGGCGGGGACAATTATGATGAAACATATTGACATTTGTTTAAAAACATGCTAAAAATGTTAAAATGACAGCAAGGATATACATTTATATGTACAGTAATAATACACCATTACAATTATTACAATCAAATTGTATTGCATAATAAATATTTCAAATCAAGCCATTAACCCCTATCCACAACATAATAAGGGTATACAATTAAACATTGTTTAACATAGGACCAATAGTGAGTGGGACAAATGGGTGTAATTGTCAATCTTCTATGTACATAATACATACTGAATTAACCCTTTTGAGACAATTGACCACATTTTGTGGTTTGGCTCAATAACTTTTGATTCAGAGCTCTAACAAATATACCAGATGAATGAGTGAAAGAGCAAAAATTTCTGCACACACTATGTCAATTTTTGTTGCTTGACCATATTGTGTTTGATGCCAGGAATTTTTAAGACAAGAATAAGCTTTAAAATCCTTAAATTGGCAACACATTGAGAGGTTCAAAATCATTATTTTTTATCAAAATTGGCAATTTTTTCAACTTGTTGACAACATTTCTAACCATGTATATTGTTTTCAAACACATTGCACCTTATTACAACCATGTAGCACTAAAAGAAAAATATAATTGTTGCCAATTTGAAGAACAAAATGTGATCAATTTAGCCCTTAAATAATTCCTGTCCTGAAAGGGTTAACAAGATAAGAGTATAGAGTGGACGGATTTGATTTAACTTATAAGTTGCATATTAAGCAACGGTATATTTGACACCAAGGAACACTGTTAAGCACGTTATTTGTATCTAATCAAGGTTTTGTTTGTTCATATTGGTATTCATGTTGCTCCCATAATAAACCACACATCATGGGTGCCCTAAGTAACACTTTGAGGATAAAGTTCTCCTGAAGGCACTTGCTATCACCAATACCAACTGGGAACACTCCGCTCCGGACAGGACCAAGTTGCCTTCTTTCATTCTCCACCGTGGTGCTAAAGCCTGGGAAGAAAGCCTCATGAAGCACCAATGTCTGCCCTTGTGCTAACTAAATATTGCTTGTGATGTACCTCGATACACATCTTCGGATCTACCATACAGCGCTGTGTTCTTTAGCAGTTTAAAAATACTTTCAAGCTCTGATCATAATTCTGTATGAGCATCCACACTCCTTCTCTTTCTTCTCCTGCGTCTCGAGTCAGGATAAGTGACTTCAAACCTTCCTGCATCCAGTGTACTTGGTACAAACGATGCCTCTCCTATGATCATACCATGATTGTCATACAGGGAATCGTCAACTAACATGGTGGAACCTGGGAAAGAAGAAAAGGTCAAAGGTCAAGTATGTACAGAGCTGCAACCTTTCATTAAAAGCAGAATTACTATTCGGCAAAGTCTCTTCATAATGATAATCCCAGGGCCACAGCTACCCCACAATGCAACAAATAAAGATGACATCTTCCTTATCATATACTTTATTTATATATGTTTCATGTAAATCCACACAGATTAATCAACCAGGCAGTCAAGTGAATGTTTTAATATACAGCCCATTATAATGACCAACATTGGTCGCCCCACTTACACATATATTAGTGGAGTTCTATTTTAAAGTAGCTGGGCAGCAACTGAAGAAAACAGCTTTTTAAAAAATTCAAAACAATTCAAAACACTATTATCTTGAAAACATGGAAAGAGATCATTTAAGCCTATGTTGGGAAGAGGAACTGCAGTAGATCCTGGGTTCAAGTCTCATGGAACTCACCATCACTCTCACTATCCATGGCATAATGACCATCTAGTAGTTTCTTGTGTTTCTGCCAGTCAAGTCCAGCAAGCTGCATATGTTCTTCTATCTCAGAGTCCAGTAGAGCTAGACCCCATACTCGAACCTCGTCCATAGTTCCCTCAAAGAGATTACTGCTGTTATCAGTTCCAAGATATAAATTCACATCAGAGTCCTGTAAGAGGAGATTCATAATAATGATGGAAAGGATATTCAGTTCTTGTATTACCCATGTACAATATGATACGTGATCTGTATAACGTATGTATGTGCTTCTAAAGGACTTTGGATATTATTACCCCGGCTTCAGCTCCAGCAACCGTAGCCCTCAGTATATTCAAAGAATAACTCCGACCAGGTACCCACTTACTACACCTGGGTCGAGTGTGGCAAATGTAGATTAATGTCTTACAGGGTGTTAGTGCTGCGGCAGGGATTCGAACCCTGCACCTTGTGGTTCACGGTCCGGAGACTTATCCACTAGACCACAACCCTCACATAAAAATCATTTAACCCACTGCCTACGGGAACCGAGTGGCCTGTGTATTAAGTCTATGGGAATGAGAGAATTCAGTAGTCAACGGGTTAAAATACTGCTAGAGCTTTAAGGTTTGATCATAATTAAGGAGAGAATATGAAGCTTGGAGAGGGAGAGAGGATGGGAGCAATAGAAATAAAGAAAGTGAGAAGAGAGAGAGAGAAAAAAAATATTAAGAGACATAGGGAGAGAGAGGGACTCACATAGTGATCACTTAAAATACTGCTACATGTATAATTTTAAGGTTTGGTTATGAGAGAAAATATGAGGCTTGGATACAGGGACAGAGGACAGGAGAGATAGAAATAGAGAAAGTGAGAAGAGGGAGATTAAGAGACATAGGGACAGGGAGAGAAATGAAGGGAGAGAGAGAGAGCAAGACAGATAGGAAAACTGGGGCCAGTTTCTCGAAACAGTAATAAGTGTATGATCATGGACACTCCCATTAACACACATTTCTCTGGGATGTCCACGAACTAGTTTACAGTGGTTTCGAGACACTTGACGCAGACAGAAGACAATTTGAAAAAATTTGTTACCTACCCAAGTAAGAGCTGGTACACTGCTGGTTTGACCTTCTGATGTTCCATTCACAAACACAGATAAGATGCATTCTGGTTTGAAAAAAAAATACATAAAATAGCCTCACTATCTTAAAACATAAATTCAAACTTGGTTACAAAATCCAAAGGTAGGCTGACTCTTCACTTTAATTGCATGGATCTACATGTAATATAGTTTGATTAACTCACACTAAATTCATATACAAATTAAAACATCAATATAATTTCACATACATGTAGATCAAAAAATAATTACAATTTCTGTAAAAGGCCCAGATTACTCACAATACATGAAGTTTGAGCTGAATGAATTGATGTTGTTGCACTGCTAGTTAAAAAAAGATATTTGGATAAACAAACCTTGAGCATCTAGCCTGAGAGCTACATGGTTCCATGCATCCTCTACCAGTGGAGCGCTTGTAGCATTCACATAGAAACTACCATACTTCCCATGGACAGAGCTGAAACGATATAAAACAATCAAATAAATGGCTATGATTTCACTGTGGACTGCTTGTAGAAAGCTTTTTGGGCTGATTTCATACATGCTAGCTATCCACAAATTATTTTTCCGGTGATTGCATGGTCCCCTGAAAATTGCAGTGTGGGGATGTTTGTGGTATAGCGGTTCATTCACTTGACTCTCAATCAAAAGGTTAAGGGATCAAAGCTTTGCCCGGTGAGTATGACATTAGATAAGGCATTTATCTATGGTTGTCTTTCTCCACCCAGGTGTTAAATAGCTTTCTAGCAGGATTTATTCCTGGAAATGCACTGTGATATGGCCCCTGGAGCTTAAGCTAGGGTACTAATATCCAAACCCTTGGGAAGCGAACAGGGATGTTATAGCATAAAATTACATGCCCTGTACAAGAACTGGTTATTATCGTTATTATTAACATTATCATGAAAACCAAATATTAAACCATTCAATGCACCTACCCATCTTCTATGATAAGATATAAACTGTTATCTGCCGCTCCAAACACCGGTAGTGTTGAGGTTGGATATCCAGCCTCTAGATAGCACCATGCTTCTAATGTAAAACTCTCATCAATATCTAATGTCTGTATACCAGGTAGTATTACATAATCATCGGAACCATCAAACTGAAGAGCTTGGTTCAACCTAGTACAGAACAGGAAAGAAATTATGGAAGGTTAAGGACCAGCAAATATTGAACATGCCATCACAACTCAAAACAACATTTGGTTAATGTGAAATTCAGCTGCAAATACCAATCAAAGGGTCATATGATTGTGATGTATATTGTCATTTGGTATTTTATATAGGAAACACTCTCAAGAGATGAAATATTTTTCTGTAAAATATAAGGTGATTATCATTAGGTAGTAAAAAATTCTTGATTAAGACATTTCCACAGCTAATGGCCATTCAGACTGTTGACTAACGTAAAAACCATTTATTCAGTTTTGGTCTATCATTATGCCATATACATCATACTAATCAAAATAGTTTCTTTTATTACCCCAGGATAAAATGGAAATTGAACAGAACATTAATCAGTGAACTAACTTTCATCAAGTATCTAGCATTTGTGCTCCATCTATTGCCATTTTGCTCTTCCTTTCGGTTCCAAGACTTTTGTTGAATATAGTCTTAAATTTGCAGGTTGATTCGATTTGATTTGATTTATTCATTTATTCACCACTCATGTGTTGGATTGCCCTTGTCAGCCAATAGCTGTTTTTCTAAGGGGTTTGTAAAATGATTATCTACTCTAAGCCAAAAGGGGGCATTATTACTGAGTCAAAGTATATGAGTAAACATCCTTCTGGTTCTTGACAGAGGATACACATGCAACAACCTACACGCATATCGGTAACATTCATATGTCCAGAGGGTTTACATATATAGACTATATAAATGTACATGTATATAAGTAGTAGATTTTGGAATTATGTTACAACACACTTGCTGAGTAAATTATAAATGAAGACATTTATGTAAATAGTCTGTATATGTACAAGAAATGTATTTAACATCGTAGCTTTCTACTTTTCGTAATTCACTGTTAACTATTATCAATCAATGCAATGGTAATTCAATAATTGTATGCTGAACTTTACTAAAATACTTGTTTTTCTGTTGTGGGTTAGACTCGACTAGCAGATGTGATATTATCTGGCCCCTTTTATCATCCAATGCTTTTCTTCTTTTACATGTAAATATCATTGTATGAAAATGTATTGTTCATAAATTTTTTTGGTGGTAAATAAAACAATCAATCAATCAATCAATCAAAAGTCTTAGTTGATAATAGACACTGGTAATCCTACAGCACAAACCTGTCAGCACACTCGTATTTCATATGAGAGAAGACGACATCAGGCTGATCATAAACAAAGACACCAAGACGACCTCCCAGGAAGGTCGAATCATAAAGGTCACCAGTATCTGTCAAGGTCACGTCACCTGACTTGATGGTAACTCTGAAAACACAGACCCGAAAAGAAAACTGGTATCAGATGAGGAGTTGAGTGGAATATAGCCCTCTTTGCTTTCAATCACTCTGTTGACATGCGTAACCCTTTCCCACCAGAATTTTGAGCAATTCTCAAAAGTAAATTTTCAAGCATTAACTATTAACTTTCAATGAGTTTTTTCTTGAGCAAACTGGGCAAAGCATAGGAATAAACATTATATTGAAGGCACAGGTTTCTTTATGAGGAAGAATTTTCAAGCCATTCTGAGCCTAAACAAAATGTTTAACACTCAAATGTTTGGGTGGGATTTGCCGCCCATGGCATGCCCACAGCCCACAGCATGTTAGCGTTTAATCCCTACTTTGTGTTTTCCTTTTCTTTTTAAATTATTACCCTGAACAAATTATTATTCACCAATGCATTATACCTTCATTACTATAAAAAAAAGTCCTATGGCAATCAAATTCAGTCATGCTCTCTTCCTTGCATCCTTTAGATGATTGTACAATGAGAACTGTACTTAAACATTATCAGCATCATCACCATTATCCTCATCATTACTGCCACCATTAATCACTGTCATCACCATCATTACCATCATCATCATCCTCACCACCACAATCATTATTATCAGCATCACCACCATCATCATCGTCATCAACATCGCAACCAGGATGCATCATCATTATCATTAATTATAATCATCACCACCACCATCATCATTACCATCACCATGACAACTATATAAAGCCATTCCATACCTCATAAGCCCAATAGATGGTCTATAAGTGAGTCTCCACAGGTAAGCTGTCCTATGTTGCCATCCCTGCATTAAAGGGTCATGCCACATCAATTCTACCTCATTGGTTGTTGTGTAGGAGTGCCAAAGAGCATTGGCTAAAGTTGTACTGGGCCCAGATGTTGAGTGTACCTTCTGTTGACCAAAACAGCAACGCAAAAGTTATGGAACATTCATTAAAATATTTCACAAAGTCTATACATTACAGGCAGGAAGTCGCACACTTTATTATCATTCTGAGCTTGAAAAAAATACCTTCAAACAATAAAAATACGAGCTTTTGAGCATTTATACTCAAATTTACACCCAGCACTTAAAGGTTACAAAGTACATGTATGTTGTAAGTCAATCTATGAAGTTACAATAGATTAAATAAAAGTGTAAACACAACTTGCCTTAATCTGTAATCCTTTGATACCAGCATACTGAGTATCTTTGTTGAGATTGGTGTGTTTCCACATCGCTACATAGAACTTTCTATTGCTCTGGTAACCAAAAACAAAGCCCATGTAGTTACCACCATCATCACCGTTCACATACATGGTGCAACGGAAGTCAACTGGTCCAAGGGTATCGTAGCCAATCAGCATCACAGGAGATGAGATTGAGGAGGAATTAAACAAATGAACCTCCTTGCCCTGGGAAAGAAAAGACAAAAAAAGTAATTCAGAGACACTGAAATACATCAAGGGAGAGAGATAGAGAGATTAAGGGAAAGAGAGAGAGAAATACACACATACACATACACACACACACAAAGGTGAGAAACATAGAGGATAAGAGAAGAAAAATATACTGGTGTGAGGGTATCATAACCAATCAACATCAAAGAGGATGGAATGGATGAAAATTTCAAATGTAAGTAAGGTGCAAAATTTTGCTTGGACACCTTTTTCTAACATCTTAAAATAAGAAAAGTAACCAAATCAGCAAATCTTTTGACCTGAAACCTTGCAAAAATCGTCATGCCAAAATTAAGCATCATCAACAATCGACATTTTCCAGACAGACACTCCTACAGAAAGCACAACTCCACAATGTTTGATTAAAAACAAATTACAGTGACTTACTAAATCTGTTAAATACCAAGATGGCCGATCATTGACCATCTCCAGGTTGACTGAGATGTAGGGGTCAAAGGTCGTAGTGTGGTAGCGATTACTCTTAGGACAGATATCATTATCATCTATTACTCCATCATCATCATAGTCTGTCTCGCATACATCCCCTATGAGGTTACCTACAACAGGACACAGAAAACCAAAAGGTGGCACAAATAGCATTATTAAAATGTATCTAAAAGATGTTTTTTAAAATTTATTTCAGTTAGAGAATATCATTAAAAGAAAGAGAGAAAAGGAGGAGAAAGAGAGAGAGATAAAGAGATAGAAAGGGTAAAAGAGAGATTACATACCATCATCATCATCCTGGCCAGTGTTGGGATATAGAGGGCAGTTGTCAGAGCCGTTTGGCACTCCATCACCATCTTTATCATCATCACATTCATCACCTTTAGAATTGATAGAGATAAATGATCATGTTACAATAGATATCTTTAACATGTATAAGTACATGTAACACGATAAAAACTACTTTCGAAAAAATAAACTCAAGACAATTTCAATAGCCCTGTCTATCACATTTAGAAATGTGCGAACATTATAATGGTGTATTACGTAATCCCAACCTAATTTCTATGGGCAGTACAATAGGCCTTTGAAATTGCCTTTGAGTTTATTTTTCGAAAGTAGTTTTTATCGTGTTATGTACATACAAGAATAGAAAATTATATCAATCTATCGATCCTTCCACTCTCTCTCTCTCTCTCTCTCTGTCTTTCTGTCTTTCTCTCTCTCTCTCAATTTCTCTCAATTTCTCTCAATTTCTCTGTATATCTTCTCATGCCACCAATTCAAATTGAAAATACGAAATCATGTGCCGTGATCCACAAACAAAAGAAGGGGCAGAGAAGTAACAAGGCCTCGTATTACTCAGAGAATTAAAATGTGTATACTCATACAGTGGAACCTGTTTTTAAAGAGCAGTGTTATAAAAAACTCTCGTTATAACAAGGTAATTTTGCTGGTCCCATTTCTTTGTATTTCATTGTTTTTTAGCCCTGATATAACAAAGTTTCGATATAAAGAGGTAATTTCCTTGGTCCCAAGGTGTTTGTTATAACGAGGTTCCACTGTAACAAATTTCAATGAAGACAGGAATAACATAATTTAATACAATAATATAAAAAACATATGTATCATCTTAAATTTGTTCATCTGCCATTTTCACATCTAATGAAGATAGCGCAAAATTATGACAAATCTCAATTTTTCCTTGCCCCTTCACAGTAAAAACTAACAGACACATGTATGGAAAGGCATATGATTGTCATGGTAAAGGTATACAGGATTTAATACAATACATATTTACACAAACATGCCAATATTAAAGGACTTATTTGTCATCTATAGAAGATATGAAACAACTTAAATATATGTACATGTATCTAGGCACTATTGGAGGGTTTGCGCGTGTGTGCGTGTGTGTGTGTGTATGTGCACCCATTTAAAGCGATGACATATGCATGAACTTTACATTCGGACCGATGACACACAGCGAACCGATGACGTCATCGGTTGGCAGACCTGCGCAGTTAGACCCAAATTACATGCTTTTGCATATAGGGGTAGGTCATCAGTTAGTGTTACACGAACAAGTCGTCGGTTGTATAGTAAAATTTCAGACGGGTCATCGGTTATGCGGTTGAATTCTACACACACAGGTCATCGGTTATGCGGTCAAATTCTAGGTTGTAAAAGATGTCATCGGTTAATATGCGCGCACAGGTATGTGTGTGTGTGTGTGGTGTGGGAGGTGCATGTGGTTGTGGGTATATGTGTGTGCATGCATGTGGGTGTGTGTTTGGTTGTGTGTTCACTGTTATCTGTGTATATATTCTTTATGACCATTATCTCTCTCTTTCTTTCTCTCTCTCTCTCTCTCTATCTCACTGTCACAGAATATCAATCTGTTTCTCTCCCTCCAATAATCTCTCACCCTTTTTGTCTATATGTCTCTATCATTTTTTATCTAGATCGTTTTATCCCTCTCTATCTCACCCTCAGTCTATTTCTTTCCTTCCATTAAGATCTATCTCTCCCTCTCTCTCTTCTCTTTATCATCATCAAGTAAAGATAATTAATGATGAAATATATACAGCAAATAACATACCAATGCCATCACTATCTGTATCTGTTTGGTCTGCATTTGGTATAACCAAACAGTTATCAGCAATGTCGATAATACCATCTCCATCACTGAAACAAAATAAGAGAATGGGGAGAAAATAAATAACTTTCACTATGTACATGTAGCACTTAAATATCACGCTGTATAAGAGTAAGTGAGATTAACAGAAATATTACCTTTTCTTTTTTCAAAGAGCAATTTTGGAACTGTTTCTGCCATTCTATCCTCAACTTAGAGTCATCAAACAAGTGAATAATTTGGTATTGATCAATCACTGTAAAGCAAACACGTTCTCCGACTATCTAATCATTAATCTGCGCCCTGTACAAGTACCTAACCCAGAGCTACTGTGCTAACTCCTATTGTGCCAGCCATTAATCCCCCTATGTCAGGTTTAATTTGGGGTGCTTACGCACGAACAAACAATGCGACTGTACATTACGTGGCACTGCTATGGAGGCTCATGTACAAGGCTTTGGCACTCCAGCACGCATTACTACACATGTACGAAGCAGCTCTACGCAAATTAGTGTAAAAAGTTTTGGCAGATTATGGGTTCATGAAATATGTCAAGAACCTTTTGATACTTTCCAAAGCCAAGATAAACATTATACCATAATGTGATATGCATAATACAAGAATAGAATTTTATTATGGTATCGTTAATATTAATATTATTACATAGCTACAAGTACAAGAATGATGAAAGATGCAATTGAAGACCTGAATATAAAAACGGCCGAAGTCCAATTTTTGGCCAAATTGAGTTAAACATGGGAAATTGTTGCTTATACATGAGCCCATCTTGTGTATAAATGATAAACTTGAATTCCCCCCGAAGTGCCTAAAACGAATGAGTGAAATCTAGTATGAATGTAAGAATGACCCAAGTCCAGGACTTGGGTCAGTTTTACATTCATATCATAGCGCCCTTTGGCATAACACATACATTGTGCCCTCATTTAACACACAAATACACACGCGCTATCCCATGAATTAACATGCTAGGTGATGAGGGGACGTTGTGCCGTAGTATGCAACCACAGATTTGTAAGCCATACTGATTAAAAGCTGAAAAAAGTAACACAACTCTATTATGTATTCTTTCTAGAAGACCTATGACTACAGTAGCCTACTCTGTATAATGTTTCAAAGAATGACCCAAGTCCATGTGATTAAAAAAACGACCCAAGTCCATCAAACAAAAGGACCCCTCCACAAGTAACGTGAATGTTAATCATGATAACAATGTACATTTAAATTTGTATTTGTGATGTTGCTTTACCATCATAGTCAAATATAATGTTATTGGACAAATTTTAAAAAAATAAAGTCTTTTTTAGTTTACTCGAAATGACCTACCATGGACTTGGGTCGTTTTTATATTCAGATACTCAATTCTTACCGGTCTATATTTGTACCATCATAATCATCACACGTATCTCCGTAGCCATTCTGATCTGTATCGGTCTGAGCCGCTTTTGAGTTATCAGGACAATTATCACAGACATCACCAACTCCATCACCATCAGTATCTGTCTGATCGGTGCTATTGTATAGAGGGCAGTTATCAGAGGTATCCAAGATTCCTATATCACAGAAAGGTATACAAGAGAGTCAGGGGTTAAAGGTCAAAGAATGGTTTACAAGCGGGTGAGGGTTGAAGGTCAGTATAGTGCTATTGCACTGAGGACACCTATGAGAGGTATCCGGTACTCCTATTTAAAAGAAAGGTTTACGAGTGTGTTAAGGGTTAAAGGTCAAAGAATGGTTTACAAGTGGGTCAAGGGTTAGAAAGTTGGTATATTCTGATCAGTGCTATTACATAGAGGACAATTTTCAGAGCTGCCAAGGATTCCAAAATGAAAGGTTTTCAAGTGTCAGACAAAGATTAAAGGTCACATGCAGAAAAGATTCATGAGGAATGACAGTGTGATCTTGATGATCTTTTGGAAAGAGACAAATTCTGAAGAAATGTTTTCTTTCTTTCTTGAAACCTCCTGAATAAAGGGTTTGACAAGATTTGCCTAAGTAAGAAACAAAAGCAATCTCACATGATGACCAGGTGATAGAGGAGAGAGAGGGAGATAATCACAAAGACGGACTGACAGAGAGATGGAGACACATGAAGGGTGATGAGACAAGCAAACAAAGGGAGAAACTGAGACACAGACATACATATCTAAATATCAAGGTACACACAGAGAGAAAGAGAGAGTGAGAGAGAGAGAGAGAAAATTCGAGAGGGAAAGAGTGAGGATAAGAGAGTGAGAGCAAGAGCAAAAGAGAGTTAGAGAGATAGAGAGGGATAGAGAGGGATAGAGAAAGAAGGAGAGAGGAAAATATGGATGGAATACAATGAGATAGAGGAAGGTAAGAGTATGATGTAACACAAGGAAAACAAATGAAAATAATGTTAAGAACTACATCTAACTTTATATAAACCCATCTGTTACACAAAATATTAACTTGAAAACTCTTACCATCTCCATCATCATCGTCATCGCACTCATCACCCTCTCCGTCACCATCTGTATCGACCTGGTCAGGGTCATAGGTCGAAGGGCAGACATCGCAAGCATCACCGTAGCCATCTCCATCAGTGTCCGCTTGATTCTGATTGGATACATACTGACAGTTATCCTGTAAAACAAAGAATAGTAGTGACTATTATGATAACAGTAATGACCATATAGCCATCTCTATCGAGTGTCAGCTTGATTCTGATTAGAGACATATACTGACAGTTATCCTGTAAAATGAATTAAGATCATGATATAAAAACAATAAAATGATAATATAAATACTATAAGCAATGATGATATGTAAACAATAGCAATCATAAGACAATTCTACTATACTACAGTGAACTGCAAAAGAATTAGTGGAACTCACATGGTGTAATGTAATTTATTCCACAATTTTTCTAAAGAAACTGAATTTTTGCAGAAACTCAGATTTTTAAAGAAAACTTTTCTAAGGTGAATATGTTCATGTACATCCATAACGAAAAATTATGATCACTATAAAAATGATATTAGTAACATAGTGGATATAATAAAATAGATGAAACTTATGACGATTCATTAAAAGTAATGAAAAAGTTAATAACAGAATCATTTCAAAATAAAAATAATGATGATAGCTATGAAATTTTTAAAAGTAATGGCAACTTTCTTATTGATGGCCATGTTCTAGGAGCTATCTTATTTTCTACAGTAAGAAAAAGGTCTTAATCACATTTCCCCCTCACCTCATCATCATAGATATTATCATTGTCGTCATCCCTATCGCATTCATCACCGATCTGGTCATCATCGACGTCCTCTTGACCACTATTTGGTACAAACTCACAATTATCAGCCTTGCATTCATTACTAGAGCCATCGTTACATTCAAGTGACTCAACGGGTCGACCGTCCATGTCTATATCTACGCCACAGAACTCGCCGTTACCAGCAAAACCATCGTTGCACTGCAAGAAAAGTTCACATCTATTAAGGTTATTCAATTTATGAAACATTCTAAGATATGCTAATTCATCTGCATATTTCTGTGGACTTGTACAATCAACATATGATACAAGTTCTAGATGTACAGTTGCACCGAAATGAATAAAAAAGGAGAAGGCTCCACTACCCTCAGGACATTTCACCTTCTCTAAATAAAAACTAGGTTTAGACATTATATTAATACCAAAGGCATTCTGTTGCATCTCTCATATTTTTTGCTTGCACATGTACTTCAAGTTATTTATTTTCATTCAGCTCATATTCCCTAAATTATCACTGTTGTGTTCCAATCACTTTGTTGTTGTTTTTTTAATTAAGAGTGACAAGCAAATGAAGTCCACAAATGATCTCTTCTATGACTGACTTCATCGGGTTTGCTTACCTCACAGGTAAATGTTCCAGCTCCTGTTGATGTACAAGTTGCATTGTCATGGCAATTATCCAAACTCAACACACAGTAGTCTCCTGGTGTACAACCTACGACAGTGTTGCCAAGGTAACCAGGAGGGCATGTACCACAGGAGTAACTCCCCTTTACAACAGAAAAAAAACAAGCAAATATAATCAATAGTGATAAGACTATACTATGCACTAAATGTTGGGATAATTTTCTTCCATGCTTTATATTGAGGGAAAATCATTATCCTTTAATATCTATCGGGATAGCTACAAGGAAGTAGAGGAACAAATTCAGAACACTCTGTGCATAAGCTGTCATCATACCTACATGTACTCCTTGCATGTTTACACCTAAAAGATAATAAGCTTGGATACCGACGTATGGTCGATTTAGAACACAAATGAAAAATGCTTTTATAAAAGAGGCATTGAAATTCCTGGTTATGAATGACTTACCACTGTATTAATACATTCCACATCTGGATCACATCCACCATTGTCTACTGCACATTCATCAACATCGGAACAAACCTAGAAATCATTAAATCATCAAAGAAAATTATTATTCCAAGGGTAGATTTCGACAGTATTTTTTTCTTCTTCATATTAGAAATACATGCATTTTTAACAAAATATTTCATACTTTCCTAAAGTAGTAACACATTCATTATCTAAGAATGAATATAAGTTTGAAATTCAAAATGCGAATTTGATAATACATATATGTATCTTTCCTTTACAACCAAAGATTCTTCCCATCTTAAATGTCTCACTATGCACAATTTCATTTAAAATCCATTTTCATTACAGCTCATCTTGATTTATGACAATACAACTAAAAAACGTTGCCGAGTGTAAACAATTATTTTGAAATCCCAGATCTTAGAGCTCAATTTCAATTGTGTGCTGTAACCATTTCCACTCTTTGATGCGAACATACCTGAGGGTTTGCCTTGGCATAGTCCAGTCCTATGCCATGAGGTGTATCACCCTCATAACCAAGAGGGCAGGCTCCACATTCAAAACCAGGTTCAAAGTTCACACAGGCGCTGGTGTTGAAACATGGATTTGCTTCTACACACTGTAAAAAAAAACAGAACAGAAATGAAACACTTTTTACAGGTGAATACTGATGAAGTACATTTAAATACAAACAAATGTGGGTTCTCATGGGGGAATTTGACACCTCCTTGCCCCCCCCCCCCCTCTCTCTCTCTCTCTCTCTACTTACCTCATTTACATCCATACAGTTATCTCCTGTGCCTGTGTATCCCTTAGGACAGTCAAGACATCTGTATGTTCCTGATCCTCCAGTATTAACACAGACCACACCCTCTGTGCACGGTCCAAGATCTGAGTAACAAGGACCTAGATCCAAATGGACACACATGCACAATGTCAATTTAATCAATAATGTGCTAGTAAATTCAAAAACAATTATCACAATTGCAGTTTCCATAGTAAGATTCAGGGTTTCATATCTGTGATTCATAGTTAGATTGGGGGAAAAGAATCTGTTCCACTAAAGAAATGGAAATAACAAGTTCGATCCCACCGCTGCCACCATATAACCCAAACATCATGTCAAAGGCCATTGGATTAACTATTACCATCTCACCAATTAAATTTTACACATTGATAAATACTGAATCACATATTGAGGGACAACTACTAAATTATCCTTCTTAAACATAATAAAAGATGAAACTTGTTTGAACTATGAAAGTCGATCAACTTTTTTGGATGACAGCTTTTAAGACTGAAAACGATGTTGGAAGTCTGTGCTAAAATTTTCAAGAAATCAAGTATCACTGGTTAAAGAAGACTGAATAAATTAATGAATAATGAAAGACATGTAGATGAACCAAGAAAAACTCTTTGTCACCAAAGTCTACAAACATAACAAACACTGATTGCTTTATAAAGCTTTAAATCATATATATAATAAATATGGACAAAACTTTGAGGGTATACACTCACAGTCGGCCTCTGATAAGCAGGTCTTACAGACATCACAGGTCCCTTCTGAATATTCGCTGGTCTGACAGGGAGCACACTCCCTCTTTCCTTCTGTGCTACTGAACCCGCTATCACAACACTCACATTCAGATTGCTCTGTATTGTTGTTATATGAACCTGGAGCACACGCTTTACAAAACTCTACATGAAAATGAAACAAAGAAATTGAGGAAAAATTATTGGATTTTAATTTTACTATAAAGACTAAGAAAGCTTGTATTCTTGTACACTGGCTGTCAGTAAACACAATGTTCTATGCCACCCAATATTTCCAATAACAGCCACTGTCTTTCTTATATTCATAATAATTATATGAAAAAATTTCTCCCAATGCTCTTTTACTTTACATTATTGTTTTCTTCTTTTTATTTCTTTACAATCCTGTATTAGATTCTCTTCTGCCTTGCTTCCATATACACTCTCAACCTCTCTCAGTCTCTCTCTCTCTCCCCCCCCCCCCCCCCTTCATTCTTTCTCTTCCTATCTTTCTTTTATTCCACCTCATCTCTTTTATTTTATCTCAACCTATTTCTGTGGCAATCTCATCTCTTTGTCTCTCTCTCTCTTACCTTTTTTTTTTGTTTTGGTTCTCTGTATTTCTTCTCAGACTTTCTTTAATTATACTCCTCTTTTGTTATAGACATATACATACATCTATTTCATGATGGAACAGTACTCAGGGCATGATAGGGTCCGTATTTTACCTGTATCATAACCTTGAGAGAACGTTCCTGGTCCACAGATTGATTTGATGCCATCAAAGCAAGCCGACCCTGCTTCACATGTTGTACACTCATCAGGACAGTACTATATGGAGTCATAGGAAAACACAGCAAATGAATGATGGTCTTGAATACATGTTGTCATCCCATGAATTGGACTCAGTCAAAGAGATAAAAACTGAAACAATTCAACAGTAAAAAGAGTGCTAATAACTGAAAAATATTGTTGTACTGCCCAAACATTGAAGGTTACTCCCATCAATCACCTCAAAAAAATTGACAGATTAGCTTAAACTCCTACAAACAAAATAATCAGAAAAGCCAGTGCACATATGTACATGTGCATAAAAATGTCAAAACATATATATTTCAGGAAAACAAATTGAATAGAACTAACATGGATAGTCACAAGAAGACTTTATTGGCATTTCTGGAACAAAATAAAAGCTGAAAATACAAATTCAGTTGAAATGAATAAAAAATGAGGAAAACCTTTGAGTTTACTATTTTAATAAGGAATCAGGCTTCAGAATCTTTATCTTCAGTTCAGTTCAGTTCATTTATTTTACCAATATCAAAATACAAAGCAAACAAGATAAAATACAAAGTATATGGTAAGGACCAAATTGAAGCCAGAGCTTGTTGAGGTTGGCCCTTTTACATTATCTATGTCTACTTACTGTGGTATTACATGTTGCATAGGTGTAGGTTGGGCAGTGAGTGGCATATCCTTCCTCACAGAGCTGAGAGGAAAAAAATAGGAAATTAATCAATCACATCAAATGTTCTAATATACATGTACAAGTTTTTCATAGTCTACAGTAATTAAAATACAAACTTGACATTTATTTTCGTACAGAATATTGATGCCAGCTCTGACAGGACAGACTTTCCAACTAGTCTTAGATATCATATGTATGCGTTTGTGCGCTTTTTTCTGGAAAATCACACATGTAATTCAGTTATAGTGAGCAAGTGATGAAAATCATCTGATAGCTGTTAAATTTGTCCATGCCTATTATGTAAGGGTTTACATGTATGTTTATATTGTTTTTGTTTGGAGCCAGAAGGGCGTTTTAAACTTGAACACAGAGTTAACGCCCTTCTGGCTCTCAACAGACAATATGAATCCCCCAAACATTACAAAATGTATGCCATCTTATAGAAATCATTAGAGTAAATATAACAAAATTACATGCTGCCTTCAAGTGTTCTTGCCTATGGAAGTTTTGTTTTGCATTGGAAAAATATAAAAAATTAGAAATCTATGCTATTTTGCAATATCATTATTGCAAAATATGATGAAAGACAAAGAATTGAATCCTTGGAATGCCTTACCCATCCAACAGGACATGTAGTACACTCTGAGGCATGACCAAATGAATGTTCAGTAGGAGAACGATCACAGTCATCTGATGGAGGATCACATCGACCACATGGACGTTGAAGACCATCCCCTATACAGTAATTGGTTGTCTCACATCGCTCACACTGAGATAAATCTATACAGAATAAAAGATACATGTAGACATATATCACTTTACAGGGGCGCTGCAGACCATCCCCTACGGGGTTATCCCAGTGGACTGACAGCCCATTAGACCAACCTTTATAAACATTCACTTAGACTGACAGCCAACAAGACAGACATCGTATGAGACTGACAAAACAAGGAAAATACACAGAAAATACAGAAAAAAAGCAAGTTCTAAAAGGTCCGTGAGACTGTTGGCCTACAACAAGGACAGCCCACACGGCCGACAAAACAAAACAAAACATAAGGAAAGATAGACAAATGTTGGCCTAGTGAACCCTCTAAAAAGTGGCTAGAAGGCCCACAACACTTGTTATTCTTGGCTTCACAAACTAAAACTGATTTTAAAGATATTCACCCTTGTATACATGTCTAATTATACTCATAAAGGCTACCTCAAACCTAGTTTAAAGAGAAGGTTGAGTTCTGGGAAAGGTGAAAAATAATTTGTGAGCTTAATGTCATTTTGGAAGAAATTATAGTAGAAATGTCCCCTGAAAAGGATTGCTCTTCAAATGCCCTCATATTTGAAATATGACAAGAAAGTGCTGAAGTGTTCGGGCCGAACATTATTAATGCCACATGTGTATGCAGTCCCATATGCCCATTTCTGTTTGCGAAGCATATGCTTTTCAGCAAGATTGGGTCAATTTATTATCATTTTGATGATTCCCAAACCTCACAGTATGCATCAATTCTTATGCAGAAATTATCAACCTTTCCCAATAGCTTCCAGACAGTTTCTTTCACAATGTAATTGCATGACCAGAACTCAACTTTATCTTTAACTTATACTGCTCCAAGTGTCAACCTCTTTATTCCGTACATATTACGCATGTGTGAACCATGCAGCATTTCTTAGAAGATAAATAAAAAAAAAGAAATCAGTAGAATCAGATCAACTTACGTCTAAACCTTCTCTCGGTGGTACATCCTAATATCTCCATCCTCAGGCCTATTTCATCATTCCATGATTTAGGATAGAGTCTGATGTAACGAGCGTATACTTCATCAAAGATGTTTCTCTTTACCGTGTTCTGATCTGAGTTCCCTGTAAAGGTCTATAGAAAGAGCAAAGAATGTTGCAATTACAGAATAATATAAATACATAGCAAATTTGTTTGGGGGGGGTGTTGCAAGCCATACTCTACATTCGACATATCTGATTGAAATATTACTTCTGTCAATCTTAAATATACTCTATATATCCTCTATATATAAGGTAAAGGCCAATTGAGAGTAGACAAGCCAATACACTTGTACGTCCATACATACAACCTGGAAGTACCTCAGATTAAAATTCTGTCTAAGCCTCCTTTGCATTATGCATGTTAACCCTTTCAGGACAGGAATTATTTAAGGGCTAAATTGATCACATTTTGTTCTTCAAATTGGCAACAAAAATATTTTTCTTTTAGTGCTACATGGTTCTGATAAGGTGTAATTTCTTTGAAACAATATAAGTGGTTAGGTATTTTGTGAAAAAGTTGTAAAAATTGCCAATTTTGAGAAAAAATAATGATTTTGAACCTCTCAATTTGTTGCCAATTTAAGGATTTTAAAGCTTATTCTCCTTATTAAAATTCTTGGCATCAAACGCAGTATGGTCATGCAACAAAAATGGACATAGTATGTGTAGAAAGTTTCGCCCTTTCTACTCATGCATCTAGTATTTTTTTAGAGCTCTGAATCAAAAGTTATTGAGCCAAACCACAAAATGTGGTCAATTGTCTTGAAAGGGTTAATAATTACCCACTTGAATTTTTTCATGAATTTTTGAGGGTGACACTATGTCTTCTAATCATAAGCAAATCATTTTCAGGATGATTGGTCCTCTATAGTAGGCACTAGAATTGTCAAGCTTAGTGTATTTACAAATTCAGTAGTTTTTGCTCTAGAGTCATTTGAAAAAACTCGTCATGAAAACCTACCTTCTCACTCCCATCCTCCATGATGTAGGTCCAGCTGGAGGTATCATTGCTAACGGCAACTTGGAAGGTCTCCACCCAGTATTCCATGTCATTACTACCCTGGGTTTGTACTCCAGAGAAGATAGTTACCTCCTCCATATCAATCTGGATCCACTGACTGGTATCGGAGGTGTCTGGTATCCAACCTAGCAACCAAATGATAAATGACGAGGGAAGTACCATTTTTATTTGAAATGCAAATTAGTGCAGGTACATGTACTGGTATCATTACAGTAAGAGTTATATTTTAGCAGGATTGTTCAATTTAATGAAACTACAGAAGCAGTTTCATATTGGCAGGTTAAGATTATATTTTTTGTTTTGTTTTGTTTTGTTTTTTGTTTGGTGCTAAACTACCATATATTCAGTGAAATTGTAAATTTATATATTGTAATTTTGCATGTTTTTTATTTGTAAAACTATCACAATTCAGCCATCCGGCTGCAAAGATATGTTCTAATAAACCTTGAATTGAATTGAATTGAAGAGTTTTACTCTGTGTTCTTTATGCATATGCATGCACACTGCTCCTTCTGAGCATTCTCTGTTGTATATATTTTTGATATGGTTACGGCCAGGTTCTTTTGCAACTTTGATGTGTTTATTTAATTTGATCATTCAAAATCTTTATCATTATCATTGATATGATCATCATCCTCATTATCTTCATCACCAACACCACCACTATCATCATGTCATTTGCTCATGTGACATTTGCTCCTCCGTCTATATCTCGAAAGGTCAAAGGTTAAGGTCAAGGCCATCGTTTAGTTTTTTGTTAAGGACAATATGAAGATTATGATTAGGGTTAGGGTTGGGGTTGGGGTTAGGTTAGGTTTAGGATTAACATGGCAAAGAAAGACCGGAGCAATTGTCGCAGTAGCAAATGTCATGGAACCCCACCACTATCATCATCATTACCACTATCATAATTGTCATCACCTCTTTCACCAATACCATCATCAGCAAAAACATTATCACCATCACCATCATCATCATCATCACCACTATCATAATTGTTATCACCATTTTCACCAATATCATCATCAGCATCAACAACATCAACATCATGATCATCATCATCATCATTACCACCACATCATCATCACCATCATCATCACCATCATCATGACTAGTGCATCCTACCTGATCCAGCAGGGATATCAGGATCTGGTTTGATATTCAGCCTTGCCCTATCAGCATCATACTTCTGATTGGTAACACTGGAGGTAGAGAGCTGAGCTTCTTGGATCACGCCATTCGCCATCCCTCTTGCATCTCTGCAGTCTATGCAGACAAAAAGTGAGAAGCAGGTCAGGGCCCTGTTTCATAAAACTTGTCATCAATAACAAGTTATAACTGTTATAAGCTACTGAAATCCTTACATCTGATTGGTTGAGAGCAAATTTGTCATAGAAATGTGGCAGTTGTAACAAGTTTTATGAAACGAGACCAAGGTCAGATTAATAAAAAACAATATGAATATTAGAGAGATGGGAAAAAAAGGGAAGAGATATTCACAGACTTATATACTAATTAAGAACAGCCGGAAGGCTGAAGGGAGTTTTTACCAGGTTAAAATAAATAAATGAAATGAAGTGGGGGAAAAAAATGATACGTGTAAATAAAGAGAACATTGTATCCAAGCGATATTAAAACAGAAATATGTAAGAGCGATATCAGAGGAAACATAAATATTAATAATAACAATATTGAATACTGAGGAGCGATAAAAACAGAAAGTATCATAGCACTTACAAAATTACAGAAAAGGCAGCAGGAACAGCAAAAAGACAGACTCAAAAACTAAGAGATCACATTAGAACCTCATATTACTGGGGAAAGAGATATGTTCTTAGGGATCTTTTGAAAGTGGCAAGACAGGTCATTTCTCTGATGCAGTGTGGAATATTGTTCCATGTTTTTGATGCGGCCACTGAGAAACGTTTTTCAGTTGATGAGAGTCTGGATTTGGGAATAATGAGCTTACATTTGTCGGTTGTTGAGCGAAGATTGTGAGATGGTGTATATATTTAGAGTAAGTTACTAAAATATTCAGGCGCCAAATGATTTAGAATTTTTAAGACGTACAAACAAACTAAAAATAATGCGTTGGTGTAGAGGTTACCAGTCAGAGAGAGAGAGAGAGAGAAAGAGATACCAAGATTGGTAAAACAATAGAATGATACACGTACACACTTACCAGCACTGTAATACACAGATTCAACGTCTCTATATGGGATTTGACACTAGATTCATTCAACTCCATCAAAATAGCATTATAATGTGGTAAGATACACCTCCATCTGAGAAGTAGACAAAAAATTCAAAGAACTCACCATACTCAAAGAGATAATACTTTGGAACTCTAAGAAACAGTCCTCCCGTGCTCTCGTTGGTGTAAATGCTGGTTTCAATGGGTTCACCTAACACATCATAGAGACAGGTTTCACTGATGGTCAGATTCACATTAGCTACATCACCTCTGACTGGTGACCCAGCATCAACCACAGCTATGATCATTTTAACCAAGTAGAAGGAGGAATTGCCAATTTGTCTGGGGAAAGAAGAGATAGAGATTAATGCTATTAAAACAAAAATACATATTAAGTACTTGAGGAAAAGATAATAGACAATCTTCTTCTTCTTCCTCCACTTCTCCTCCTTTTTCCTCTTCTTCTTCTTCTTCTTCTTCTTCTTCTTCTTCTTCTTCTTCTTCTTCTTCTTCTTCTTCTTCTTCTTCTTCTTCTTCTTCTTCTTCTTCTTCTTCTTCTTCTTCTTCTTCTTCTTCTTCTCTTCTCCTCCTCTCCTCCTCCTCCTCCTCCTCCTCCTCCTCCTCCTCCTCCTCCTCCTCCTCCTCCTCCTCCTCCTCCTCCTCCTCCTCCTCCTCCTCCTCCTCCTCCTCCTCCTCCTCCTCCTCCTCCTCCTCCTCCTCCTCCTCCTCCTCCTCCTCCTCCTCCTCCTCCTCCTCCTCCTCCTCCTCCTCACAGTCATCATTGCCATGGTGATATAAACCATTACACATATCACCTGTACCACCACTATCATGACTACCCCCTGAGTCAAGATTACTTTCCTTTTACTGAAATTATTTTTCACACAGCAAATAAAATACACAAAAAAATAAACACAGTAAAAAAACAAGTAGCACTTGAAATAATGGTACAGAGAGTATATACATTGCTGATTCTGTTGTATAATTTCAGGCTGAGGGTGGAGTATGCTACTCCAGAACATGTACCATTCTTTCAAGTTTTCTGTGTTTTTCATTGTTTTTATGCTAAGACTGTTATTGTGTCTTCCTTTCGGAGACACAAAAAGATATATATTTTGTCCAATCATGCATGAATAAAATATAAAACGAAAAATACAAGTAAGAGTATGTGGACGGAAATAAACATATTATTGCATGCCAAATTTCACCTTGGAGTGACTGATTTAAATTTCACTTACTCTTGTGAAAGAGCATTAGAGAGATAAGTAAGCTCTGCATTAACACCAGAATCCTGGTCCGTAGCGTTGACAACTGCCAGCTCAGCATTGTTAAGTACCGGGAGAGGGAAGAACTCAAAGCTGTCATTGCCATTGAAGATTGGACAGTTATCATTGATATCATCAATATATATCTGAGAGAAGAACAGAAACATACATGTATATCAATGAACCAACCATCTAGGAAACTGTTATAGTCTTGCATACCATTCTTACTTCATCTTTGACTACACAGGGTGGCCCAGAAAGAATTCAACACTTGAGATCTGCAAATTCAAAGACATCATTGAAACAACGTCACTGATTTTACTTTTATGGGGTAGAGAATTCTTTTCCAGGTAAAATGACACCAGGATCATCAATTTTGGGTAAGGCGTTCTGATTCTACAACCAGTTTAGTGACGCAATGTCGTGTCGTTTTCAAAATCCGCTGCTTTTGCAACCTTTGTCATGCTTGAAGAAGTGAGAAATTTGCCCATGACAGCTTCCCATACAATCTTCGTTTCATTCATGTTGTATTCGTTTTCAAAGCGAGAGCAGACATGTATTTGTCAATGCAGCTGATTGTATGGGAAGCCGTCATGCACGCATTTTTTATCACTTTTCCAAAAATATTCTGCAAGGGCAGACATTTCCTACATTTCATCTTCTTTAAACCAAATATACTGAATAAACCTAACCCTGATACAAGTCACTGACTACTGAATACTCATATTCTCAATAGGTATAGTACACAACTGATCCAGTTCCAGTAGGCAATGGGTTGAATGCAAAGCACAAAAGTCTAACCTGGACAGCGATCTCTCCTGACCGTGAAGGAGAGGAGTTATTATCTTCTACACTGATGATGAGAAGGTAATCACTGGCCACTTCATAGTCGACTTCATTGTCAATGGTAAGAAGAACTTGATCTGTGTAGATATCAAACTCCTGGATACCAGCCTCATTGGGTTCAGGGACTATATATATAACAAAGAAAAGAACAGGAACATAACAAACATGTGGATTGGAACACAGATGTAACAGAACATCATTCAATGGACTTACACTGATAAAGCGATAACTGGTATAATGTTAATATTGTAATTGTAAAGGAAAACATATTAAGTGAAAGGCTAAGCATGGCTTGTATTTCACAGACCCCTGTTTGGAAAAAAGTAAAAATAGTTACAATCCTTAAATCAAAAGAAAACTAGCACATCAATGATGTGGCGCTCATCCGGCATGCAGCAAAGAAATTGATGCAATTTGTACTTTGAACACAGTAGACATTGTAATGAATCGATGAAATGTACATGTATTGGTTACATGCATGTACAGATGATGAAGTGCCTATTGCAGATCTGGCTAAATGTGGTTTTGGAAGGAGACAGTGACATGTAGATATGAATGAAAGTCTGGAAATTGACAACTCAAGTTGCACGACTTCAGTTAAAAGATTTTGGGGAATGTAAATTTTAATAGTTTTACTGTGTGACAGAGAAATTTGAAATAAAGCATAAAGTTAGTCAAGGTGAGGTATCTCTACCAACTGTGAAATCTTTATTGAGAGAGATTTGAAGGTTAAGATTTGTAATAAAAGAGAAAAGCACTGAATGACATAAGTTATGCATTGGTGTAAAAAAAGAATTTTAAGGTTGGGACATTTAAGGGTGGCTTCAGTGCATTGTCCCTCACTGTTTCAAGTCTTTATTAGCTCATAACCCGCTATTGTTGACCACTGTCACTTCTGGGTTCTCGGTTCTGTCGATGATGTCGACAGAAATCATGTAGAAAGGTATAGCCTTTGAAATAATCCAGCAGCCATGGGTTTCATAATGGACAGGGCAAAGAGTTAAAATAAATTTTGTATAAATTACCATAAATAATTTTCTAGATAAAATTTCAAAATTCCGAGTAGAAGTTCAATGAACCTCATGAAAGTCTTCCTCAATAAATGAGGAAGAAGAAGCAAGTTTTGTGATTTTGTAATAAATTTCGCATAAATTAGCATAAATAATTTTCTAGACAAAATTTCAAATTTCCGAGTAGAAGTTCAATGAACCTCATGAAAGTCTTTCAGATGGAAAAAAAAAATCGAAATCGGTCAATAAATGAGGAAGAAGAAGCAATTTTTGTGATTTTTGAATAAATATCGCATAAATTAGCATAATTAATTTTGTAGACAAAATTTCAAAATTCTGTGTAGAAGTTCAATGAACCTCATGAAAGTCTTTCAGATGGAACAAAAAAAATCGAAATCGGTCAATAAATGAGGGAGAAGCAATTTTTGTGATTTTTGAGAAATGCGCATAAATTAGCATATTTAATGAGTTTCAAAATTCTGTGTAGAAGTTTCGAATCCCCCACCTAGTGCTATCATATAAAGCAAACAGAATTAAAATCGGGTAAGAAATGGCGAAGAAGAAGCATTTTGAAATTGTGGACGGACGACAGACGAAGGACGGACGGACGGACGGACGGACGGACGACGGACAACGGACGCCTCGCCACGGCATAAGCTCATCTGGCCCATTCGGGCCGGATGAGCTAAAAATAAGAGACATGCTAATTTGAGTGATATTAGCAAGTTTTGTTGTTTTTTTTTGAAGGAAAAAAGGTAAAAAAACAAAGCGGAAGAGGATGTGAACAGTACTGGGGAGAGAGAGAGAGAGAGAGAGAGAGACAAAAACAAACAAGACAAAAAATGTTGTGGACAAGCAATACATGGGGGAGATACAGGTGGAGGAATACAAAGTGATAGAGGGAATGCAGGAAGAAAGAGGCCATCTAATACATTTGGTTTAAATCTACGAGTATACATTTATGTTTCTTGACTTTTGTAGCTATCCAAAAAGGACAATTTATATTTACGTTTAAATGTGTTAAATGTTGGGGTTGATTTCAACGCCATGTCAAGTGAGTTCCAAAGTTGCGGTCCAGTGTACATGAAGGTTTTTTTGTAAAACAAGCTTTTCAATCAGTATCTAAAGAAACATATCTCATAGTTAGAGGGGCACTCATTATACTGATCAAATCCACTCTCTAGAAATGGAAAAATGGGCACATTTTAACAAATTCGAATTTTTTTAGCACACGAAAAAAAAAATGATCATAATCATCACCATCATCAGGGGCTTTTTGAACTTCTACAAACTTGAATAACGTCAACTCTATGTACACTTACTTTGCACAGGGATGAATGAGCATGTTACAAAGGATGTTCCATTAATGGTGTAGGTAGGGGTAGGTTCCACAGTGGAGGGGATAATCCCTGCATTAATGTTCTCTGAGGTGTAGTTCTTGATAGTAAAATGCCTGGCCTCGTTACCTTGGTTACAAGTCAAACATGAGGGATAAAACATTAGGAACATATAATATGTGACCCTCCACCACAAAATGACCAATAAGTCGGAAATTTGGGTTTTTCAAATTTCAACATAGTTTGAAAGCTTAGATTCTAAGCTTTAGAATGATATATAATTTGTCTCGTATGGACCAAGCAATCCCTTGTAAATTACAAAGAGAATGTCAACGTGTCAGACAGGCTAATAACCAAAACAATAGAGAAAACAGGCTCTAAAGAATAGTGACCATTCAAGAGTCCCTAATCTGTGTCCTATTGTCGCACAAAAGGTTGAGTCAGAACTCCCAAGCATACACTGTGAAGTACTAATTGGATTGGGTTAAAACTCTCCATACCTTCAAAATAGATATATTTCTTTGTTTCTTTAGATTTTAAATATCAGACAGTGCAAAGTTTTTAAGCTATACCAGAGAAGCGATGTGAAGTACAATCCCAGCAAGTTGACACACAAAGTTGGAATGTCCAGGAAAACATGGTCATTTTGAATGAGAGTAAAAACATATTTCAACATGGTATTTTACCCTGAAATTTGGTCAGATGGTAGATTAATAAATGAACTTTCAGAAAATACAGAAAACTTAAAATCAAAATTTCCACGCCAAATCACCCTTTTCAGTTTACTCTAAAACTCCCATTGCGACTTATTGGTCGTTTTGTGGTAGAGGGTCACACATTCTATCTCTGTAATGTCTGTCAATTGAACGAAATGGGTAAGTAGCCAGGTTAGATACATGTATGATCGTCTGGATCATCCAAAGCTATATTGTCATAATCATTACAATTTGGATCTGAATTAATCACTATATCTGTTTAATCATAATATTCACAGAAGGGTTAAGTATGCTATGAAAGAGTGGAACATAATTTAAACAAATAGTTTAATAATAAATACTGGTTATTCATGAATAACTAGTAATGTAAAAAATTTAGGAAATGTACAAGAAAATATAGAAGGTTAATGTAAAGCAAAGCATTGTTTGAATACATTACTTATTTCAATATCAATTTTTTTAAAATCCACAACAGAAAAAAGAAATTAGCGATGAAATAAATATCACCATGAAAAGTAGAACTCTGGTAAAAAGAAATACAACATTTTGCTTAGAAAACTTAAATAAAAATCAAATATTTGTGAGCAAATATTAACAATTTGTATATGAAAACCCATAGCATATCTTACCACTAACGATAGAAACATTGTAGTTAGGGCCTGTTGAGAAGTAATCTGCCACTGAGAGAGTTTGAACAATGCCATTGACATCCAAACCTTCGTTGATGTGAACAGAATGATCAATAATTCTCTCATCTTCTCCCATCACGTTGAAACTCTTCAACTCTAAGAAGAAATCTGAGGCACACATCTGTCTCTCAGTGTGGAAGATATCAAATCTATAGGCATCACCAACCTGCATGTAAGAAAGATAGATAATAATATTTCATATGTATACAGAGATATCATTTCTATATGCATCACCACTTTAGGGAAAATAAATAATAGTTCATATATATCTATATATCTATCTGCATCACCACTTTAGGGAAAATAGATAATAGTTCATTTATATCTGTATTTCAGTGTTGAAGATATCATATCTATAGGCATCACCAACCAGCGTGTAAGAAAGATAGATAAATATATTTCATGGAATATATACTGTATAAGTGGTTATTTTCGCGGTGGTTTTATTTTCGCGAGTCGGTCCTCGCGAAAATTTCCACTTCAATATATGGCTGTTTATAGTAACAAAAACATCACAAAAATCGCAAAATTAAACCCTCACGAATTTCCCTACCTAGTCCAAAATCGCGAAAATATCTGTACGCGAAAAAAACAGCTTATACAGTATCCCTCAGTGTGGAATAAATCGAACATATAGGCATCAAGAACCTAAGACTGAGAAATAGTAGTAGGAAAATACATATGTCTTGTAAGATTTTTAAGCAATTAAGCTTTTCCCTCTTCTACTTGAATAATATAACTCCATCATATTATTTTGCATAATCACCTAATCATGTTCCATGTCATAAGAGGTTCTGAACACCTGAATGGTTAAATATTAAATGTAAAACCTCTAGCTATAAAACACAAATTGCTGATATTCAAAACTGATCTTAAATTGTACATAATAAAAGAATATGTTTTCTCACCACAAGGTCCAATGAAACAGCTTCACCAGGAACACTCCCTGTGATGATGCATTCTCCGTTCACAATACTGCCCTCTTGTGGTATCATTGTTCCTCCTCCTGTAATTCAAACAAAATAATTTAGAATAACATTTTCAATTCACTCCAACCTTTCTCTCTATCTCTCTCTCTCTCTCTCTCTATCACACGCACACACACACACACACACACACACACACGCACACTCTTTCTTCTCTCGTTCATACAAACTTTTTCATCTTTGAAACCATGAGAACAAGCCATTCCACATTACACATCAGTCACTAAAACCATGCAGGAAGTTCCAAACAAATAAGAACATTTAAAGGCACTGAATTAATTAAATGTTCCCTCTTTAAATTGGCAACAATGTTAATCTAGGAGAGTTTACAAATTCACCATGAAGCTATACCTGAGAATATTATTTAGGTGAGCCAAGAGTATGTGAAGAAAAAATCATACTAGTTTTCTATTATTATTGCTTTAAACTTAAGGTTGCCAATTTGAAAATCTATATACTGAAAATGTCATTCAATGAACAACAGTGGGTATTGTGAATAGGATTCAAATTTCTCAGTGACTTCACACTTTCTTCTGATACATAGTTTAACTTTTTGCATTTTATGCATTGGAGAGATAGTCTAGAGGCAGAAGGATCTAATAACTCACCACTAGCATTGGCTAAGCTGACCTTCTTACACTTAGTAATAGACTGGTACTCTCTCTGAGCTTGTAGGACCAGCATCTTATTGACGTAAACAAAGATCTCTTCCCCTCCTCCAACTGTAATCTCCTCACTGCCATTGAAATGCATCCCGGTTCGGATCGCACTCGTGAACCTGAATTGTAAAGGTGGAAATCGGTATATAACAGTTTCAGTTAAGCTATCCCAATGCTTATGGGAACAGGTGGTATCCGAATTACAGGTACCTGTAAGGCAATGAAAGAATTTAGTATTCAGCTGGATAACCCTTGCTGTGCCAGTGTCTGTTTAATATAGTAAGGATTGATTATACATGTGCATGAAAAAGTTTCTGGATTTTTAATGTATTGGTTTGTGTTCAATTCAAATCAAAATGCTAGAAAATATACACCAAATTATTGCATGATAATAATGAATATATAAGTAGTCTTCTAGACATTGAACATTTTTTTTGTGTATAAGTCAGTTGCATTTCTCTATTCTTACATTACTTTTGCTTGACATATTGCAAATACCATGAATGAACTTTTAACAGGCTGAATTTGATTCTACTTTGCTTTCTTACGAGTCCCATTTCCACAAATACCAATATGTTTGTAATGTGATCGTTGCAACATGACATCAACTACATTGTATGGGACTCACCCAAAGTTATGAAGAACATAGGAACAATCTCTCTGGTCTTCTGCAGCAAAGCCGAGACCATCAAGAGGAAAGTAAGACTCAGACCAATACCTGTTAGAGACATGTAAATTATGATCATCAAAGGGAGCTTGTATGTGTATACATAAAGTTACAGCTTTCAAACACTATATGACTCATATTAAAAGGTTTAACCCTAAAAGGACTGGGGGGGGGGCATGATGGCCCCCCTAGACAATTTTCGCCGCGAAATTCGAACCGCTGCATTTCACGCAACGCCACTTTCTGACTTTTTTCTTTCAAGTCTTGCACATTTTTTTTTGTTGAAAATTGGTCGTACCATTACCGAGTCACATGACCTTTTGACCTCATGTCAGCCCGAAAACGGGGAATTTCTGAGTTTTGTGTACAAAACGAATGGGAAACGGCATTTCCTCATATTCTTCCATTATGACTCATCATTTCATATTTAAGCTGTTATAATCATCTATTCTAACTGAATAGTGGTCCAGATAACACCTTAAAACAGCAAACTTTCAAAAACACTAAAAAAGTTAAAGCTGAAAAACAAAGAAATACATAAGATATTCGTAAAACAATAGAATACATACATGTAAGAATTGAAATCACTTTCAATTTTTTTCTTTCATAATAATATTTTCAATGTTTATAAAGAGCTTCTTGCATAGAAATTTTATCTCCAGGGCCTTTTATTACTTGATATCACTCAAAAATGTGTATTTATGCATATAATTTGCATAAATTATCATACTGAATTAAAGAAATAAAGATTTACATTAAAATAATGATGGATTTGTGTTCTTTACGTGATTTTCAAGGTCTGCGCAAAATTTCGCGGCGATCGGTCATGTCGCGGCCGAGATATCAAGGGGGGCCATAATGGCCAAGAACCAAGTACATGTACATTGTATAGGCCCCTATCTGAAAAGGAATACAAAAATATAATCTTTATCGTTATCACTGTGGTCATACACATACCTGTTGATTGGATCATAAATAGATGATGTATTCAACCATGGGATGACAATGTTGGTCTCAAACACAAAGTTATTATCAACGTTCCTGAACCAATCTGAGAAGGTGTCCATTGTTGGGTCATCAGATTCTCTCAACCAAGCAGGGAACGGGCTGTCAACGTAGGTAGGTGAGGTCTTCAAGGTTTTAGTGGAAGAGTCAAAGTCTTCATCAGAGGCACTGTTAATACAGGGAATAACCAAACAAGGTTAATTCAATGGTGAAAAGTTCATTTCTCTCACTATCCCCCTCTGTTGTTTTGTTTCTCTTCGCTTTTAATCCTTCATCTCTCCTCCTCTCTCACCCTCTCTCTAAACCTTGATCAATCTACACTATATTCCTTGCATAGATCTATCTCCTCTATTTTTCATATAATTGCTGAATTATACTCTCTCTGTCTTCTCTTATACTCTCTCTCATATAATTGCTTAATTATACTCTCTCTGTCTTCTCTTATACTCTCTCTCATATAATTGCTTAATTATACTCTCTCTGTCTTCTCTTATACTCTCTCTCATATAATTGCTTAATTATACTCTCTCTGTCTTCTCTTATACTCTCTCTCATATAATTGCTTAATTATACTCTCTCTGTCTTCTCTTATACTCTCTCTCATATAATTGCTTAATTATACTCTCTCTGTCTTCTCTTATACTCTCTCTCATATAATTGCTTAATTATACTCTCTCTGTCTTCTCTTATACTCTCTCTCTCTATCTCATGCTCTACCCCATTCATACATAGCCTCATCCATCATTTGCAATTATTCTTCATATGACATACTCATATGTACTTCATGGATGTGACATATGTACCTAATCCATCTCTCACACCTACTCCCTTCAACCACTCTCCCTCCTCACTCTGATCACTGTTAATATTAATATCAAATACCAACATATGATATACCTGAAGTCATAATAGGCAATCAATTTACTCTCCCCCCCCCCATACTACTCCCTTCACCCAGCCCAGCTCTCTCCTGCCCCCCCCCCCTCATTCTGATCAATACACATATTAATATCAAATACCAGTTATCAGTATGACATACCTAAAGTCATAATAAAGGATCTGTAGGGAGATATCCAAACCTTCCGACTCTGTGAGGTTGGTTGAAGCTAATGACAAATAAATGAAAAGAAAGGATATTTGCAAAGAGATTTTTCAAGATATAAAAGTGTTGAGAACTGCAGGCATTATTACACAACAACAAAAACATAGGAGTGATTCACTAATATTTAAGTTGTTATCTTTATAAGCCTTCCCTTCTCATGTCCAGCAAATGTATCAATAGAATATGAATGGTAAACCATGTTTGGACTATAAAAGGCAGATTTTCCTTCCAAAGATAGAAACAGGTTGGGTGCATATGTTGTGTATTTTATACACAAGGAATATATGTTTTGCTAAATTTGACACTGAAGAAATCATCCTTGAACATTTTGCAGCACGTGTCCAGGAGGGGGGTGGATTCTATCTACTACCTTTCCCTCTTCCCCTGGCCCTTTTATGGTTAAAGATACATGTATGTCATTCTCCTTATGCCTGCATTGAAAATAAAAAATAATACCAATTTCATTTGCACTTACCAACATTTTCTAGTGTTGTTACAGGTATACTCTGCCCCTCCACACTAGTATTGCCTGCATATGTGAGTCTTATTGTACAGGAATAGTCTGTTCCATACTGGACACCATCATCAGAATCAAGGAGGATGCTAAGATCTGTTGTGTTACCAACTAGTCCAGAGACAGTAGGTGCATTAGCACTGGTACAGTTGATCACATAGGACCTAACAGAGAGGGAGAAAGAGAGAGAGAGAACACAATTATATATGGAATGTAACTGGAACTGGTTCAGATAACCATATCCCATAGGACATAAGAGTGAGAGAGAGACAGACCGAGACAGAGAGACAGAGAGAGAGTTGGCACTCGTGCAGTTGATCACATATAGGACCAAAAAGAAGAAAAAGAGGGGGGGATTGGGGCCACTGGTACTGGTGAAGTTGAACATATAGGACCCAGGCCAGGGCCCTCGGCAAGCTGAGAAGAAAGCGTGGTGCTAGTCTGTTGATCAGACTCGGAGACAAGTGTTGACCGGAGTGCGCACAAGGCGGGGGGGGGGGGGGGTATAAAATTTTCCTTTTAACCAGTGTTCATTCGAAAGTTGTGTACTGACAAGTTTACAAAAAATTCGTTTTAAAATACTTCCACAAAGAACGTAATTTAAAATAGTCTACATTTAGCACTTCAGTTGGCCAATGAATGGTCTGAATTCCTAGACTACCTAGGTAGCCCTCACCTCTCTCTCTCTCTCTCTCTCTCTCTCTCTCTCTTTCTCTCAGGGGCACACTTGTACTTGACCCTCTGACCTTATCTTCAGTGAATTTATCAACAAAAGATTACAGTGTCCAGACAAAACTTCTGGTAGTTCTCACTTATCAGTCACTGGGGGAGAGAGAGAGAGAGAGATGGATTAGAGATCAGAAAGAGAGAGAGAGGAAGGAAAAATAACCCTTCACTTGAGTGATGAGCCAATGATAGGACCTAAGGATATTGATTGATTGATGGAGAGGGAGAGAGAGAGAGAGAGCAATATATATACAGAGATAGAGAGGGAGGATAAGAGAGAATGAGATACAGAGATATGGATAGATAGGAGACAAGGAGGAAGAGAAGCAGAGAGGATGAGATAGGAGAATGAGAGTAGTGTCACATTCTCCAAGCAAGAATCCCTTCAAAAACAAATTTACTTCACAGCAAATTGAAAAATCAAACACCTCAAATATGATATTGTCAACAACCCAAAAACTGTTGTTAAAGTTTTCATGCTTTCAAGATAGCTGACAATGCAGCTCCAAAAACTGTAAGTCATGGAACACTTCCAATGTACTCTGAAGAAAATGAAAATTGTACATCACTTATGAAAACACTTAGAGCATGAAAGGTATATTGTCATATGACCTCGGTAGTACATGACCTTCATGATGTCTGAAGGACACAGTCAATGACACTTACCATTCAGTGGTATCATTCAATACTATGTCATTTGAGTAAGGAGGGTATAAGACATGAGGAGCTTCCCATTCCACAAAGATTTGCTCAAAGGCCGGTGCAGTGACATTGATTTCAGAAGGAGCTGAAAGAAAAAAGACAAGCGAAAGTCCAGTTCCTATTTTGGGGGGCGACATTTGTTCAGACACTTGTTCAGAATTCATTTTGTCACAGATACGGAGTTATTAGGACCTGTGTCACAGTTGGACTAGGGTCAGGCAGAGCTTCATGCTACCTTTCTTCTGTGGGTACAAGAGTATCTGTTTACACTGGATCCCTGTAAATGGTGAGGAAGTTTGGGAATCTGCAGTAAAATGTTCTGAGTTTTATGTGTATACCAAACCTAGCTATTAAGCGTCACAGGGTATAGGGATGGGTATGGTGGTTTGTACTGTATTGAACATAGGAATTTAGCAGTTTTAGAAAATGCTGCAGAACAATTGTCACCAGATCATGTGTAGTTCAATCTCAAAAATTCTTTTTTTTTCTAATTCTCTTATTACCACCCCCCCCCCTTAAAAAAAAAACTACTATAGTGCTTATTTAGGAATCAGTGACATCTACACTCTAAAAAAAAGTGTTAAATTACCATTTAAAAGAGCCGAGGGGAGCGACCACTTTTTTCAAAATGGTAGATCAACTCTTTTAACGCTGGATGCCACACTCCAAAGGCTGAATCCAGCAGAGTTAAATGAGTTAATCTGGAATTCTGAAGAGAAAAAGCGGTCACTCCTCAGGCCTTTTATATGGTAATTTAATAGTTATATGGTCTGGGCTGAACAGAATTACTTTCCTGTAGAAAAAGAGTACTTACTGCGATAGGACAAGTAGTTTTCTTGATTCACAAAGTAGTACAGTGATTAGGAGTGAGAGGAACCTAACAGTGTATCGATCAGACTTGCTCGGTGTGGCACAATCTTACACTACATAACACTATGAATATTGTTTAACTCTTTGTTGCCACATAAATACTCTTCTATAGGATTTGTGTGTAAATTCTGTGCTAAATTCCACAATGGCACAGTAAGTGTTAAAATACATGCAGCTGTATTTAAAATCAAGCATATAGCTGTTAAAGGGCAATCCAACCTTGATAATAAGATGATTTGTGTGAAAGTAGAAAAATAAGAAAAAAAGGATGGTGAAAGTTTGAAAGAAATCGGACAAGGAATAAGAAAGTTATGGATGTTTGAAAAATGAGATCACTACATCTATGCGAATCTCAAATTGGCAATTTGGTGAGTAAATTGTGACATTTTTGTGGACAACTCTCCCATTTGTCGTACACAAAAATATCATTAATTTGCAGTTTTCTTTGAGGAGCTTTTACCCTCGGGGCAGTACACAAAATATATTGGAGATAGCATATTGTTATAGGTCCTCATGAACAAAAAGATCCTACTGAGTAATACATTTTGAAAAAAGTGACATTTTAGTCATTTTGTGTGTTAGAGCGAATGGGGGAGTTGTCCACAGCTACATCACAGTGACATTACCTATTCGGCCAATTTGAAATTCCCATATGCATAGTGATTACAACTTTCAAAAATTCATAACTTTCTTATTACTTGTCTGATTTTGTTCAAACTTTCACCAATCTGCTTCTCTGATTTTTCCTCTCTCTTTCAAAGCAACTTGCTATATAGGTTGGATTTCTGACTGTTTAAGTGTCAAATTGAGCTGAACTAAACTGAAATAGTCTGAAATGAATGGAATGACTTTGAAAACAAGTAAAGTACTTACTGCAATAGAACAAGTAATTCTCTTGATTGAGAAAATAGTACGGTGATGAGGACTGAGATGAAGCTAGAAGTGTACCAGACAGACTTGCCGGTGTAGCACACTCTCCTCCAGTGACTCGCTTCTCAATGTCATACACTGAGAAATAGATGTTACAACTACATGCAAGGTTGTTATTAGATAGATCCCTGTAGGAAGAAATAGGAAGAGAATATTTACATGTATATACAGTAGGCAGTCAAATTAGCCAATGTAAAACATTCTCCTCTTATGACTTCTTGTTGAAAGGAGGCACGATGGCTCAGTGGTAGAGCAATGGTCTCATAACTGGAGGGCCCAGGTTTGAAAACAAGTGGATGCGCTAGTGCCCTTTGGTATGGCATTAATCCTCATTACCAAGTCCCTCGGAGAGGACTTAAAGCGGTAGGTCCCCTAGTTGCTTACTTTCAAGCATACACATGCTTTCTCAGCAGTCAGGTAATATAAACCATCAACACTTTTTGAATGTCATACACTGATAAAAAGATGTTACAACTACTTGCTAGGTTATCCCTGTAGGTAAGAAGAGAATATCATATTACACAAGTGCTCAGTAAGACTAGGTGGCAATGCTTGATCATTACCCTTCTATTGCTTGGTACTAGATGTCATACAATACATGCTAGGTTGTTGTTTGAATTGAAAAGAGAGCTGACATGGGCAAAATGAAAATTGTTCATAGATAACTAAGTTCTCTTCATTTCTAGATTCCAAATGCACAAACCATAGAAGCTCATTTACATTTCAATACAATTCCAAGATTCTTCAGAAAACCTTTTCTGTAACAGCGCCGATATTCTCAGAATCGTGTATTTTAGCAATGTAATTGCCAATAAGCCTTTAAATAGCTTTGCGAAATGTAGTGGCATGAAAAGACACGTCCGTGACGCAAAATTAAATATTGTTAAATATCATGATTTTATTGCATTAAGGTAGAAACATATCATCAAGCCATGGAGCGGGTTAAAGTGACCCCATTTTGTGGTTTGGCTCAATATTTTTTTATTCAGTGCTCTAAAAAATATATCAGATGCAAGAGTAGAAAGAACAAAATTTCTGCACTCACTGTGTCCATTTTTCTTGCATGACCATATAGTGTTTGAAACCAGGAATTTTAAAAAGGAGAAAAAGCTTTAAAATCCTTAAATTGGCAACACATTGAGTGGTTACAAATTATTGTTCTTTTATCGCAATTGGCAAGTTTTTCAACTTTTCGACCTAGTTCATAACCATGTATATTGTTTTCATAGACATGCATCTTATTAGAACCATGTAGCACTAAAAGAAAAACATTATTGTTGCCAATTTGAAGAACATAATGTGATCAATTTAGCCCTTAAATAATTCCTGTCCTGAAAGGGTTAAAATACCTCTACTATCTTTCTGCAACTTAATATGACCAAAATGTAATAATACTACAACTTCTAATTCACCGCTATCACCAACAATTTTGTCGTTCGTGTTCCAGATGTGTCTTTTAGTCCCACTACTTTTTGCTAAGCTACCTTAGCATCAGTCATTCTATAATGTAAAAGTTAAGAAATCCATACTTATGCCAAGTTCTGATATGCATATTTGTTCAATGTGCTGCGCTTTTGGGGCACACAGGTGCCTACAGTAGCTCAAAATTTGGTTCAAATGTTAAAGTGTACCAATCACCTGAAAAAATAATTTGTGTACAGATAGAAAGTATAAAATCAATCTCAAAGAACTCTATCTGGCATCCTATAGGTCAACAGTTAAGGAGTATGAAGGAAAAAAGGATAACTTGAAAATGCTCGCGCGGAACCGAACTCTAGCTGAGTTTAGTTCCGCGCGAGCCCTTATCTTGGCGAGTGCATATGGGTGCGTCGAGTAGTCTAATCACAAGTCGGTTTTATGCTTATAGAGAGTGTAACTGAAATTGCAATATCTTTTTATAGAATTAATATTTGAAGCCCATATCTTGAATATAGTATAACGACATGGATCCCCTAACATACACAGCGAAATATTTGTTGGTGATTGGTACCCTTTAACATACATTAATTTACCTACAGGTATCTGGAATTGATTATATCCAACATTAGAGATTTTTTGTTTACACTGAGCATTAACACATTATGAGCTCTAACCATGGAAAATACTTACACTGATGAAACACTCTCAAGCTGACTGAAAGCATTCTCCCCAAGCGTTCTGATCTGATTGTCTGATAAATCTCTGTTAAACAAAAAAAAGGGAAATTTAGACAAGTATGCTTATATATTTATGTTCAGCTTCACAAAACTTCCATGTCTTATACAATTGAATTTAAAAAAAACAATGCAATAGTACAATAGATTGCTCCAAAGGTGATTTGTACTGAAATAAATAAAGACATTTTTATTCCCATAACTGTTATACCTGAATTCATTTTATTATCATCTATATCATTATCTGTCAAAATGTCAAAATCAAAATCTAAATAGTCATAATAAAAAAATATCACGGTTGCAGGTCATATTCATAACATGCCAATAGGTATTGAAAAGGATTGTACTGCATATGTCTTTGCTACAAATTTAAATTAATTTAATAAAAAAACCAACCATTCATGTTCATATATAATCGCTTTTGTGAGATGATATTGTTAAAGTTTAATATTATGATATAATATACTGAAAAAGTAGCATTAAATATTGTTATAGTAACTACCCATGTTGATTTAGTTATGATAAACACTGAAATATGGATAATATTGATATAACAGTAAGGAGCACTCATCTTTAGATAAAAACCAATAAGAAAGTAGATGTAACTTACATGGTTGAGAGGTCTTCTAAAGCACTGAAGGCTGGGAAATGTTCAATACGATTATTACTCAGATAGCTGTACGGGATGGGATAATTGGCAAAGAGAGAGGAATTGATCAGTTTTACCTGTTATGTGATATCAATTGCATGGTATAAAAGGATCAACAATCAATATCACTTATGTATGGCAGTGTGTTGGTGTGTCTTTATAAACTAATTCTCTCTTTCTCTATTTTCAATTTTCTATCACTCTCTCTCATCTTCAGTTTCATGATACATGTCGAAAAGGATAACAATAAAATTATTTATATGTATGTCATTTAGTTGGTGTGTCTTCATCTTCAACCCCTCTTTATCTCCATGATTTTTTTTCTCTTAAAACGCTCACTCTTTTTCTCTCTTTCTTTTATGGCTCTGCTTCTTCCTCATTTTCTCTAGATCCTTTAATTTCTTTTCCGTTATCCTTTCGCTTTTTTTTTCTCTCTCTCTGTCTTTCTTCTTTTCTTTTTGTCCCTCAATTTCTCTCTCAGTCATCCCCTCTTTCACATTTCCCCACCCCCTTTTTATCTCCCAATTTTCCTTTTTCTCTCTCTCTCTCTCTCTCCCTCTCTGTTATCTTTACCAACTCACACTTTCATAGGATATTTCAGACATCACAAAACCCATCTTTCTCCTTTTCTTCCTTTCTCTCTCCCCCCCCCCCCTCCATCACCCTCTATCTCTCTCTCCCTCTCCCTCTCTCTCTCTCACACCCTCTCTCTCTCTCTCTCCCTCTCTCTCTCCCTCTCTCTCTCTCCCTCTCTCTCTCCCTCTCTCTCCCTCTTTCTCTCTCTCCTCTCTCTCTCCCTCTCTCTCTATCTTTATCTTTACCTTTATACATGAAATGACACCATCTATTCTCTCATCTTTTACCTCTCTCCTTCTCTCTCCCTTTATCCTTCTCTTCAATTCTCTCTATTTTGTTGTGTGGCTGGCAGAATTGAATGAAGGGCACTATCAAACATGCATGCCACAAAGCAAATTTCTTGGAATTTGCTTCTAAGGTTTTGATTGCTTTATACATGTACAGGGATTTCTCTCTTCATCAACTAATAAAGTGGAAGGGAACTACCTAATTGTAATATATAGTTTTGTATCAAATAAGCACGTTTTTGAAGTTAAGGGTATTTCAATGTTAACAACCTTCTGCGTAACACAATAGTGTGCGTCCGCATGTAGCAGAGCAGCACAACGTACAATTAGGCCCTTCTGCCAGCCAAACCAGGATTTCTACTCACATACTTACATTCTTATGAGATTATCAAGTCCATCAAAAGCTCCATCTCCAACTGACGTGATGTTGTTGTTATACATGTGCCTGCAAAAAACATTCACATTAGAAGTATCAATTAAAATTTGTTTAGGCTATAGAATGAAAAAAATTCCAGGTTAGGACATCATACATGTAATAACTAAGAAAGCAAATGCCAAGTGACATATTCAATACTTTTTCTCAAAGAAAGAAAATGGGGGTATGACACTTTCCCTTCATGTGTATACTAAACATGCTCGAGAAGAAGGGAATTTAGTATACAACAATGTTAACCCCAAGAATACAAAATAGGGAGTAAATACAACCTGGAAAAATGTTATGTCCCACTACCATCTCTAAAGGCTTTCATATATGACACGAAGCTCCAGAAAACAAATATCATGTTCTTTCACACAAAACATCCATATTTTTTGCAGAGACTAAGATACTTACAGTTCTTTGAGACTGGTTAATGGATTCAGTAGTGTAGATGCAATCTCAAGAATCTGGTTATTCTGAAGATAGCTGGAATTAGAACAAGATAACAAAAATGTTTCAGGTAAGAAAAAGAGGAAATTAATGAAAATTTTGTCAGATAAATATAATACTAGCAAGTATGTGTCTGTTATTGGAATCCATTTATAGACAAACAATGAAAGGGATAAGAAACATAAAAATATACCAGGAGATAGCATGGAAATTTATAAGCGACATAACAAACTTGAGCATTAATTATGTTTACAAAGTTAATGTGCAAGAATTTCTGTGTTTAAATGTATATTGATGCCTATTATATACCTGTCATATTTATCTATAGTACTGCTGAAGAAAATATTTTGATAATTTGCGGACAATGAAACCAGCTACCAAGTTATAAAGTTGCTAAGTTATCAAGAAAGAAGGGTATGAGCAATTGTTCTAATAAGTAAACAACACACTTCCAGCATTTAAATCAACTTATAAAGAGGGGTTACACTCTGAAAACAATGATGTATACTTACATATACTGAGTACTTGTGAGTGAAGTGAAGGCATTGGGAGATATAGTACTAATCAAATTATCTGAGAGATCAAGCCAGTACATAGACTGTGTGGAGAGTGCAGCAGCTGGAAATGCTGTCAGCTTGTTGTTGGTCAGATAGCTGTAAAGAAAGAAGAAATGTCAAATTGGCAACGCAAGGTAAGCAAAGGAGTCAAATAAAATTGTGAGCTGATTGAAAACGAGGACAATACATGTAATTCTGTGTAAATTGATCCAAGGTAACACCCTTCTGGGGCTCAACAGAATAAATTTGAATTACAAACTAAATTTTCACAAAACTCAATGAACCAACTTTCCTTTTCACAGAGCTAAATATATCAGCTTTCCCTTTACATTTTAAGGGCAAAATATTATGTACATGTATCAATAACTAAGCAGTATGAATGAATACTATTATCACAAATTCAGGGATTGCCAATTTGAACAAATATAAATATACCTGTAGTTGTGCATTGGACTGCCTGCTGCTAATTCCAATATTTCAAAAGATGGTTTTCTTTAGATATTTTATTTCATTAAAACACAATGTACAGCAATGAAACACAATTCTTATCATGCAGTCATAATTGCCCATTTCAGTGATGTGTCTTAAAGTGTACCAATCACCTGAAAAAATCATTTGTGTACAGCTAAAAAGTATAAAATCAATCTCAAAGAACTTTATCTGGCATTCTATCGGTCAACAGTTAAGGAGTATGAAGAAAAAAGGGGATAACATGAAAATGCTCGCGCAGAACCGAACTCCGAGTTTAGTTCTGCGCGAGCCCTTACCTTGGCGAGCGCGTACGCGTGCATTGAGTAGTCTAATCACCAGTCGGTTTTACGCTTATAGAGAGTGTAATTAAAATTGCAATATGCCTTTATAGAATTAATATTTGAAGCCAGAGTATTTTGAATATAGTATAAGGACATGACCCCCTAACATACAGAGCAAAATATTTTTTGGTGGTTGGTACCCTTTAAGCAGCTGACTACAGAATTTTCTTATCCCCATAGGCTTAGTACAGGGGCCATCTGGTTCCCGGGGGAATGTGTTCAGAAATATTAGCATTTAAAATCAAAATATAAAGTACTTGTGTATCTAAACTTACATCCTATTTGCAGAGACATCTTCAAAGACGTTTGTAGGAAGAGATGGAATCAAGTTATCATTTAGATATCTGCCATAGAGAGAACAAAAAAGGGATGATTAAAATGATACATGTACATGCAAATCTTTAAATGTGTACAGGTTTTACAAAATGTAAGCTAGAGAATCCAATATTTACATTTTTATGTAAAATAATGGTAACATGAGATAAATTTACAAGCACTTCAAATCATGTGCTTTGCGACACATTCTCCACACATTTTAAAGACAATTTTTCTTCATCTAAAATGAGAATATTACATATTACTATAAAAACATGTTTATTAATTTCTACAGGGAAACATATTTACTTGCATTTGGCATAAAGACAGTTTCATGAACAGATTTGCTTCTTTCCTTTGAAAATTCAGTGCCCTGTACAATGAGCCATACTCTATTCTGCACAAAATGGAAATTAACACGAACACTGCAGAGAATTATTATAAATTTTTGTAATCTGAAGACAATGTTAAAAATATAAAATAGGGTATTTGTTAGGGTGTATCCTATTGGCTGAAAAACTATCACATGGCACTCAGCAGTCTGTTATATGTGCATGAGCATGCAATATGACAAACTTTTTGGCACCGTATATCGCGTACAAAAACGTATGATACTGGGCATAAAGCACATCCACGCTTCCCTGTATGTACCCATTGTTTTGCATTGTTTTAGCTGCATGCATTTGACACGGAAGGCAATATGAATGTGTAATTGAGAAGAAGCAAGGTGACATCACAAATTTCATATAATAAATACTGCATGTATACCATCATTCATTTGGAAATATATTCACCTCCAAATCAAGAAATTCCCTCGTGCCATTATCTTTTAACCTCGGGAATGTCGCCTTGATGAATTCATAACATCACTCAGTAAATTCTGAAATTTTCAGTTCACATACATGTATAATCTAAAAATAAATAGTTCTTGTGCAGTGGCAAAAAATAGCAAAAGGATATACTAGGTTTTTTCCTATTTTTATAAAAAAATAGTGAAAAGCTTTACTGCTTTCTGAAAAAAGGAGAAAATATACTATTTTCTTCCTATTTTTACAAGAAAATAGTGAAAAGTTACACTGCTGTCTTAAGAATTGGAGAAAAATATACTACTTTATTCCTATTTACACAAGAAATTAGGAAAAGGATAACCCGATATTGTGAAAAATAGCTTAAAAATATAAAGAAAAAAGCCAACAAATATATTTCTCGCATTTGAAAAATGACTAGGGTTGTGCTATAATGAACTGCAAAGCAGGCAATATTTATATAATGTACATGTATGTCACAATGTTTGAATGCTTACATTATATCTGCTGTACTTGTACCACCAAACATCTTGCCCTCTATAGTGTCAATCACATTATCCTGCAGATAGCTTCAGAGAAAGGGGAAAAAGAAGAACAGGGTTTATTAAGAAATAGTCAATAGAAAACATACCATGACATAGAAATATAACATTTTATTTATTTGTTCATACTTATTTGGGAAGTATTTAATTTTTGAGATCCATAATAAATAGCTTCACAGAATTTCGTTTTTACTATTTTATGGTTTCAGATAAAAATATATTATATTTTGACAATATTTTCTAACCTTAATGACTACATGTATATAACTGATATAAGATTGATATGTGATTATTACATGGTGATACTGCAAATAAAATGAGACGTGTCCAATCTACTCATTCTTCATTTTAAAGTGAAAGGAATAGAAAATACACACACATTGCACAGGACACATATATAACCTTGCATACTACTTTGGTGAAATAGTGATTGTGCATCTACATGTATATCACAATCTTTATGATGTCACACAGAGTATATAGTCCATGGTTATAGCAAAAATATAGAAAAGATATGATTATGATGTCACATGAAAAAAAAAAAAGCAATTAGCTCATTTACATAAGGCCAGTGCGAACTACATGTATTTCTTGTCGAAGGATCCCCTATTTACCAATGTAATGTACAGATTCTTTTAATGAAGGAAATAATAATAATAATGAGAAGAAGAATGACAATAATAATAATCATAATCATAATAATGATAACAATAATAATAACTCTACATGTGACATTAAGGGAATCTTTTTCTCTCAGCCTGTTGTTCATATTCACCTTCGCCTTAATGTCGAATTTCTATTGTGACAAAATAAACCGCATTGTTAGGATTTACCTTAACGAAGGAAATAAGGTTGTAATAATAATAATAATAATATTAACAATGATTATAATTAGAAAATAATAATATTAACGATAATAACAATAATAATGATAATGATAATAACATTACTAAAAATAGCACTCAATAAATAGTAGTATACTCACAGGTCGTATGAACCGGTGACGTCATAGAAAGCCTCATCAGCAATGAAACTGATTTGATTGTTATTCAAGTAGCTGAAATACACAATGATTGAATGAAAAACATAACGATACATTCAAACGAAAAGTACATGTATTTATAATCAAATTGTACAAGGCCATCCAATACTACATGCTTAATTGTCTTAACATGCACCATATTGTGAGCAATAGCATGTCACCTGTTTAGAGCTAGAAGGGTGTTAAGTCTGTACAAGTGTTGGGACTTAACGCCCTTCTGGCTCCAAACAGAAGATATACTCTCTTTGTACTCTCTCTGCACATCTATCTTTGTTAGATATGAACATGTTCATGATGAATTTATGATGAAAGTTTAACTTAAATAATTAAATTGGCAGAGAAGTTTAAATTACTGCTGATATTAACAAAAAATGTACTAGATAACCCTTTCTAAGAACCTTTCAAGTATCCTTTAAAATCCAATACAACGAAACATCTAATATCTTTTGGAAATTTACAAGTATCATACTTTTCATTGGTAAAGGTCTGTAAAAGGTTTGCCATAAAACTATAACAAGAATCAAAACTAAACTCTGGAGCCCCTCAAAACATAAAAAACAGCGAGGAGAAAAACCCAAATGAAATGATATAAGCATAGTGTTCTTCAGATGTCTGTATTTTTAATACACAGCTTAAGTCTCGCCGCAGTTTACCGCAGGGTTTCTTTTAAGAAATCTGGCCTTCATCAGATTGGTAGAGCTAAAGGTTTTGAATTTTATGTCGAGACACAGGGTGGTGCCTACAATACAAGAACCATATAGGACACAGTTGTTGTATTTGTACAAAGACCATTTCCTACCAGCACTGAACTAACCCATTGTGTACAGGAACAGAGTGATTCCTGTGCTAAGCCTAGGGGAAATGAGAGAATGCAGGAACAATGGGTGAAAAACTGAAGGGTATCCCACCGCTGCCACCATGTTGAATGATCAAATGGACGGACAAATAAGATTTCAGTTTAGACACTGTTCATGTGTAAGTAGCCATATTGATAGTGCTTTATTCATGTAAACTATCCCTCTGCCAATCGCAGCCTCGTTACATAAATCCAGTGGCGGATTTAGGGGGGCACATCCGGCCCGTGCCCCCCCCCCCCTTTTTGAAAGAAAAGTATGTATTGTGGACCCCTTTTGCGATTTTTTTTTTACGAAAGCCTTTTTGAGGGTTTTGTCACCTGTTTAGAGCTAGAAGGGTGTTAAGTCTGTACAAGTGTTGGGACTTAACGCCCTTCTGGCTCCAAACAGAAGATATACTCTCTTTGTACTCTCTCTGCACATCTATCTTTGTTAGATATGAACATGTTCATGATGAATTTATGATGAAAGTTTAACTTAAATAATTAAATTGGCAGAGAAGTTTAAATTACTGCTGATATTAACAAAAAATGTACTAGATAACCCTTTCTAAGAACCTTTCAAGTATCCTTTAAAATCCAATACAACGAAACATCTAATATCTTTGGAAATTTACAAGTATCATACTTTTCATTGGTAAAGGTCTGTAAAAGGTTTGCCATAAAACTATAACAAGAATCAAAACTAAACTCTGGAGCCCCTCAAAACATAAAAAACAGCGAGGAGAAAACCCAAATGAAATGATATAAGCATAGTGTTCTTCAGATGTCTGTATTTTTAATACACGGCTTAAGTCTCGCCGCAGTTTACCGCAGGGTTTCTTTTAAGCGAGAGGCTTTACAGAAATCTGGCCTTCATCAGATTGGTAGAGCTAAAGGTTTTGAATTATATGTCGAGGCACAGGGTGGTGCCTACAATACAAGAACCATATAGGACACAGGTGTTGTATTGGTACAAAGAACATTTCCCACCGGCACTGAACTAACCCATTGTGTACAGGAACAGAGTGATTCCTGTGCTAAGCCTAGGGGAAATGAGAGAATGCAGGAACAATGGGTGAAAAACTGAAGGGTATCCCACCGCTGCCACCATGTTGAGTGATCAAATGGACGGACAAATAAGATTTCAGTTTAGACACTGTTCATGTGTAAGTAGCCATATTGATAGTGCTTTATTCATGTAAACTATCCCTCTGCCAATCGCAGCCTCGTTACATAAATCCAGTGGCGGATTTAGGGGGGCACATCCGGCCCGTGCCCCCCCCCCCCCTTTTGAAAGAAAAGTATGTATTGTGGACCCCTTTTTGCGATTTTTTTTTACGAAAGCCTTTTGGGTTTTTTTTTTGTTGCTTGTCAGAGAATTATGGAGGGGAACTGGATCCCCATAACCCCCCTCCCACTGAGCGAATTTTTTGTTGTTGTTGACACCCCCCCTCCACTGAGCGACTTTTCGAGAGCTCGGTCGTGTTTTGGCAAAAAGGTGTATGTCTGCCGTTTTACAGCGACTACAAAGCCGAGAAAATCGACTTTAAAGTTTTGGCAGTTTCCTTGACCGTAGAAGCCATCTAAACTGTACAGCGCTCAGGGATTTAATTCCAGGATTTAGTATACACTTCAAATTTCATTTCCTGATAATTTTCTTGCATCAAACTTTAAAAAAGATTTCAGAATTAGCACTTTTAGAGACATACACCTTTTTGCCAAACCACATTTACAGGGACTGCAACCCACGCTATTTTGGCAAAAAGGTGTATCTTCACATACACCGTGAAAAATCGTGCATTTAAGTTGGCAAAAAGGTGTATGTAGAGATACACCTTTTTGCCTAATTAAACGATAACAACATATACCAGCGATTATGTAGGGAGAAGGGTGTATGTGGAGATACACCGTTCTCACAAAATAATCAGTTGCAGAGTACTTGGTGATTTTTTAGGCAAAAGGGTGTATGTATACTGATACACTTTTCTGCCAAATACATTTCAGTCTACTATGTTGACTGTACGAAAGATGTATCGATATGCAGACTCATTATTCTGTCGTCAACATATCCCGTTCAAGCTTATTTAAATTTGATCTGTTATTCTTTTTATTGTTATATTTTGGAGGCTTGACGAATAAAATCAATCAATCAATCAATCAATCAATCAATCAACCGTCCAATTAATCCGGACCTGACCAGGCTGCGTAACCAATTCCCGTAACTTAAGCTTTTACTTTTGTCTTTGATACACCCTTGTAAGAATGCTAAAGGACTTCAAATTCTTGAGAAAACTTTGGCAAAAGGGTGGTATGTGTACTTAACGCCCCTTTCCAAAAAATAGTTAGCAATATACACCTGGCAAGACCAAGAGCTGGCAAGACCAAAAAAATACAGGTCTCCCTTTTCCAAAAGTTGACAAACCTGCATTTGTGTGCCCCCTCTTATACAAAATCCTGGATCCGCCCCTACATACATCAATACATCATGGGCAGTGTTAACATAGTAGCACAACATAGTAGCACAACAGCTTGGACCTTGTTCATACTTACAAACGTTGTGATACACTCAAGCCAGAGAACACATGTGTTGGGAGTGAAGTCAGCTGCATTTCGTTTAGGTACCTGAAGTGAAAATTCAACCCCAAAAGTGGGTTATATGGATCCGTTCCCACTGCATGCAATTAAACAGGTAATACCTGCTCCAGCAGTAAACTCCAGGCCACTGATATTGGTGAATGAATTGCCGTCTGCATACACAGACCCAAAATTGTAAGGTGGTTTATTACTTCTTGGCATGAGCACTATGAATAACTTCTGACAAAAACAATTCATATCATTTTCGACCTGATCTAGACATAATCAACATAATCTAGAAAATTGCAAATGATCATCTAAGCCAATAAAGACAGTTATCTTTGTGGGTTAAATGAATTACACATTCTTCTCGTTGGCAAAACCTTTTTTCTATTACTGCAACTTACAGTTGTTACGTTATTTTTATCACAAGTTCCCCTCGTTAACTTAGTATTGCAACAATGGGCTTGTGTTTGGTGCAAATTCTATTTTCTTTCTCATGCATCTGCTTTAATTCTTAGTTCCTTGCCTCAAAATGTCACTTGACAAACCATAAAATTTTGAACTTCATCCTTGATGTGTTCCTACTAAACAGGTCACAATCCTGACCTCTATACTCACAGGTTAGTTGCCGAAGTGTCCAAAAAGGATTCAGTTTCCAGGTGTTTCAATGGATTTCCTGCGATGGTGAAGGTCCTAATTAAAGACAATACAAAAGTCAAAGGCCAAATAATTCAGGGAAAAAGTATCTTAAGACATGATTCATTTTCATATTACATCATACTACAATAGGCAAAGCTATCGAGGTAACACATTTTAATGCTATGAATGAAAATTTAGCCAACCAATTTGAAACATACAAACTGAATACTAATAATAAAAAAAAGGGTTCAGTGAAACATTTTCCTAACAATATGAAGCTTACTAAGCTTGGCAATTCTCCTGAATGAGCTTTTATGAAACAAATGCAGAAAAACATGAAAAATACAACTGTCGCCATAGCATATGTCACAGCGTCATTTCTATAGAGTGATAATATAAACCTGAAACAGTCTAAATAAAGAAAATAACAAGTGTAGGGGAAACAATAGAAATACTTCTATATATCTATGGAAGAGTAGATTCTCTAGCTTGTACGACACATGCTTTGGGGAAATTTGCTCCACTGTTAATTTTATGCACTAAAAGAATTCAAATTTCAACCCCGGACCAAACACTAAACATAAACCAAAATAACAAGTGTCGGAGAAACAACAGGTATGAATGAATGAATTTATTTCCATTTCCACATCATTTACATCAGAATCAGAATAAACAAACATAAACAAAACTGCATGATACATACATACTTATCAGCATAAAACAATTACGACTGAGTGGAAATGAGGTGACCTACTAAAAGCATGGCTTGTAAGATACTGTAGGCCACCTGTACAAATCATAAATGAACAACATAACATTAAGTTTATATAGTATACAAAAATATATATTATTATATATTGAAGGTAGAGTAACATACCCACTGCTGACTCCTTCAAATGCTCTGGTTTCAATGGTGTTGATATCATTGTCATTGAGATAACTGTAAGAAATGAATTATTAAAATGCAGTCTGGTATTCAGAGGTATAGAGGCATTAATTGCAATTACTTACTCTGAAGTTTTAAATTGTCACGAAATGAAATGGTATGATATATTACAGTGAAACCTGTAAATAAAGACCGCTCAAGGGAGACAAGAAAAGCGGTCTTTATGAGCAGGTGGTCTTTATGTACAGGTTCCTTTCATACATGTTTCAATGAGAAGCACTTTTCAAGGGAAACAAAATTTGTGGTCTTTAAAGACAGGTGGTCTTTCTATACAGGTGGCTGCTAAAGTAGGTTTGACTGTACATCAATTTATATGAGATAGTCTTATCGTTATGAACTCTACACATCCATGTCTATATGCCAGCAAATTTAACCTGTTGACTACTGAATTCTCTTACTCATATAGGTTTAATACAGGGTCCACCTGGTTCACGTAGGCAATGTGTTAACAGATGGTTTTACCATTTTAACAAAATGACTGGATATTTAATGCAACAATCAAAAGCGTTAATAATTTTTGTTAATCACTATTTTACAAGCATTGTTTGCTGCAATGCTGGAAACCCTCTCACAACCTTTTGAAATTGTCCAGAGCAATATATCTTTAAAAAGTACGGATAAAATTCAAGTATTATGAGAGTGCATAATTACAATAGAAACTTGGTATAAAAAGCTCTGATATAACAAGATTCCGGATATAACAAGATAATTTTGCTGGTCCCAATTCTTCATGTTCTTTTTTTTTTGTTTTACCCTGAAATAAGATTTCTGATATAACAAGTTAATTTTGCTGGTTCCAAGGTCCTCACCATAGTGAGTTTCCACTATACTGTTAAAGCACAGAGAAACCAAAAAAATGCATATTCATTTCTCTTTGAAATGATTTTGAAATTATAAATTCAGCTTCATAGATATATATTTGATTAAAGCCATGAGTCAAATATTGACTAAATACCTCATACAAGACATAAAAGCCAATCAGATATTTTCCTTATCCTTATCAAAATCAGAATTAATTATATTGTACTTACAAATATGACGATACAAAATTCCAGAATGCCCGTGTCTTAACCGCTGTGATCCGGTTATTGTTGAAATAGCTACAAGTAAGACATTGAAATGAATGAATATTCATAAATATATGATTCACACATCACAAGCATCAAAATACTGTAGAATTATTTTATAAAGAATGAATGTTCTTGAGTGGGTTATTGCAGGACATGTAAATTCATAAAGCCTTATATAGTCTCAATTTTGATGCAAAAATATTCTTGAGCATTCGTGAGACTTGCTTCAATTTTAAGACGGTTTTGGAGAAAGTTTCAAAAAGGATATTGACATAATACTGAAGCCATTCAATTCATGCATTTAATTAACTGCAGACCAGCATAACTACTGTGTACTGGATGCATTCATGTTCATAATAGCAATATTTCATCAAGCTAGTCATTTGGTAAAACAAAAACTATCACTTGCATTGTGGAGATCAAAACTGAAACCAAGAAGTGAACAAAACCCATTTTCATTTAGCATTAGTCAATTTTAAATGAAGGGGCATAAAAGGGGTTAAAGTAAAGAGAAGGTTCAGGGGAGCGTTTCATCAAGTGTCTTGTCAGTGATTTTTACTGACAAATTTGCTCTCAGCCAATCAGATGCAAGGACTTCAGTAGCTTATAACAGTTGTCGGTAAAAATCACTGACAAAACACTTGATGAAACGCTCCCCAGTTCTGGTATAGGTGAAAGAAAAATGGGAGCTTTCTCATTCTCTACATTATTTTGGAAGAATATCACAGAAATGTTCTGTAAAAAGGACTGCTCTTCAAATGCCCTCATATTTGAAATATGATGAGAAATAGCTGAAAAGTGTGGACAAAACTTTCATGCCATATGTGCGAGTCCCAAATTCACATATCTGTCTGCAGTGCATGTGATGTTTAGCATACTGCTCATCAATCTGATGATTCCAAACCTCTACATTATACACCAATTCTTATGCTCTGCGCTACATATTCAACCTTTCCCCAGTTGCTTCTAAACTGTTCTTTCATCATTTTATCACATGACCAGAACTCTGAGTACATTACTTCATCTTCAAGGGGCACAGAAGTGGTCAACTTAAGCAACTTACGCCCTTGACATTGTCTTGTTTATAAAGTCACCACCCATGGGCAAATCTGTCAGCTCATTGTTGTGGAGATAGAAGGAACCTGTGCTAGTCACGTGTGCGAATGTTCCATCTTCGATATATGCGATCTCATTGTCATTAAGAGAAATTGCAGACGTTAGAGGGCAGTCTTCAAAGTGAGTGACCAAGAGACGACCAATCTGGTTATAACCCAGGTCCCTGGACAACAAAAAACAGGTTCAAATTCAAGGTTTATTTCAAAACGATCAATAACTAAGTGAGAATTTCAAACAAATTTCACGTAAAAATGAATCTCATATGAGAATATGAGAGTCAAATTTATTGGGGGAAAATAACTGTTTGTTTTCCCATATACATGAAAATGGCTCTAGTACAAAAAATATATACATGTCAAACATGTTTAAATTATTTTTTCTATCTAAAGGTCATGAATTATAACTATTAGTATAAAACCAATTTGCATCATATTACCACCATTCTTATGCCACATGCTGCCTTAAAATATTTCCCCTTTCGTTTTGTTTTTTTTTTTCATTTTCAGTCTTGTGCATCTTTTGAGACCAAGTTCACAAATCTTTACAACCACAACAGTCATTTGAACTCACTCATGCCAGCTACATATTATTGGGTATATGGAATTCGGGTTTTAAAAAAATGAAGATTGGAAGTTTACCTAACTAATGTTATTTTTGTAAAACGGTTGTATTTCATCAAAGGTTTTTATTATGAACATTGCACAAAAAAGCAGCACAGTATTGCATTATGCTGTAAACAGTGCTTTTGCGTATTTCTGAAAAAGAGTTAGATAACAAAAAGAAAAGAAAAAAAAAACTTATTATTACAACAATGATGATCATTTTCCTAGAAACAACCAAACATCGGTAGACAATTAAATAGGAGAAAACTTACAGATTGGTAAGACTGGTGCACCCATCAAAGGCTGTCTCTGGTATCTTATCAATGTTGTTAGAAGACAGAGAAAGGGTACCAAGCAGAGAATGATTGGTGAACATGTTCTCGTGTAGGAAATGAAAGTTGTTACCACTCAGAGATCTGCAATAAAAGAAAAGATTATCATGCAGAAAATGAATTTCATTATCACTCATATATTTGCAGTAAAAGAAAAGATTATCATATAGAAATTGAAAGCTGTTACTACTCAGATATCTGTAGTAAAAGAAGCATTTCAAGATACAATATCAATTTGTCATGATGATTATTTAAGATGGCTAATAATTTTCCTTCATAAAGATGTATGGCGTTCTGTATTATTGTGCAGATGCAAAACAAAAAGAGATTTCCAGGGAGACATTACATTAGCATTAAGAATGTTTGATAGCATGAAAATACAACAGGAAAACACATATAAACAGAAAGGCATAAAACACTAATCCATAGTACTTGACTTTATAAGATTTTCACCCATGGAAAATGAATTATTCAATATATTATTCAATACAAAATGCATGTATGTCTGTTTTGCATGTGTGCAAAGTATTCATTGTCACATATTTAAATGGTTTCATACATTACTAGGTTGATGCACATTTTGTAGTCATGTTCCAATTGATATGGCTGCCTCATGCTTCATATCTCAATAGAATTATTAGTGTTTAAAACCATCTACATTTTTGATGATGAAAAATTTATTTGAAATATAATGACAGCCAGCAAGACACACCTTGAAATCATTTTTGTTTTACCCTGCAGACTTTGGGCATAATTTTGGTCACAAATTTTGAATTGAATTGAATTTCCGAAACAATTGGTGTTATTCTCCAATTCAGTCTTTGCTGTTGGCCACTTGCAATGTGATTGGTGTATAAATAGTGACGTGTTACACTTACAGTGTCCTTATGTTGTCTGGGAATGCGCCATTCTCTATAGAGATAATGCTATTGGAGCTCAGGCTCAATGTACTGAGTGTTGTGAGGTTGGAGAAAGCACCATCCAACAAATAAGTGATCAGATTACTGGATAGACTCCTAAAAAAAAGAAGTAGGAGATATTTTAACAATATCTAAGAAATGCTGTACATGTGAAAAAATGTTCAACATCCACAGAAAAATAATGTGAAACCTGTCTATAAAGACCGCTCAAGGGAGACAAGAAAAGTGGTCTTTATGAGGAGGTGGTCTTTGTGTACAGGTTCCTTTAATACTAGTTTCAAGGGAAACAAAATTATGGTCTTTATAGACAGGTGGTCTTTCTATACAGATGATCGCTAAAGCAGGTTTGACTGTAGTAATATCTGTTACATTTACAGAGCTCCAAGTACTAAATTTCTATTCGCTATGCATGTAATTATTATGACAAAAACTGGCAAAATCTATAGGTCATAATAATTATATTTTTTAATTATTTTTTAAGTATGTGGTTTAGCAGAAATGAGAAATGAACCACATGATAATTAGGAAGTGGCTTTTACTCTGTAATCGTCCATTTTTGTAGCATTACCATACTGCATTTGATGCCAAGAATTTAAAAAACAAGAGTAACCTTTAAAATCCTTGTATTGGCAACACAATGAGAGGTTCAAAATCATTGTTTTTATCAAAATTGGCAATTTTTTAAAAACTTTTCGACAAAATCCCGAACCATGTATATTGTTTTCTAAAACATTACACCCTAGTACATGTAGAATCATGTATCACTGAAAGAAAAATATTATTGTTGCCAATTTGAAGAACAAAATACAATCAATTTAGCCCTTAAATAATTCCTGTCCAGAAAGGGTTTAGAAGTAAGTGTCAGTGAGAATGGTATTCTCAATCCCACTCCTGACACCAGTTTAGTGCTTTCAAATACACTTCTAATAAGATGCTCTGTGAGACAGGCCTTGGAAGATAAAAAGTTATGTAAACTTATGTTTATTGCACAACTCTTCCCTCCCATCTTATTCTAATGATATTTATTTACATCTTGTTATGACATATCTAGTAGTAAACCATTATTTTTGGTGAAAACAAAAAATTAACCCATAGCAGTACAATATCTCCTTTTAGTGATATTTTTGCGTTTATCTTTTGATCCAGAATGCTATACATGAGTGGAAAGAGCAAAAATCACAGAAAATTTTGAGTCTGTTTCCAATGTAGCACGTTTTGCAGTTCATGAATAAGAGCAATTTTATTGAAACTTATCATTAAAGTCTCTAAATTGGCAACGCAATGTAAAATACATAATCACTATTTTCACGTACAATTTGGCAATTTTTCAGTGAAATTTTGCAATTTTATTCACATTGGTTCATTTAGTAAACATTTTCACTTGTTTCAAACTATGTAGGAGTCGAAAATAAGAACAACTGTTGCCAACTTGAGGAGATCGATTGAGCAAACTGATTTAGACTATAAAAGAACTCTGAAGCTATTGGTTAATCAATCAATAATGGAGCTACCATTGATGGCATACTTACAGAGAAGATATTGACATCAATCTCTCCTGATACTGAACAGCCTCAGGGACATAGTTGAAGCTGTTGGAATCAAGTTTCCTGTAATACAGATATAACAATGGTAACAAAGAGATCAAGTATCAATGGCCCATATTCTCGAAAGTGGCCTAAGTTGAGCCTGGCTTAACTTAGGCCACTGATTTATGGAAGGCCATTTGTCATCCCCTAAGTCTCGTATAAATTACTATATTTATGTAACAAAATAAAGAAACAAAATTGTTTTCTGGCATGAAATGAGCATCAGAAATCAATTATATGATGTCAGTTTTTGTATTTGCATTTAGTCCCAGAACTACGGTGATTTTGTAGAATTTAAAGAGGGTGACATTTGGCTCTCCATAATTCGGTGGCCTAAATCTACACATTTAGGCGGGGGTTTAAGTTAGGCACCTTTCGAGAATACGGGCCAATATCACTAAACTATTCACAGGCTAGCTACATCGTAAAGCAAGAGTATTTCAGTATTACCTGGATTCATATAAGACTCAAAGCCATTAAGAAATGTCTATCTTCCAGATGCCCAAATACTAAACCTCGAATAGTATTAAAAACATGCCTTAGTCTGTAGCAATCCCCTAAAATATTACTTTTGTATCACTTTTGAAACAATTTTGTTAGTATATAAGTTGTTTGTTTTTTCTTTTATTATGCTTTGCAGATGAGAGATGCCTATACTAAAATGAGAAATGAATACGATTCAGACAATCAAATTGGTGAATCAAATAATCTTTAGATCACCCCTATAAGAATAAATGAAATGCACATTTTCAACAGCCATGCAAAGGGAAAAGATATATACACGGACTATTCCATTTAATCTGAAGGGTGTTCCATACTCACAGGTTTTGAAGTAGTGTCAGGCAATCAAACGTGTGTGGATCCAATGTAGTTTCATCAATGTTGTTGGTCTGGAGTTCTAGTAGAGTCAAATATGGCATCTCACACAGATCTCCTTCATTTAATCCTGTAATTGCATTACTGCTAAGGTATCTGTCACAGACAAATACAAGTGAATGAGTAAATTACGCAATGCGTAATAAATGTCCCCGCCGGAAGTGCAGATCTGTGGAAATTAACTAGCCTGAACCTTAAAACTTCAGTGAAAAACTTTAGTGAATAAAATAATAATGTTACTGCATGCAAAAGAAGAGAATACCAACAATGCATGTATACAACTGAAATATAAAACATGAAAACATTATGAACCTTCAGCCATTTTGAATAAATTTGCATAAATTTGCATGAATAATGAATTTCAAAATTCTGTGTAGAAGTTTGGAAGCCCCCACCCAGCCGTATCAGATAAAACAATCGGAATAAAAATCCGATGTGAAATAGAGGAGAAGTAGCATTTTTCGTCAATTTTGAATAAATTTGCATAAATTTGCATAATTAATGAATTTCAAAATTCTGTGTAGAAGTTTGGAAGCCCCCACCCAGCCCTATCAGATAAAACAATAGGAATCAAAATCCGATGTGAAATAGAGGAGAAGTAGCATTTTTCGTCAATTTTGAATAAATTTGCATAAATTTGCATAATTAATGAATTTCAAAATTCTGTGTAGAAGTTAGGAAGCCCCCACCCAGCCCTATCAGATAAAACAATCGGAATCAAAATCCGATGTGAAATAGAGGAGAAGTAGCATTTTTCGTCAATTTTGAATAAATTTGCATAAATTTGCATAATTATTGAATTTCAAAATTCTGTGTAGAAGTTTGGAAGCCCCCACCCAGCCCTATCAGATAAAACAATCGGAATCAAAATCCGATGTGAAATAGAGGAGAAGTAGCATTTTCTAACATTTGAGCACACACGGACAGACGGACGGACGGACGGACGGACACACACACACACACACACACACACACACGCACACACACACACACACACACACACGCACACACGTACGGAGCCCGTTTCATAGTCCCCTCGCGAACTTCGTTCGGCGGGGACAAAAAAAGGGAAATTACAAGTAGATTATCCAATTCTATGCAATTCTATTTAATTTGCTTTCACTTACAAAGTCTTAACGGCAAACCTTTACCAGTTACTCTTCTACAATCTGTCTCCATGAAAAGAGCTACACATGTAATAGTATACCATTTATAGATCAAATTCATCCTGTGTTCATAATCACCATGGATTCACTAAAACATATTTGCTCCTAGTGCCAACATAATCTACATATGTAACCCAAGGTCTCAAAATGTTGAGGATTTTCATCCAAATCTCAATGGCGCATAGAGTGTGACATAAACAGTTTGCAGTGCAGTTTAATATGAAAATCGCTAAAAGTAAGTTTTCAAAGTCATGATATATATAGCCGACAGACCATTATCATTAATTCATGTACAAACTGCTTGAACCGAACATGTCATCTCTCAAATAAATCTGATATGTTCCAGAAGTATACTTACAACTCTTGAACAGATGGTAGACCACTGAATGGAACATATGACTCTAGCAGTCTTAAATAAATTTCATATGTTCCAGCGTCATAGGCATCATCGGAGTACAGAGTTATGTTGGTGAAGACGTTATTGTCAGCATGCCTGAAAAGAAAGAGAATCCCCCCTATACAGGTAAATGGAACGGTCTAACACACATATGAAATGTAAACTAATAATGGATGAGGGCTACGCTATTTCTCCTACTGGGGTAAGGGTTTGAAAGATGAGCAGCTTAACCCGTTCAGGACAAATGACCACATTTTGTGGTTTGGCTCAATAACTTTTGATTCAGAGCTCTAAAAAATATACCAGATGCATGAGTAGAAAGAGCCAAAATTTCTGCACATCCTACGTCCATTTTTGTTGCAACACCCTATTGCGTTTGATGCCAGGAATTTTAAAAATGAGAATAACCCTTAAAATCCTTAAATTGGCAACACCTTGAGAGATTCAAAATCATTGTTTTTTATCAAATTGGCAATTTTTTCAACTTTTCAACAAAATTTGTAACCATGTGTATTGTTTTCAAAGACATTACACCTTATTAGAACCATGTAGCACTAAAAGAAAAATATTGTTGTTGCCAATTTGAAGAGCAAAATGTGATCAATTTAGCACTTGAATAATTCCTGTCCTGACAGGGTTAAACAGAAGGTTGAGTTCTGGTAAAGGTGAAAATTAATTTGTGAGCTTTCTCATTATTTTCATATCAGTGTGGAAGAATATTATATAAGAAATGTTCCCTGAAAAGGGTTGCTCTTCAAATGCCTTTATACTCGAGATATGACCAGAAAAAGCTGAAAAGTTTGGACCACACTTTTGTGCCACATGTATGTGTATAGTCCCATATACTTTTTGATTTTGCAGTGCACATGATTTTCAACAAGATCGGTTCAACTTCTTTCTATTTTTATCATATCAAGACCTCACAGTATATATCAAATCTTATGTAATACATAATCGACCTTGCAATGCAATCGCTTGACCAGAACTCAACTTTATCTTTAAAACACCTGATGTCGTGATACTCATTACACATTAGGCTGTAAAAATACATCAACAAAAAAGCAAGTAATTCATACTGCTGGATTTAGTCATATTTATTTATTCATTAAATTTGCTGCCTTTCAGACAGCACAGGTTGCAGTAAAGTAATATTTGTTTTTCCTCGGCATGTCTCCACACTCATATCGAAGGGTTTATTTCAGCATAAAGGGCAAGGGGGTTCATATGTGACCCGGCACCACAAAACCACCAAAAAGTCGCAACCCGTGATTTTGTGTAAACAGCTGAAATGGAAATTTGGGTTGGAAAATTCTATTTTGGGATTTTTGGTTTTTCTGAAAGATCGTTGTTTTCTGTACCTTATATCAAAATCAGGAAGCTTAAAACACAGTAGAAGATGAATTTTTAACAGTTTTTCTAGACCAGTTTTTTTTCGCACAGCTTCGGTTTCGTCCTAATTCTTCGCCTTCCCGTATGATCTTTTTTTAATCGGTATCGCTCACCCTCGTAAAATCACTGCAATCTCACGGGCCTTAAAATTATGGTACTCACAGGTAAATCAGACTTTCATAAGTCTCCCTAGAGAGGGCAGCATGAGGAAAGTTGGCGAGGCGGTTGTCACTGATAAACCTAAATCAAAGCAATGATATACAATACATCCTTAAAATATGGAGGTTGACTGGATGAAAAGGCAACGTTAAATATCAATCAATCAAAAAATATTGTCCGCATATCACGAATGATGAGGAAACTTTTTTTTTACTTGTTGGCCATATATTCTTTATCTTTGACAGAACAATTTTTCAAAGCCTGCAATTGTTTGCATTTTGCAGAATATCATTTGCTTTTAGGCAAATTTACTTGTCAATCAGCAAACTTATCAGGTGATGATCTAAAAGACCCAATCTTATTTCTTATTTTCTTTTTTTTTCTATGGTTGAATCCAAATACTTGAAAGACAACTGGGTTAATTGATGACCACTAACCTTTGTCTAAAGTAAGTTCATAAACATGCAATATTGATAATAGGTACAACCATTGATATTTGAAGATAATATCCTTAGAATGTATAACAAAAAATATTAGAAGACCATATTCTCATGCAGTACATACAGCGTAGTCAGGTTGCCGTTGATCCCAAGAAATGCATCATGGGCTATGGTAGTCATCTCATATCCTGACTTCTGAGAATGAAGATGTCTGGAAAAATTTATAAACAAGCATGGTCATTTATTGACAAACGATTAGAGTTATGTCTTCATTGAAAACATAAAAGCAATTAAGATAATGACTTGGGGTGGTATTCTGAGATTTATTTTATCTTGATTTCAGTGAAAAGATTTTAATTGTCATAACACATTTTAAATTGCAAGATTTCATTAGTGTTTGCGCAGATGAATTCCGCGTACATAGCCACTTTTGCGCAGTCATTAACCAATGATGTGCCAAAAGCGTGGATTTTGTTATGACAATTAAAATTATTTCACTAAAATCAAGATAAAATAAATCTCAGAATACCACCCCAGGGCATTATCTGTATCACTCTAAGCATGAATATTATTGTGTCAACTGAAAAATGTTTCCAAACAAATGTTAGACAAGAAAAAGTTTAACTTATAACTTTCTATGAAGAATCCCACTTTAAACCAATAAGGAATACATTCACATCTAAGGCTGATATGAGCCTTAGATGTGAATAAATTCCTTATTGGTTTAATTTATTTGAAAAAACTAGAGGGGCCGTCAAAGGCGGCAGACCCACGCCTTGGCGGTGCTACAGAGTAGTTGCAATACTATACTATGGGGTCAAAACTGAAATCTACATTATGTGTACTAACCCCTGATGATTTTGTCTTAACACATGGCTTTACCTAACTCGAAATTTATGTACCGAAAAAACATGACCCCTGTGTCCGACTGAGGCATTGTACAATGGCTGCTAAAACCGCTTCGTACTTGTACGTGCGAAACGTTGATCTTTACATATACTATATTATAGAGTCAAAACTAGAAGGTCACACAGAATTTGCAGGGATCAACCAATCATCACCAAAATCTAATCGATTCTTTCCTGTCACTATCCAAACAATCCCTGAAAATTTGGTGCAAATCCGTTCACCCGTTCTCTAGTTATCTTGTACACAAACAAACAAAAAAACAAACAAAAAAACAAACAAACAAACATACAAACATACGGAACCCTTTACATAACCCTGCCGATTTTATCGGCGTGGGTAAAAATAGAATCAGAGAAGATAAAGTGGGATTCACAATAGAAAGTTAACCCATTCATTGCCTATGGAAACCAAATGGTCTCTTTACTAGGTTTATTGGAAAGAGAGAAAATGCAGCAGTCAATGGGTTAACCTCTTGAATACTGAACCAGAGATAACTTGGATACCTTGGGCTGGAGTCGATGGGAGAATGTGTGTTATACCAAAATTAAATCATACCTAAAAGGTTAGTAAAAGAATAGAGCATTTAACTCATTGACTACTGAATTCTCCCATTGCCATAGGCTTAACACAGGGGATAACCAGTTCCTGTACGCAATGGGTTAAAATGACATGATTAAAAAAAGGTGTAGAGCCTCTTACAGGCTGGGAAGCAACCAGGACCCCGTTTCATAAAACTTTTTATCAATAACAAGTTATAATAATTCTTATAAGCTACTGAAATCCTTGAATCTGATTGGCCGAGAGCGAATCCGGCATAGAAATGAGGCAGTTGTTATTGAAAACAAGTTTAATGAAACAGGGGGCCCAGGAATGCAACCATAGATTGAGATATTTCCTCTAAAATTGAAATAAATCTTGAATATTTACAGTGTCCTCAATGATAGTAGGTTGGTGAAGGAGTTGCTACCCAGAGATGTAAGCTCATTGTTGTTCAAATCACTGATGGAAAACATGAATGAAAAAGGAATAAATTGTAAGATCAGAAAATATATTTGGTGTTTGGCAAAGGCTTTTTCATAAAAAGGAAACCATTTTGCAAAATATGTAACTATTTGCACTTATTTGCAAATGAACAATGGGAATCCACACATTTCTACAGTAAAAATAGAGATTTACGAATGCAGGGAATAATATTACAGTGAAACCTGTCTATAAAGACCCCCGGGGGTAGTTTGCAGGCACAAACTCTGGTCAGTCATAAAAGAGTGTCTGCACTATAAGACTACCACAGGCCATGTACTATAGCTGATATTGACACGACCAGTAGGTAGCTGGGTTAGGCTTCTCTCAAGGCACAATAATTTTCTATTAAAGTGTCAAATTAGGGTATGTGCTTGCAGGCTACCCGGGATGGGGGGAAGGGGCATTATCATTGAGGCTTGTACATCATCTGCCTACATGAAAACAGATAAAAAGGGGTATTTTTCAGCATTAGGCACGTAACACGGGTTATGCATTTAGGGTATCAAAAACAGTAAAAATCAACAAAAGGGGTATCAAATTCAGAGGTGATAAGAAGAGGATCTGCGGAAAGGGTATAAAAATCAGAGATGTAAGATGGGTTTTTCTCAAAACTACTCCTTCTGCAATCCCTGTTTAGGGTGCTTTTCAGAACGTGATTTATGCGGATGATGTACAGGTCTCAATAAGACCCCCCCCGGGTAAAGAATGCTCAAGGGAGACAAGAAAAGCAGTCTTCGTGAGCAAGTGGTCTTTATGTACAGGTTCCTTTATTATAGGTTTTAATGAGAAACACTGTTCAAGGGAAATAAAAGTTGTGGTCTTTATAGACAGGTGGTCTTTCTATACAGGTGCACTAAAGCAGGTTTGACTGTACTTACATATGAAGAAGGTATGTCATGTCATCAAACATCTTGGACTGAATGAAAGACAAAGAGTTCTGATGGAGCTCACTACAAAAGAACAACATATTATGATAAAGATTAAAGGTAATGTTTACTTTTTGTATTGCCTCAAAAAACCTTTCATCAGATTTCTTGGATTTTTGTTAATAAACAGCGAGATACTAGCAAAACTAAAATGCTGTGACAATTTCACCTCGTAAAGTGAAATATTTTACAAATGAGAGGTAAAAAATAATTTATATACCGGGCCAGGGATATAAACTCCCAACAATGGCAGTCTGCACTATACATGGTAAAGCGTGCAAAAAGCTATGAGGATTATGTGTATTCCACACACAATGACACTCATGCTATCTCCATGCGAAGCCCCAAGCCTGTTGCGTTACTGAACATGTTTCTTTCCAATTTCCTTTTCGCTACCAAAACTGTCCATGCATGAGCTTTAAGATGGAAATATGTTGGGAGGTGGGGGGTTCTCAAACTAAAATGATAATGATGGTTTGTTCCATGAATGAATATGCCAATGCCTGAATGGTGAAAGATTCATACAGTACTTAAGATCTATAATAACAGATCACTTAAAAACAAGACATTAGATACAAATTTATTATTTGAAGCATTAAAAAAGACATAAAAAGAATTTATTTCACAAATATACATCAATTATGAACATTTGAACATTGGGTCTGGCATGTTTTGTGCCCTGCCACATCCCAAGGGTACATGCAATTGGCCTATCCTAAATTTATTCTCAATATCTCTCTCTTCAATTTCCCTTTATAAACTTCACGATGTTCAATCTACAAAACAGGGGTATTAGAACATAGTTCCCCTTTTTGAAGATCAAAAATGAAATTAATGAATAAGACTTACATGATCTTGAGCTGTTTGAGTTGAGTCAGAGCCCTTGGAGCAAGGTATGTAATTAAATTATTACTCAGATTCCTATGTCAAGAAACAATGAAAAGACAACCAGTATAAACAGCATTCGTTTATCTCAGCAGTTACTTCACATTAGTTTGCACAAGAACATGCTAGATAAGAGAAATCTTAAAAGAGCTATGATTATTACAATTCAGAAAAGGCAACACAATGAAAACTTCAATGTAATTGTTTTCCCATACTTTCTGACATATTTCATCTCTTCAATATCATTTTTAATCAATGCATTTCAATTCATATGCATGGCTAGTCATGGAAATGGTTTAGCAGTAAATTAGAACGAAGGTGTTGCCAATTCAAAGAAAAAATGCTGATTCATTCAGTTTCAGATATATCCCTATCATTGAGTGCAACAAGACAGGATAATAAAATGCATTTAAAATATTTATCTGTTTTGAACTCACATGTATTACCAGTACTACTATAAGAGATGAAAAGAGAAGATGAGAAGAACAAAATAAAGCTCAAATTTTTATATTCTTCTAATTCAGTTAAACCTGACACTTGGCCTAAAGTCATGTTTAAAGGGGAAGTTCACCCCGAAGATTACTTGAGTTTAAAAAATGCAGAAAAAATAAAGAAAAATATTAGCGAAAGTTTGGAGAAAATCTGTTAAAGAATAACGGAGTTATGGACTTTTGAAGTGTTGATTTTGTGACGTCACATGCGAGCAGCTCCTCCATTATGTAATGTGATAAATATTCCATAAAATACAGTTTTCTCAGAAAATTTAGAATATTTTCGTCTGTGCATTTGATATATTGTCAGAAATGTTATTCAATACTAGATTCTGAAAAGAAACAATAATTTATAGTGGAACGTTAAAAAAATGTGAATATATGGAATATTTATTACATGACCAATGGGCAGCTGCTCGCATGTGACGTGACAAATCCAAAACTTTAAATACTCATAACTCTTTTATTATTTGACCGATTTTCATCAAACCTTCGCCAATATTTTTCTGCATTTTTTCTGCATTTTTTAAACTCAAGTAATCTTCAGGGTGAACTTTCTCTTTAAGAGAAGGAAAACTTAGACCTCGGTCTACCTGCTTTTGTTAGTAAATTTTTGCAGAAGACGGACAGGGTTGTGAGAGGACTTTCTCTTAGAAGGAAAGGCCTGAGAAAGATTAATTATGCTCATTATATCTATGTAAGGATATTTGAGAACAAGAAAAATAAAGAGAGGCAAGGTGAGGAGAGGACTGTCTTTGAGAAGCATACACAAAAGAAGGAGAAAAAGATGAAAAGAGAGGGAAAAGAAGAGCAGAAAGGGAAAAGAAGGAGCGGACCTAGAGTAAGTAGCATGCAGTTCTCAGATGAATGAGAGGACTATAGTTGAGATGGAGAAGATGATGACAACAGAGTAGAGAAGGAATGAAATGGGAGGGACAGAAGGTAGAGATGAGTAAGAAGAAAGTAACTTACAAATGTGTGGGAGGAATGTCTTTTCAGAAGAGATGGAAGAAGAAATTAACTGAGATAAAGAGAAGAAAAAGAAGAGCAGAAAAGGAAAAGAAGGATGAAATTTACAGTAAGAATGTATTTCTAACTAACAGGTATCAGAACATGGAAAATGATGGAACACAGTAAGAAGAATGTGACGTACAGATGTATGAGAGGACTATCTTTGAGGACCTCCAGGTTTCTCTTGGAGACGGACGTGATTTGATTATCATCTAGAGACAGGAAGGTCAGGTTGGACATACTCTTCAGAGAGTCTGACGGGAACGATGTCATCAGATTCATACTCAGTCCCCTGAAACAAAAACAAAATTAAACTTTTAGCACCTGATGATTACGCATATTGTAGTCATTTACTCACCGAACTCAGTCCCAGTAAACCATCTCGCAGCATAGACTCTCTGCTGTACGCAAAATATTTACACAGTACCGCATCACTTCATTGAGGATTCTAAATGGCTTATGTGTAAAGATAACACACACAAAATTTCAGCGACCAATATCCCCTACAATACATCTGCTGCAGTGTAAGTTACACAGGTGAAAGTCCACGGGCGGTCCTGGGCGGTTCAGTGAGTAATATATAAGAAGGGTGGTCCCAGGCAGTTTAGTGACTTAAAAGGTTAAAGAGATGATTAGCACTAGAAATTCATATTCAAACATGATCATAACCATTTGTATCTAAGTGACCTTTTCTACACCATGGAAAGAGATACATATAGGTAGCTCATCAATTGTTTAGAGTGTAACCTCTTCAGAGAGTCTGTGGGTGTGCTTCAACAAGTGTGTTGTTGGTGATTTTTACCAACAAATTTGCTCTCAGCCAATCAGATGCAAGGATTTCAGAAGCTTATAACAATTTTTGCAACTTGTCGTTGATCACAAGTTTTATGAAACAGGGCCCATTCATACTCGATCCTCTGGAACAAAGATGAATTTATCAAACTTGCTCATATTATTTGAATCACTAAAAATCATTGGGGCCCTGTTTCATAAACTTGTTATCAATAACAAGTTAATTGTTAAAAGCTACTGAAATTCTTGAATCTGATTGCCTGAGAGCCAATTTGTCATAGAAATGGGGCAGTTGTTATTGATAAAAAGTTTTATGAAACAGGGCCCAGTTATGGAATGTACTGAACTGAGTGTTGACTCTTACTACACCACCTGGGCCCTGTTTCATAAAACTTGTTATCAATAACAACTGCCCCATTTCTATGACAAATTTGCTGTCAGGCAATCAGATTTAAGGATTTCAATAGCTTATAACAATGATTGTAATTTGTTATTGATAACAAGTTTTATGAAATGGGGCCCTGGACTAACATTCTTACTCTGGTTTAAAGAAAAATGATCCATACACATTGTACATCTGACAAAAGTCAACTGTAGCAGTTAACCATTGTTCCATTAGTCCAACAAAGCGGGCAATGAGTGGAAGGCTCTTATTCAATGACCAGGCCAGAGAAGGAATATATTACTGGTCATAGTGGCTACCATTTGATTTTTTTACACAGATCATTTATTTTTACTATCTATTGTATTCTATTTATATTATGATCTATTGGACATATAAACAACATATGTATTTAAATAAAATGGAAAAGTTCTACTCACAGATATTCAATGTTTGTTCCTGAAAAGAGACCTGGAGGAACCCAGTCTATTTCATTCTCCATCACACTCCTATATGATAGGTAAAGTCAAAAGCAAAGGAAAACAGATGAGCAAGAAAGAAAAGAAAGAAAAATGGAAAACAGAAAAAAAGTGTCATTGTATGTTGCAGCTTGTGACTCTGGGTTAAAAAGGTATTCTGGAATTTCAGCTGCAATGCACAATGGCAATAGTTGTATTCTGAATTAATTACTGAAACAAACAGATTTTGTGGCCTTGATTTTTCAAAGTTAAAAATCTAATTAAATATTCAGAGCAATATTTAGAAGTGTTTAAAGAAATGTCATGAAAATTGCTCCCAATAAATTTTACATCCTTCAACTTTACAATGTAAAAACTTCAGTCTGATACGATGTATAATTAATGTTTGAGTTATCAACAATCAAAAGTGTCCAATGTGTTTTTTAAAGTGATTGATTAACTTTGTGAAAAATTGTAAAATCAGCTCAAATGCCAGTGAATTGTGTGCAGTCATCTAACTACATATATAATTAAGGATATGTGAAAGTATGAGAGAAAATGGAACCCATTTACTATCCTCAAAAAGAGAAAATCGCGATCAATCACTAGCGCAAGTCGCTCGGCTTCTCCGCTGCGCTGCAGTCACAAAAACCAAGCACCAGCGCTTGGCGATTTCAGAGCGGGTTTCCAGCCCGTACGGTATTCTGTGATCAAGCAAGGTATGCCAACCGTAAGAGTTCTTTAGGGTTCGGTGGTACTCTATCCCGACATTGCTGTTCAATCGTAAATATCTTGATATATAAACGACCGATCAGTTTATAAAACTCAGGCGGTTCCTGTCTGAGCTAAAGGTTTGCAATTATGATTACATTATTAGCATTAGCTGGAACAGTGATTTTTTTTTTTCAATCCTGGGCAAATTTAATCAATGCCTTTAACACCTAGTACATGTGTACATGCATTCTTGAGTATGATTTGCACAAAAGGGGTTTAGAAACTTCTTAAAACTCAATCGATCAAAAGAGAAAAGAACTACATGTACCATAATATTTTCTCCCCCCTTTTCTCTGAATTACACCACTTCTGGAAAACCAAGGTTTGGATAAATGTACAAATAATACTTCCAAGATTTCGGGATGAAGAGACACTGTACTGCTATGGGTTCAGAAAAATTGATCCAACATTCGAATCCTTCGGCGAAATCTGCCACCCACATCATGCAAGGAGCTAAAGCAGTGGCAATAATTTGCATTCAAAATTAACATTCATATACTTACACTTGCTTGAGAGAAGCGGGAAATGTCAGTGTTGAGTAGGTGTAGACATCAAAGGAAATGCTATTCCTCGTCACATCTCTGTAATGTAACAAAAAAACAGAACTTCACTTTCAGGAGGCCAGTATATTTATATAATACTGAATGGCCTTGAGTGGGATACAAGGATATATCGCACGAGCTATGAGCATATTTCACGAGTCGGCACGACGAGTGAAATATTTTCAAAGCGAGTACGATATATCCTTGTGTCCCACGAAAGAAAAGCCATTCAATATTATTATTATTAATTGTATGATACCTAGTTCCTCAATTTTCACCATTACATGTCCTTATATTTTTGTACTGACTTCGACATAAAACACAGGTAGAAAAACATTTTTGTCCTTACCCAAGCATTTTGCAAGAGCTGCGCGCATACATCCATTGTCTTAACCTTTGCGTATTTAAGCGTGTATTCACTTTTTTTACGCCTCACGCGCACCCCAAACCATGCGATATGGAGATATATTGCACGGTCATCCGGGTACTTTTACGCAAACCATGAGATATTGTTTTAAAATTGCACGGTCACCCGGGAACTTTCGCATAAACCATGAGATACGCCAATTTTTCTGGTCGCCTGAAAACCCATCATACAAATAATAATCACATATATTTATACAAATCAAAATTATTTGGGTTGGGATAAGTTGGTAATGTGAATAGGGCGATATACATGTAGTTTGGCAGAGTTGGATCATTACGGCCTCAGAGAGGTGAAAAAGATGCATGAAGCGATGAAGTTGACTCAAACATGCTTCTTTGATATTGCACGATCTGTGGCCAGGCTTTTTCCTTTCACTATCATTGGTGCTGATAGAGTGAAACAAGTAATGAAGTAATGCAGGAAACCTGGCACATAACAAAACTGAATATATCATTTTCCTATTCTGTCTTTAGCTGACTCATGTTTTTTTTTCTATATCCATCCCTAGCTCTCCTATTTTCTCCCTTGTCAATCTCTTTCCTTTCACAAGCCTTCTCTCTTCATTTTCCTTTTGGTCTCACTCTTGTCTCCTTCTCTCTCTCTCTCTCTCTCTCTCTCCCTTTCCCTCTCCCTCTCTCTTTCCCTCTCTCTCTCCCTCCCCCTCTCTCTCTCCCTCTCTTTCTGTCTCCCTATCCCCAGCCCTCTCTCTCCCTCTCTCTTTCCCTCTCCCTCTCTCTTTTCCTCTCCCTCTCTCTCTCTCTATCTTTTTTTGCTCTTCTATTCCTCCTACCTTTTCTTCTCCTTTCATTTACAACACATCTTTCATTTTCTTTCTTGTGTTTACTCTTTCTTTCCATGTCTCTCAATATCTTGCCATTATTATCCCCCTGTAATAACATCTATGGGCCCCATAACACAGATTTGCATTCAACTGCAAATTGGCAATGGCCAATCAAAATCCTTGTTGCATCCACATATTGTTCAAAAGGCTTACCATTAACCAATCAGAATAATTATTTTAACTTACAGCTTCTCAAGGCTGGTACACATGGACACATCTGGAAAAGTGGTGATTGGAGTATTGTGTATGGTGCTGAAAACCAAATGAACAAATATAATGCATGAATCATAAAAAAATCATTGAAAAGGGGATAGAAATACAATAGTATTTTTCTATAAAGTCAGTATAAATGGAGCAATCCCAGACGAGATGCATTCACAAGTGCACTTTATGATTTAAATCATTTCATCTAATCTGTATTTTTCAACATTAAACTTTATGAAATGATTTTTTAATTTCAATATATTATTGTATCAACTTTTTCAGTGCCATTAAGTTTACAAACTTATATCACATGGAAAACTTCATTTGAGAACTTTTAAACTGTTTATCTTGATAGAAAAAGTATGTGATGCTCATAAACTTCGAAATCTATGAACAATTACAAAAAGACAAAACTATGTTCTTTGTGAAAAAAAATGATATCAGGTTCAACATTAAAATGCAGGCCGTTTAAAGTGCTTACAGTGCTGAAAGTTTAAAGCTTGTTCACGGTAAATTGCCGCAAAAAAAGAACACATTTTTTTCAGGGATGAGGGGGGAGGGGGGTAAGGCATACTCCTCTTCACATTACTGTATCTTATAACACACAGGTACAATGTGAGTGAGTATGCATATACATGTAGGACCTTTGTTGCATAATGCATCCTCACTTGCCATTCATTTAGTACACAAAAAACCAGCACAATTTTTTTTTTTTTTTTTTTTTTTTTTTTGCGGTAGTGTGCGGACGAGCCTTGGGTTCCATGATCAATCATAAAATGAATCCAGGACCCTGTTTCATAAAACTTATTATCAATAACAACTTCCACAAATCTATGACAAATTTGCTCTCAGCCAATCAGATGCAAGTATTTCAGTAGCTTATAACTGTTATTGTTACTTGTTATTGATAACAAGTTTTATGAAATGAGGGCTCAGGAATACAGCATACTTACAGAGAAGTCAACTGGGTGAGATTGTGGAAGGTATCTGCATCAACTCTCTGTAAACTCCCTCCAAGGATAGTACTACATACATGAGGAATATAAATTAAACCAGTTGACTACTGAATTCTCTCATTCCCATAGGCTTAATGTAGGAACCACTCAGCTTCAGTAGGCAATGGGTTAAAGGGGTATTCTAACCATGATAAACAAAGGATTTAACCTGCTAAATACTAAGCATGAGATGTACATGTAACTGAGACTGGAGGCGATAGAAAATGGGTATCCAACAGACTAAGATGTATATTTACATCTTGGAATCAACTTAAAGGGCAATCCAACCTTGGTAATAAGATGATCGGTGTGAAAGCAGAAAAATAAGAAAACAGGATGGTGAAAGTTTTAAAGAAATCAGACAAGGACTAAGAAAGTTATGGATGTTTGAAAAATGAGATCACTACATCTATGCGAATCTCAAATTGGCAATTGGTGAGTCGCTTGTGACATTTTTGTGGACAACTCTCCCATTTATCGTACACAAAAATATCATTAATTTGCGGTTTTCTTAGAGGCGCTTCTACCGTCAGGGCAGTACTCAAAATATATTGGAGATAGCATATTGTTGTAGGTCCTCATGAAAAAAAAAGATCCTACTGAGTAATACATTTTGAAAAAAGTGACATTTTAGTAATTTTGTGTGTGGGAGCGAATGGGAGAGTTGTCCACAGCTACATCATAGTGACATTACCTTTTTGGCCAATTTGGAATTCCCATATGTACAGTGATTAAAACTTTCAAAAAATCATAACTTCCTTATTGCTTGTCCGATTTCGTTCAAACTTTCACCAATCTGCTTCTCTGATTTTTCCTTTTTCTTTCAAAGCAACTCGCTATTAAGGTTGGATTTCTCTTTAACATAATAGAGCTTAACACAACTATGCCCTACAAGCAACAAACCATTGGGATAATGTATGCACTCAAAGTTTATGCATATTTCTCAAAGAAAAGTGACTCAAGACATCACGCTTGTATGAGGCTTGCCCACCATAGCAAAGGACAGTGCTTGAGATGTGGCTCTATCTCAGGAAAGCTATCATTTCACGGTTCATTTCTAAATTACATTAATCATATAATCTATCAGTAAATTGACTAATTAGTTATGGTGAATCCTTACATTGTAAACAAGACTAACCAATGTATATTAAAATGACTTATAGAGTATTTTTCAGGAGCAAAAAATGCAAGAAGGAACTAGAAAATTCATGCCAACTGAGATTTCATTCTCACTTGGGGAAAGAAAATCATACTTACATTTCTGTAACTTCCTTAGAAAAAGTAGCAGAAGTCAAATTCTCAAAATTGTAGTTCTTGACATATCTGGAAATTAAAAGAAATTTTTTTTAAAATGCAAAAAACTACACAACTAAGTGAATAGTTCCTCCTTTCTTTTTTTCAAATATTCTGTGGGACTAATTTTCTGTGAGACTGATTTTAAATAGAGTGGTTCTCTCAATATTTATTAAAATACAAACATCATTACAAATCTAATTTCAAAATTTAGTTGTCACAACTTTGAAAAATTCTCATCTATAATGACCTACTTTGACAAAAGGAAACAACTCTCGTCAGAAATTCGTCCAAAATATGAAAAACACTTGAAAACAGAAAGTCTAGATAAGAATGGTACAATGCTCATTCAATCAGGAAGGCCTGTCTATGTTTTCCTTTGTAACTAGAACTCAAGTGTTTGGAAAATTGTCTGTGTATTTTGAATTTTAACGAGAAAAATATGAAATCTGTGCAATTTCATTTGTAAATCAACCTGATTTTTTTTCTCCAATTAATGACAACATACTAAGTGATAAGTAATAGTAGCTAGAGATTTATTGAAAGGGTTAATTCATGATTGTCATTACTTTGCTAATTCATGAATGTTAGGCTAAAAGAACTTATACAGTATCTTGCTCATTTTTTGTTTAAATACAGCCTCCATTTGATTAACACTGAAATCACTATTAGCTCTCCTGTGAGGTTGAATAAATAATCATTATTGCTATTACTATATACATGTATGGTCATTATCATTATGGTTGTTGTATTTGTCATTCTTTTTTTTTGTTTTTTTTTTAGTTGTTCATGTTGCTTTTATTACTTTTATCATCATTATTATTAATACTTTGCAAATTTATGAATGGGGCAGAGGCGAATATTACTTACACAGTAGTAGCTGATGAGCAATCAATAGTCCCCTCATTTTCATTTATGGTGCAGCCTGTATTTGATTTACCACTGTAATCACCATTAGCTCTACCATAGCCTCCACTGATGGCTGATGTTGCTGACCAAATGCCATTGAAGCGGTTACCTCCAGCTATATGTAGGAGTGAGCGCCATAAAATGAGAGAGGGGGGAGAGGGGGAGATGGGGAGAGAAAGTGAGAGAGAGGAGAGAAAGTGAGAAAGGGGAGAGAGGGGTGGGGGAGAAGGTGAGAAATAGAGAGAGAGGGAGAGAGAGAGAGGAGAGAAAGGGAGAGGGAGGGGAGAAATGGAAAGAGAGGGAGAGAGAGGGGGGAAGAGAAAAGGAGAGAAAAATGAAGTGGGGGAGGGAGAGAGGGAGGAGAGAGAGGGAGAGAAAGGGAGAGAAGGGGACACAAGGAGATACAGGGAGAGACAGTGGGAGAGGGAGAGAGAGAAAGGGAGAGAAAAGAAATGAGAGTGAGAGAAGGGGAAAGACAGGAAGAGAGAGGAAGAGAGAGAAAATAGTAGGGAGAGATGGGGAGAGACATAACAGAGGAAGGGGGCAGAAAAGACAGGAGGGGAGAGACAGGGAGGTACAGGGAGATATGAGGAGTGACAAAGAGAGAAACTTTATGAACATGTTTATCTAAGTTTTCCAAAGAAAACATGAAATGTATGTACATGCAAACTGATCTGATACTTTTTTGACAAATTAGTAGACATCAGATTGCCAAAGCTCACTGGGAAAATCATAGAGAATTTGTCTTTGATGTATTAAATTTCAACAATTCATAATTTCTTTATCCTTGATCATATTTTCCACATTTTCACTTATTTGTTTTACATGATATAGGAAGGCCTTTATTTAAACCAACTTGATATCTGGATGGACTTGCCCTTCAACAGGGGTAACCAAGTGTGATTATTGTCATTTTGATTTGATATCATCTATGGTTCAAGTCTCAACAATTGCTGAATCAATTTTACTCTAGTTAATTCAGTGAAATAAAATACATTAGATATTGCCCCACAAATCAGACATTAATAATTTACATTTGTTCAATAATACTAATTCAAATCTTTTCAATGTGATTTGAGCTTATGACACCACTTTAAACTCACTTTCATATTCAATCCCATAGTCTCCATATCGTTGATTCCAATAGTCCGGTCCATACCAGCTTGCGTCAGTCAACGACACGTACAGGACCAATATAAATACTGAACAAGTTGATAATAAACCCATCTTCGTGGTATAGCCTTGACTGAGTTCATCTAAAATTCTGTTGGATAAAAGGGAGAAAGAGGAAAATAGAAAGTTTCATATATCGCTGATATCGTCTGTTTGGAAGCAGAAGGGCATTAACTCTGTACAAATGATGGGACTTAACGCCCTTCTGGCTCAAAACAAACAATATCATGTGAGATCAAGAATCTGCAATAGTTCAACCCAAATCCCACATTTTGAAAAGCTCACAGAGTCTACAGAAAACAGTCAATTCAAACTGGCAAAATAATGGGAAATTTATCCTTCTTTTACCCATTTGCCTCATTTCTTATTCAAAAACTTGATGTTTTCCTTGATCAAAATCATTCTACTTTCCCCTCAAAAGACACAATTCTCCCTCCCACTGGCAAACAAGAATTGCAATGAGGTAAAATGTTTCACACCTATCACAATATTTTTCATCCCTTGTAAGTGTCCATGAAAGCAATGTTTGATCATGTACTTATCTGCTCTTGCTAAGTGTAACCCTCCTCTAAAAGAAGCTAGCACAGAATCTATCTTTGTATGAAAAATGTGATAGAACTAACATCCCTGATGCTTATTCATGTACGTGCCGTCCATATAAAATTATATAATTTTGTAAGTATTCATAACTCTCTTATAAAAGACCCCAGGAGAGAGATCTCGGATTAGGATTGTGCAAACCTTTCCCTTTACAGTGTGGAAAAGTGGTGACATGTTGCACGCCCATCACATTAATGTCCTTTTACTTGGTGTCCAAGCAAACACTTTCAGCATTTACTTATCAAACTCTTAATGCTTCTCTAAACAGACTGTGTGATCCAGGGACAGAGAACAGGGATTAAGAATTTGGCGAACCTGTTAATAACAAATGTCCCTGAAGCTGATCACAGTCCATACGTTAGTATGAAAAAAATCAGAACCTCATATATTCATGATTGTACAAAAAATGGGAAAGGATTTTTATTTATAGATCTTGCTCAACTTGCACAAAGTTCTTAAAGAAAAGTTTCATACAGTCTACTTTAGCTAAGTTAACACAACTAATTACATATCCCCTTGCCAAATTGCATTGTAATTTGTTGTACACTGCCCTCACAACACACTTCACATGTCTGCCCGGCGGAAGAGAGCTACGGTCATTTCTACAAGTTAAGTGTATGAATCTAGCTGCTAATGCCTTTCTTCAGGGCACCAGACAGTTTAAACTAGATGTATTCAAAATGTTATTTCACACGCAATATCATCAGTCGAGAAGCAGAAGGACTCAAATTCACACTGAGCTAACATCTTTTTGGCTCTCATAAGATGAAAATCCACCCATTCTCTTCATCTGTAAGTGTCTGAACCTATTTGGTAAGTACTTATCAAGCATGTCTAACCAAAGCCCCTGCAAATACATGACCCAAGAATAGATATATTAGACTCATTCACACAGAGCAATCAGTGAGATTCAAACATCAATTTTTGAACCGCTATCAGAACCTCACTTTTTGGCAAGAAAAAGCAATATCAGTGAGATTCTGATTGGAAGTCAAATGTCACTAATAGACCATTTTTATGAATAACATAAAATATTCGCCATAGGATAAAAAAAACTATGGGTTAGAACAAAGTGCAGCTGAAGTGAGAAAACAAAATTGATCATTCCACATGTGAACACAATTTTTTAAACTCCACTTTTTTCTTGAGTGTGAATAGGTCCATTGAGGATTAGTGACTGTGCCAGCCCTGTTCTTTTGTGAGGCAACCATTAAATGCTCAGGTCCCTCAGAAAGCTATTTTTATCATACTTCATAGCCCGAAGCTAACACTTTGAAAAGCAAATACCTAGTACATGTAACAGGGGCAGAGATACTGGAGTAACTAGGGAATACTACCCTGGTCGAATGGCAAATTAAAGGGGGAGAAAAGAGGGTAGAAAGTGAGGGGGGGGGGGAGCAAAGTGAAAAGAAAATGATAAGACCCCTCCTATCACATCCTCCCATCACTGATCATTTGTTCCCTCCCATGTCATCTACATGTACATGTACCTGGGAAAAAACAATTCCCCCCCCCCCCCCCCCGACATCAGTGCCCACTATCTTGCTAGGCCCAATTATTGTTACATCACTTTATTGTTATAAAATAAACCAAATCAAGTTTTCTTTGTAATATCTCCTGCAAAGTAAATTGACAACACCACAAATCTCTTGAAATTCGCTGAATTATCAATGCTCATAAACTAGAAAAAAAGGAGGACCTTTTTTGACTCTGACAATATTTGAAAGCTTTGATTTGATTTGTAGTTATATGTTTACCTTGTTGTCATGGTAATTCCTTTGAAGATGACTATTATACCACTGTACAATCTGCTTTGACAATATTTCTAAAAGGGGAACTTCCTCTTTTTTTTTCTTCTTAAGCAATTGAATACTAAGCCCACGATATATCAGGCTGGAGTCTATACAAAATGCATGTTTTACCAAAACCAAATTGCGTGCAACTGGTTAATGCAGTGGGTCATATAAGTGGTGACCTTGTAAACTACGAAGCGAGGATTTTCAGACGTTAAATTTAGGTACAATTAATCCCTGGCATTATCATAGGTGGGTTCAGTAGTTTGAGAAGCCAAATGATGAGCCTTTTATTGGAATCAATCTATATTGAAACAGTGACTATTTTAGAGCAGGTGATGTGATGACTGATTCTTCCATATCAAGTCATCTCTATTGATCTCCTTTGTTTTCTTTTTGAATTGAGTACTTCACCAATATAATGAAGTTCAAAGTCTCTTTAAAACATCCAAATATCTGCATTGGGAACTGAGTCAAAAGATTGAAGTGTAGACTTTGGAAGCCTTTTCAATTCAGTGAGTAAGCCCATTAGACAGCTCGTTAAAAAGACATAAATAGAGGAACTTATGGTGCTTCTCCTTTGATAAGCTTGGACTCATAAAAAGACTCTAACTTATACTTTGGGGGCTTCTCCTACAGGCCTACACATCCGACAAAGCCAGAAGATCTAAGTTTGGCTGCACATACAAAGCCCAAGGCTGTGGCACTAGGATTATAAGGATGTATGTATGTATTTGCAGCTCTTTCAAGCAAAAGGTGATTGCAAAAGTCCTCTTTTCCCCCCTTTTTTGTAGGGGGAGGGGCTTGATTTTTCTGTGTGTAATGTTTTACCCAAACATTGGATTAAAATCAGAAGTTCAGGGACTATTCTGAATTTGAATCTTTTAGACTACTGATTTAATAAGATACTGATGAGCATATAAAGAAAAAAATTACTGCAATTAAATTGTCAGCTCTTCTCTCTCTCTTACCAAATCTTGATCTACAGTGTAGCCAATAATTATTTGAATGCATTGAGAGATTTGTAAATAAAACAAGCAAAAAAAACACCTTTATAAGTTCAGATTTTCAAAATACTATGAAATAAAGCACAGTAAATTGTACATCAGCGAAAAAAAAATTACATCGCCGCTAAGATGTGTATATTAAAGAAGTCATGATCAAGGAGGCATGACGAGTTACTGTCCATTAATCACAACAACGTTTATTTTGTGATTAATGGACCATAACACTCATGCCTCAGTGGTAATGATGTTCTAATTTGCCCATGTATAGGTGATGTACATCTATTTATGCTTAATTTGATATAAAATTCTGTGTATTACATTCAGTATTATTGTTGTTAATAACACATGAATTTTGAGTTATGAATCTAATCTATAGTGTCCATATGTATTTCCAGTGTATCCCAGAATCTTGAAAATGCATTCAAGAAAAATTAGTGAACAATATGTATAATTCTCAAAGAAATATGATTAATTGTACATAACATTAAAGAGAAGTATATTGCCGTAAACTGGCATAGTAATAAGTCATGTTCTCTCTCTCAAACAATTTCTTTTGCCCTCTCTCTCCCTATCTCTCTCTCTCTCTCTCTCTCTCGCACACACAAACACACACACACACTTTCTCTCTTTCCCTGTCTCCTCTATTTCTCTCTCTCTCTCTCTCTCTCACAACATAACACACTTTCTCTCTTGCCTTCTCTTTCTCTCTCTCTCTCTCTTTCTTATAACACTCTTACACGAATGCTATAAAAGTGAAGATACACCATGTAATCATAACTTTTTAGTTTTACCCCTCTCTCCTTCCCTCCCCCCCCCCCCCAATTGTTAACAACCAAAGTGTGTATGAGCTATTGAACAAATTGCATGTCTTATTGTAACATCCACAGTATACACAAACACTCACTGAGCACACAGTGTTAAAATACAAGATAAATATAATGTTCTCTCTAAGTGAATGATACTAATGGTACATTGATCTATTTGCACTGAAAATAAACAGAAAAAAACCTGTATGTTTTGCAAAAACTGTTAAGAATCCAGACAACTTGTAAGAAATCCCTCAATTCCAGTTAGAAAGACTTATCTGGGATTGCATAAAAATAAAGTGTATTTTTTTCAAGAACTACATAGCATGTAGTTTTAAGCCCGAGGTGACTTGGCGAGCAAGCCTAATAAAAACAAGGCAAGGTTTACTTGATACAGTATCTATTTTCTTTAAAAAGACTTTTACAATGTACTTACTCTAATGAACCTCGTAGGTCCTTCACTTGTTCTGTCAGTGCAAAACATTGGTTTACTGTGACCAAGTATACACTCAAAAAACCTCCGTGTTAAATCAACATTTTCAAGGACTGAGGAGTAACATGTTGTCAAAAGAGTAGATTATACACTTTTAACATGCTGGATTTAAGATACATTTCAAACATGTGGTCACTCATTGGCCCTTTGAAATGTTGATTAACTCTTTAGTTCTTACTCTTAATTATTTTGTGTAAATGCTGTGATCATTTCCAAACTGGGAAAGATAGCATTTTCAGCTTACTTGACTCAAAAGATGCAAATTACATTTTTTTTCCAAGTATAGTCCAGGGACTACTCCTCGATCCTGAAGCATCTATATATGCCCTCATCTCTTCATCTCAATAAACCACATAACTCTTCCTTGCACCCATTGCAATCTTCAGTTCATCTTCATGATAGGCTACATGGCCCTTTGAAGATTAATAGAAGAAGAAGTCAGGACTCAGCCCTCCTCTCGTAGTGGATCCAGAAGTTCACACTAAGTAAAGACGGAGACCAAAGTGATGCTGACACCGTTCATATTAGCTTTCAGGTCCAGGATGAGTCTAGACTCATCCTCTTTTCCCCCTAAAAAAAAGGGGTATACATGTATACAAGGCAATTTAGGTATCCTAGCTGTTGCAAACATGAGAACAAGTTTATATTTATTCAGTCATCGGAGTACTTGAGTATTAAAGCCCGGGGACAAATACTCGAAACAAAACTATTGTGTTCATCGTGGACAGGTGCAAATAAGTAAAAGCACAGTGAAATGTATCAATAAAAGAAAGCACAAGGGACATTAGCTATATGTTCATACGGGACTTGTGGTATTGAAACTTTTTAAGTTTTTTTACAAAGAGGACTCGATCCTCGCTGCTCGTGGTTTCAGTATTCGCTTGTGTTTCTGAAACTACAAGCTAACTTAAAGTTTTGAAACTACAAGTGAAACTTAAAGTTTAGCTGCCTCCGTGTGAACCTGACTACGGTAGTTGTTCCAGGGAGAATAAAATGGGCTTGCCCTGTTACCCAGGGCAGCTAAAATAAATGCCTACAGCCAGGTAAACAAAAATTGTGATTCTTCCATGGTAAGGCATGATCCGAAATATCCTGTATAAAGAAATATATCTTTATCTGAAGTTTCACATGCAGTCTATAATTAGATTTAAAAACAAATTGTTATATTGTTATATGTATGTTCATTTTTAGAATGTTACATAAAATCATTTTGCTTTGTTCATTTTCATTTTATAAACAAAAATGTTTTAGTGCAGTACAATGTACTCAGGCTTTTAGCCAGGAGGGTGTCTGGATGTAAAAAAAGACACCATCTTCTTGTGGAAGATGCCCTATATTTTCTCTTTAAATCCACATCATTTATCAACAACCTTTTCTTCTCTCTTTCTTTCTTTTTTTTTTTTTTTGGGGGGGGGGGACATCCTATTTTTTAATTTTGACATCCCATTCTTAAATTTTGTCTAAAAGCCTGAATGTATTATCAAGCAGAACAAAGACAAGAATGAAATCTACCTACAATAATGTTGCTATGTTCACTTCTGTGTTTGAAGTGGATGGTTTAAATACAATGTATAGTACTCCAGGCCATGAGCTGAATTGTTATTGATTATTAAGCAAATAAATCAAATTCTCATGATCAGGTACTGAACAAATTGCTGCAACTCCATACTACATTTTACCATAGGAAACAGACTATGATGGCCTAACAAGACTGTAAATTACTTTAAAGGTAATGTTTACATGTAGTTTTGGTAAGCCCTCAAAAACTTTTCTTCAGATTTATTGGATTTTTGTTGATAACTAACAAGATACTAGCAATACAAAGATGCTGTGAAGATTTCACGCCCCAAAGTAGCATATATTAAACAAATGAGAGGCAAACAATAATTTATGTGCCGGGTCAGGGATATACATGTAAACTCCCAACAACTTCAGCGTGCACTATACACCATACATGTACACGCGTTCAAAACCTACACAAAGTGACACACGTGCTATCTCCGTGCGAAGCCTCGAGGTTGTTGCGCGGTGATCTGTCAGGGTGAAAAGGTCCTAGCGTAGGGCAGTATATTGCCGTAATCTAGCATTCCTTATACATATTTAAGGTAAAATGCACCAGAAATCATCCATGGAATACCAAATGATCTCGTACAAACATCTTTTGATACATGGAAATCAACATAAGACTATATTTAACACATTTCTTTCCAATTTTCCTTTTGCTACCAAAACTGTACATGAGCTTTAACTTGAACAAAAGAAAGATGTAACACAAAACTGAGATAATAACACAGAAGTATTGGAAAGACTGAAAACATAAACCATGGCAAATTCAGAAGAATGCACATGGACTCGTACATGACAGAGAGGTTGTTGTCAGTATCTAAGCGACTAGTGTCAACGTCAGGGAGTATGTTGACTTGCTGCTCGACTTCAGTCAATGATTAACTTTGTAACTGCTGAACTTTGGAATCTATTCTCAAAGGTTAAAACCACAAAAATAACTATATTTGTGTCTGCAGGGGCAACTGTGTAGATGAGTTTTCAGGGTACCATCACTTTAACTCAACCAAATCAAGTTGTCACTTCTACCAAAGTGCTCAAAGAATACTCCTTACTTCAACAGACTAAACTGATTTATCATAAGAAAATGTACATTTCTAATGCTTTACTTCCAATTTCATACACTGACATTTCACTTATTTTTTTTTCAAGTAATAGAAAACCTTTAGTTGTAGTAAAATCTTAATCACCAATCAATAACCAAAGAATATAAAGCTATGGACAATGACAACTACCCCCCCCCCCCACCCAACCCCACCCCCCACCACCCCATTAATGAACCTTGATACATGAGCATCAAAGTTTACTTTGCACAAAAAAAAAACACTTTTAAGAAAGAGAACTGAATTCCTTGCAGACTGAACTTAAAGAAATGTTTCACATTGGTAACTGAACAAAAAATTGGTTGATGGCAGAACAAAAAATTGATTGATGGCAGAACAAAAATTGATTGATGGCAGAACAAAAAATTGATTGATGGCATCACAAAAAAGGCAACCATAACAACATGCGCAGTGGAAAACTGCGCATCTACACAATGTTTTTCTAATCAGTCTAGATATGTGTCAGAACGGTCCGTAGGCTATACGATGAAAATTTTATACATTTCTTTATCGAGTTTCGGTATAAACGTTTTGTGTCTGAACAGGGGGTATAAATTTTACAGACAATGTAACTGGATTTTGCACCTGTAGCAATGCGCTGTACCGTGCATTGTATTGTGCACGATTAGAGGCTAGGGAGGGGGTATGTACATTATTGACTTTACAAAATAAATTCATGCATGTTTGCAATCATATCTTCTATCTCTCTCTCTCTTACTTTCTTTCTCTCTTCTCGCTACTCTCTTTTCCCCCTTTTGTCTCTCTTTCTTCACTTCTCCATCTATCTCTCTCAATTACTCCTCTTTTAAATTTCTCCCCAATGTTACCTTAAGACTTTAAGAATTTAATTCCTGTTTCCTTTTATATGACCATTTCTCTAATACCTTCTATACCCTTTCTCTCTCTCTCTCTCTGTCTGTCTGTCTGTCTCTCTCTCTCTCTCTCTCTTCCTCTCTTTCTGAATAAATATAATCAAATATACTGCTGTCTGCTCTTTCCTTTTGAAAAAGAGCTGGGCAATATCAAACTATCCAATATGATTTAAAGAATAGTAAATTGGATCCTGGTACATGCTGGTAAAAAAAAAAAAAAAAAAAAAAAAAAATCTTAGTAACAAGCACATCAAAATCACAATGACAGCATTCTTTCTGATATCCACTTACCCACCTGGGTATAGAGAAACAATGCAGAAAAATACCTTACATAAATACACAATCCTACAAGCATCCCATCTCCATGTCAGTTAGTGCTCAAATCACTCCATGATGTTGCTTCTAATTCATCATCTATTCAGTCATATTTCAGAGCTGAAATCTATAGCTGACACAAAAAAATCTTTTATCTACTGTTTATTCTTTTCATGGCTCCCCAATCTCTGTACTTGTCATTGTAAAACCACTACATGAAGACTCTTCCAATCCATATCACTGCCATCAATCATATTGCATCTATAGCTAAAAACTAACCAACACTAAAATATTATTCATCTAGGTCAACGTGAGCTAAAAGGAAGGTTGTAATTTTCGTTATGTAAAAGTACAGTACATGTATATGAGGTAATGCCATTCTATTTTTGACAGCCCTTTCATGGATTCCCAATCTCTCTAAGTCGAATGTTAAAAGTTTAAAACCACTTAACCATACCTCTACTGATCCATCACTGCCATCGTTTTGTATATAGCTACAAACTCGAACTCATACCCTGTTCACACTATAGGAAAGTTATGAGACTGATATATAAAGAGACGTCATAATTATAAAGAATCAGGTTTTGGGGAAGTCAGCTGACACCATATGTTTCGTATCAGGTTATTACGTCATGGACAGTGATGGAGCATACGAGATTACAGCTCATTTGTCACATCAGCACGCACACACAACAAGCCCTGTCCAGTTATAACACGATTCTCATACAATATGACATTCCGACTTTTTATTGAGTTTTCGTTCCAAACAATGATGCTCTCAAACGTGCGTTTCGCGATACCACATTCAGACTGTGAAAAATGTAATTACTTATCTTATACAATGTAGCTATAAATTTAGGTATTCATTCATTTCAATTCTAATCATCCTTTCACGCACCCTGATCACAATTAGTCATGGTCATCGAAGCTTGTCAGTATATAATGCAATAAAAGTCTTTCTACCGGAGTCAACACAATGTACATGATTTTGACCTTGGATGTTTACCCATTGGTGACTGTTTCCATGGCAATGACCTTAAACAACATCAATTCAATTAAAAAGGGTAATCCTGTGGTACTTAATGTGGATGAAGATGGATTTTTGTAGCAATAAAAATTTGATAACAATAATGACTGTACAATGCATGAGTGTTTACAATACTGTCCTTTGCGTTCAATCATTTTAAAAAATACAAATTATTTGTGTACATTCACAAGCACAATACCGATAGTTACCCTGCATACCTGAATTGTCCTACAGGCCTTCATGTGGCAGATTCACTATGTTGCTAACCAATGTAGAATGGATATTTCCAATTTGGTGGAAACATTTTCAGATATTCATTCTTTCAAATTATAAGATATTTCTTTTAGCATTTGGGCTATTGTATTTTTATTATTTATTGGAGTGAAGTGTAATTTTCCCTGCTTGTCATAAAAACTCTGAATAAAAGCCATCATAAATGAAAAAGAGCCTCTGTGAAAACATATATGTTAATGGATTGTTAAATGTGATATATAAAATCCATACTCTCTTTCTCTCTCTAAAAAGAGTGAATCTTTCACTCTTTGCTTTCTGGGAGTCATGTTAGTGATCACTTGTTTAAGAGTGAATATCAAATTATATAGAGTGCTCTTTATTTTCACTCCCTGGGGAGTCATTTCAGTGCATGATTACTCAGTTGGGTTTTTTTTTTTGGGGGGGGGGGGAGAATAAAGTCCACTTTGGGTTATCATTTTTTTTCCTTCTCTCTCTCATATTTCATTTTTACTTTTTTTCTCTCTCTCTTTTCTTCTCCTTGTTTTTCGTTCAGTGAAAAAAAAAACATATAAAAGCAATAGTTATATTTAAGGTATATTTTCAGTTGTATAAATTCTTTGTGCATCCATGAATGTTTACATTTTTGCAGATAAAACAAAGGTATATTATATTCAGTTGTATATCTGTATAATTCCAAGTAATAAGCTGAGATATTAAGTGAATTACAAGTAAATGTATGTGTAAATTCTTTGTTCTTCCACAAATGTATACATTTTCCCATATATTTACTTGTAGTTAATTGCATAAGTTTCTGTTTATACTTCGTTCATGATTGTAATGTTTATATTTTTGTACATCTGTTGATTTCGCTGAAAAGAAATGAATAAAAGAATACTTAAAACAAAAAAGTAGCCTGCTCTCTCTCAAGAAAAAAATTAAAATAAAATGTGTTTGTAGAAACAGTAATAAGTCAACCAATTGCCCACAGGAACCAGGTCGTCCTTGTATCAATTAACTCTATAAGCTTGGGAGAATTTGCCAGTCAATAATAGGTTAACCCTTTCAGGACAGCAATTATTTAAGGGCTAAATTGATCACATTTTGTTCTTCAAATTGGCAACCATAATATTTTCATTTTAATGCTACATGGTTCTAATAAAATGTATTGTCTTTGATAATAACACACGTGGTTGGGAATTTTGACGAAAAATTGAAAAATTGTTGATATAAAACAATGATTTTGAACCTCTCAATATGTTGCCAATTTAAGGATTTTAAAGCTTATTCTCCTTTATAAAATTCCTGGCATCAAACGCAATATGGTCATGCAAGAAAATGGACACAGTGAAAACTCATATCTCAGACACAGTGCGTGCAGAAATTTTTACTCTTTCTACTCATATATCTGGGTATATTTTTTAGGGCTCTGAATCAAAAGTTATTGAGCCAAGCCACAAAGTGTGGTCAATTGTCTCGAAAGGGTTAAGGAAAGATCTTTAGCTACACACATGACCCCTGTATGGGGTTAAAGGACTAACGGATTAGAATGGCTTATATGAAAAGATCTCTTTCAACAAAAGAGATCCAAGGCAATGAGCCTTAGTTCTTTATTGATTTTTTTCTGCCAACAGTGAAGCCTTATGCAACACTAAATGACACTTAATTTACAGTGATGTGCATATTATGCTTATAAAGCAGAAAAACAGTTATTGCTACAGTAAGGTGTCATGAATTTCGTCATTACTCATTTTATTAAATAATAATATTCATAATTAGAGGCTCTTACTGACAACAGTTTCTAAAATATCTCAGATCTCTAGATTGAAAGCAAACTAGTAATGTTTTGTAATTTGTACAGTGAGAACAAAACTAGACAATATTACCCATGATAAAGTAAAACATATCAGATAATTTGCATATTTCCTCTTCAGTGAACTTTATTTGGGTACATGTACAGCATCCATGTATAGGCTACTCCACACCCATGCACCCCTGCTTTAACATGGTTAGGATTAAACTTTTAGTCTTAGTATTATCTGCAAGCTTTCTGCAGCAAAGATGAAATAGGAATATCTTTGATCAATAAGCTGAAAGAGGAAATACTGTGTATTCTTCAGTTTTACACTTAAGTTGTCAGTACTAAAAGAAACGAATGTAGTGTCCAGAAGATATAATTTGAATACCAGATTTTTTTTCAGAAAGAAGAATCATTCCTCCAAAAATAGGACCTAGGATTAATGGGTATCTAAAAAAGGGAAACAAATCAGATTGTTTTACATATTGTTAAAATGTAATATTTGAACGAATAAGTTTATGGCTACATAGAAAAGGGTTGACAATAATGACAGTTTGCAATTTCCCCCTCGTGTTGCCTGTTGGTATATCTTGTTCACCCAGAAAACCTCATCAATCATCACTACGTGCCGTTCCCGAATCTTTGGCGGTAGGATGAATCTCTTGCTCGAGTCTTGGACTTGGAGTTAAAATTATCAAACTTGCTTACCTTTCGATTTATCGTTTGCTCTCGTTCCGACGCCAAAAATTGTCAAAATCAAATTAAATACATTCTCAAGATAATAATTTCAACGTTCATTCCACTTTCAACTGGTCAAAAACACAACGATTAATCCATTTAATCCAGTCAGCAGTGCGACACTCGTGTAAAGCAGTTCCAACAATGACTAGAGTGGGGTCCCTTCTTCCAAAACTTAGCTCCAGCGGTCCAAATATTGCACCCTTATTCCACTTTGCGCTGCAAGTCCAGAGCTTATCAAAGAGGAAGTTACATATCCCACCGATGAAAGGGGGTATATGAGGTAAATAGAAATACTTTCAGATCCTGGAACTCGAAAACCTCCGATCAATAAATTTGTAGAAGTGTGTCGTTCGTGACTATGGATTAGAGTACCGTTACAGGTAGCGGTCATAACACCTGTTCAATTCACCTATCGCGCGCGACCACCATCGCAGCGTGAGTAAAAAAAAAATCATGACGTCATAGCGATCGGCTTCACGTTTCTATGACGATGAGGCGGAAAGTAAGACTTTGACCCAGAACTCTGAACTTTAGATCTTTCTCCCTGGATCCGGGTTTCTTATATTAGTAATCGCCTCCATGGTTTTCTTTTATTCCCTCCCCTAAATAGGGGAAGTAGGTTTTTTAACGATAATGCATGTGCTGTCGTAACCGACTGAGAAGGGAGAGAGAGAGAGAGAGAGAGAGAGAGAGAGAGAGAGGGGGGGGGGGGGGGGGGGGGGGGGAGGGGGAGGGGGAGGGGGGGAATAAAATTAAGCGACCGAGCGGGATATGTGTGAGGGTACGTCCCTTCTAAATGAGCGGGTTGGCGGGGAGGGGGGGGGGGAGGGGCAAAAAATGAATATTACATTTATCGGGGGGGGTGCACTTTGTCCACAACAACTGGATGGTCCCAAGTCGCTGATGACAGTGCTTTATCTTGTTGATCGAAATGAAATTAATATAAATCAACTGAAAAGAACGTCGCAAAGTGGACAGAGGTAGTATGTTACAAGATCCCAGTAAAGTGACTGTATAAATTTTGTTTCAGTAGTTAGGTCGCGGGCAAATTTTGCCTAGAGGGTAGACTACTCATGCCTATAAAAGTGTTATTCGATGTGTATTTAAAGGGAAAGTCTACTCTGGCATTAAGTTGATATGAACAGAAGCAGAAAATGAGAGAAACAGATTAGTGAAAGTTTTAGCAAAATCCGATAAGAAATAAGAAAGTTCTGAATTTTTGAATTTGTAATCAATCAAACACAAATTAGCAACTCCGTGACGTATCTTGCGAGTTCCACTCCCATTTGCTCAGTACAGAAAATTCCATGAATTTTCATTCTCTTAGTTTTTGATGAAGGAATAAATTTGTTTCATACAGGTTTTGTGTGAAAAAACAACAACATATGATCAATGATTATATCTAAGGTGCATGTATGATTTAATATTTTCTTTAGAGAAAATTTAAGATTAACAATTTGGGGGGTAAATGAGGGCAAATGGGAGAGGAGCTCGCAAGAGAACTCCTAAAGACTTAGGAGTTCTGTGAGCAAGATACGTCAGGGAGTTACCAATTTGTGTTTGATTGATTGACAACTTCAAAAATTCATAAGTTTCTTATTTCTTATCGTATTTTGCTCAAACCTGCACAGATATGTTTCTTTAATTTTTATTCTTCTTTTAATATCAACTTGTAATCAGGGTAGAATTTTCCTTTAATGTAGCAGATCACAGAAAGAATGCGCCTACATGCGCCTAAATGATAGTAATTCCAAATCAAACTGAATCATAATTTCTCGTTAGAAGAGGCGGGGATTCCTTATTATTGATATTTGGATATTTTCCACACTCAAAATGCTATTGGGTTAATTTGCACACAAAATCTTTGAAATAAAATTGTATGCATCTACGCACTACAAAGCTTCAAAACAAGTTGAAAATGTGGGGTAACCTCGCTAGTCATAAGGACCGCTATTCATAAGGACCACTTACTCATAAGGACCTCTATCCATAACGCGTGACTAAATGAATAGCGGTTTTCTATGAAGAGCGGTCCTTATGAATAGCGAGCGGACCCGGAAAATGTACCGTATACTATATAGATGATATATGTTATTCTTATTGTCTATAGGTTTCATCCATTTTTTTTTTCATTTCATGTCTAATAAAAAAAACATCAAATAACAACAAAAAAACTTAGGAAATGGGCTGAAAGGGGGAAAGATAAGGGGACTAGAAACCAGGAATCAATTTTATTTGGCGTAATAGTAACCTAAAAATAAAATTTTGGATTAACACATGTAATTTCTTTTATATACTAGTATAGGCTGATCTATTCTTTCCAGTGGCGTAGCCAGGATTTTGTAAAAAGGGGGGGGGGAACACAAATGCAAGGATGTCAACTTTGGGGGAACTGCTTGGAGGCAGATCCAAATTTTTTTCTTCTCGCTAGCCCTCCAAAACTAGCTCGGGGGGGGGGCGAATTTTTTTCAGTCCTCCAAAAGTTGCTCGTGAAAGGGCGGGGGCGTTATCACATGTAATGGCGTCCAGTTTTCCTGCATAATTCTCTGACAAGCAAGCAAGCAAGCAAGCAAGCAAGCACAATTTTTTTTTTTTTGAATAGGGGCGGTGGCGGAAAAAAAATCGCCAGCCCTCACGAAGTCCCTCAGTGGGGGGGGGGGGGGGTCAGATTTTATTGGGTTCAAGTTTTCCTCCATAATACTCTGACAAGCCAAAATAAAAACAACAACACAAAAAAGTTATCAGTTCTAAAAAGGGGGGCACAATTTTTTGTCAAAAGCTGTCAGGGGCAGTCTGCCCCCCCCCCCCCCCTCTGGCTACACTAGTGCATTCTTTCCTTTTTTAACTGGTCAATGGCACCGAAGTGGTTCAAAAACCTAATAAGATCAAGTATGGAAGAGCTGCGGTAGAAGGGCTAATAATGGGCTCAAAAAGTGTTAGTTTTCATGCCTTAATTAGAAGTGCCCTCAGGTCATGTGTAAATAAAATGATGTCCAGACTTTTTATCTGTGTTGCTATTTTTGTTTCCATAGATGCTCCAGTGCTGTAGTCTCTACGTATAGACACGATTCTGATGAAAAATAAAAGGCCTTATACGATTTTCTAGAGCTTTACAGATCCCCTCCATAATTCTCTGACAAGCAAAAAAATAAATGAAAAAAAAAAAAAAAAATGCATACTTTCCTTTCAAAAGGGGGGGGGGGGTACGGGCCGGATGTGCCCCCCCCCCTAAATCTGCCACTGGGATGGATATTCCTTCCTTTATAGCAAACACTATTTCTATGGGTAGTCGTTAAAAAGAAAGAAAAGGGAATAGCTTCATGCCCCCGTCACACCAAAGAAACGGAACAAACACTGCCCCGAATGGCCATGCAAGATGTGGTCGGTGTGGGGTCGAGGTGTAGTCGGTTTGGCGGTGTGACTAGAGGTATCACAAAGCCCCGAATGGCCAAAATTTGGTGGGTTTGGAGTCGGTGTAAACATTGAGAGCACAATGGGCAGGGGAAGTTTGGACACTGCATTATACGCTGCTCTTGAAGGGTTTCGCGCTCGAGAGCTCCCTATAGTCATGCTACGTTGCGGGGGGGGGGGGGGTATGAAGGGGGTTTTACCCGGGGTATTAAAGGGATTGATTAACTTTGCCCAGGATTGAAAAAAAAATCAATGTTCCAGCTAAAATGCTGTAATCATAACTGCAAACCTTTAGGTCAGACAGGAATCGCCTGAGTTTTATAAGCTGATCGGTCGTTTATATAATTATTTACGATTGAACATTGATGTCGGGATAGAGTACCACCGAACCCTATTGACTCTTGCGGTTCTATCACACAATGAACGAATCCCTATTTCTTGAAATCGCCAAGCACTGCTGTTTGGTTTTTGTGACTGCAGCGCAGAGAAGAAGCCGAGCGACTTGCGCTAGCGATCGATCGCGATACCTTTCGCCTATATAGCTAGCTTTTTTTCCCCCCTCTCTTTTTTAGGATAGTAAACGGGTTCCACTTTCTCTCATCATTTCACATATCCTTAATTATATATGTAGAGGATTGCACACAATTCACTGGCATTTGAGCTGATTTTTACAATTTTTCACCAAGTTAATCAATCCTTTAATCTCATCGCCGTGTTTCGTAACCCCATTTAGATACTATACGGAGTGATCAAAAGTCACGGGATCTACATTCTTCTGACCCCCACATCGCGCATTTATATAATTATTTTTAAACAGAATGTTGAAAAGTATAGAATTGTAAATCGTTTTAGTTGGCTTCCTCGATCATAATTATAGGCCCACTTGTTTTTTTTTTAACGTTGAATTCGTTCATTAAAATTCGACAAGATTTGCGGTTACACTAGCTATAGATGGCGCTGTAACTTCTAAAACATTGTAGCCTCTCCATTTTTACATGGTAAATAATATCAATGGTAGGCTACAAAACAAGGTATTTGACACAATCCCTATATTTTTAGTTTTTATGCAAATAATCATCAAAAATGAGGTACTTGAACGGGGTGAAGTGGGACACCATGGAGATGAACTGGGACAATAATAGGGGTGAAGTGGGACAGTCGGGGAGAAATGGGACAAAACTCTTTAAAATGCTAAAATCACCCTTTTTTCTGGTATTCGTCGAAAATAAATGCTGGGAATGTTAAAGGTAATACATCACTTTTAAAAAACTTGCTTAAGAGTCACTCGTAATAGTTGACGTGATGATTCATGCCAATTAAAAAAATGTTAATTGGATGAAATGATGTGCGTTTTGTAAATTTTAACCAATATTTCGATGGTTTTTGGCAAAAATTGATAATTGTTCATAATATTCATACATTTTTTTTTTTTTTGTTACACACAAGTTTGTCTGAAGTAGTATGAATGATTTGTAAAAAAAGAATTGACCGAAATGAATTTTTATGATTTTTATGTAGACCGTCCAAAGCTATTTTCATATAATTATGTCTATGGATTATGACTGATAAAAACTCAGTTCCTTACATACACAAAAAGTAACCAGGGTGAACTGGGACAAGATGTCCCAGTTCACCCAGAGAGTGAAAAAACATCAACAAATGCCTGCAAAATATTAGTGGTGGTATTTATCGCTAAAATATTATTGCAAATTATAGGGTCATATAAGACTTATATGCTGTATGCGGGGTATTTACTATAGCCAAGTGGTATATTGGTAAAATATTTGACAATGAATGATGAAAAATAGGAAAAAAAGTGGTCCTAAAAAGAAGTGCAAATTAAATCTACAAGCAAAATCGCAGTACAGATGTGAATGTATTTGTGAACACTGGTAGTTAAGACCTTTCGTAGGATTCAAACTAATTTATACAAGGTTAATTATTTTTCTGAGTTGATCGAGGTGGTGTCCCAGTTCTCCTGCGTCCCAATTCACCACATAGAACCCCTTCCTCTTCATTTTCGAAAAATCCGGACGAGAAACTATCATTGATTCAATTTTTCTTGGCCTTATGATAAATGTCACTCATAATATTTACATTAACAAAAAATCTTTCATTTTTTAAATTTTCATTCATTTATTCATTTATTTATTTATTTATTTATTTATTTATTTATTTATTTATTTATTTATTTATTTATTAGTTTTTTGATTAATTAATTAATTTATTTATTTATTTATTCATCTACTTATCTATATATGGGGGTCCGACTCTGGATTTCTTTAAAGTAGATAAGCAAATTTCATATCCTTTTATGAAGAGAAGAGACTTACTTTTTCAAATGAGAGATAGCCTTATCTATAAAGCCTATATGCCAATCATTAAAGCCTTACATTGTTGAATTAAATCAGAATATCGACAACAACAACAACAACAACAACAGAAACAACAAAAAACAAAAACAAAAACAAAAAAGAAACAACAAAAAACAACCAAAAACACAACAAAACAAAAACAAAGCAAAAATCAAAAACCAAACAACACAAAACAATCAAATACATATAATAAAAAAGTTTTAGCAAGATATTTCGTAGAACGACAGAAAGTGTTCTATCCGCGCAATTATCTTTTTATAAATTAGATTTCGTTTTCAGAGAAGGAATGAAAGGAGCTCCTTTTCTATGCAATAAAACCAAGAAATCAGAAGAGAAGGGCTGCCATCTTGTGGTGGTATCAAATTGCTGTCTATCAGCTGCCTACAAAATTATTAAGGGGCTTTAAAAACTTATTCTATGTTGAGGGACCAAAATAATGAGTAATAAAAGAAGAGCTCTTTTAATCATCGTACCAGTTAAATTAATATTAAAATAGCAATCAAAATATCGCTTGCTCATCAAAATTGAAAACTATCATACTGACTTGAGCAGTCTCAGTAAATCAGAATTAGGTAAAAAATTAATAGTGAATATTTCTGTTACTTTCCCCCCTTGAAAAAAAAATGGACGTATCCATAAACACTTACTAAAAATGGCGATTTCGTCAGTAGCGTTTCGTATCTAAGGAGACTAAAATGGAACAAATTCATGATAAAATGGAGGTAAATATGATGGTATTTTATCATATTTCTGAAGTTTAGTAATATGACATTCTGTGTTATTTGTTCAAGTATTAAATAATCCTCATGCTTATGGTAATTTTTCCCAAATGAGGTATCTATGCGAGAGAGTCGGTGAGGAACATTGACTGAGTGAGTGCAGTGCGAGTGATCATTCGGGTACGGTGGACGGGGGGATCCGGACGGCATTCATTTCTTACGCCTACTGTACGCCGACGGCAGCTGCTCTCGCTATTGCTACGACTACGAGTACGAGGAGTGCTCTCAGACATAGCTCCCAGATCAGAATCCCTAGCCTAGGCCCTAGCCAAGCCTTGCGCTGCATGCTCTCGTTGTGCAACTTGTCTGTTGCTCGGGGATGGCACTGTACTGCAGGCCCGCCCCTCTCTTCTTCTTCTTCTTCGTCTTCCTTTGGCTTTGGTACTACTGCCTCCCTCACACTTCTGAAGATTATTGGAATATTGCAGTCTTTTCCATGACTAACACTAACAATAACAGGGTCTAACGTTAGATCTAGACTTTTCAAAGTTCTATGACTATGGTTCCAGTTGTGTATTTATAAGAGGTCTATTACAATTACAGGCACACTAAACACAACCACTGCCGAGTTGACTAGCCTGGAAAGGCTCTTTGAAGAATAAAAATATATATATTCTCTATTAGCAATTAGCATAAAAGTGACTCGTGAGTAGTCTACTCAACGCATCCTTACATGCTCGCCAAGATAAGGGCTCGCACAGAACCCAACACGGAGGTTCGGTTCCGCGCGAGCACCTTGATGTTATCCTTTATTTCCTTCATACTCCTAAAGGCTAAACAGTTGATCTATAGAATTTCAGATAAAGTTTCATGTATTTGAGGTTAATTTTATACTTCCTAGCGGTATAAAAATTCTTTTTTCAGGTGGTTGGTACACTTTAAATATCGCCATCGTTTTACCATTGAGACCTCTCAAAATCTGTGACCGACCATGACCAATATAATGGATGGTCTAATCAAAAATGTAAAATCATTAATTTTTCTAAATAAAACCTAAAGGAAAGAACATGTATGTGATAGGGAAAGAAAATCAATATTTTATCATTTGATCAATGTAAAAAACCTTCTAGACCCTACATGTATAATTGATTAATTAGTAATTATCAGTTCTGAAAATTAATTAGCTAATTATTCATTAATTATTTGCCAGTGAACTCACTTCTGTAAACAGACAAATTTCCATAATTTCCTTAGTATTCAATGGGATTTTCACTAAGCCCGTTTCGAGTACTATTCAATTAACTATGTACTCACCAGATAGGATCACTACATGTACACGACTAATGAAATTTCCATCGACTACTCAGAAACATAGTGGAACTTGTGAATAACCCCCAAAACCTCTAATTCAGAATAAAATATAGAAATCGATCATTTAATTTATGAGTTCTAAGATATTTCAGTGTCATTTGAATCAATAAAATTCACATGAGAGCGTTTGTTTTCTGGAGCTACGTTCTCGAGGATCAAGAAGTAAAAACAAAGTCTGGCTGTGCATGCTCCTGCTACATCGGAAGCTGCAGTTATTAGTGGGTGTGTGAGCCAGCCACGCACCCACCTTGTGCGATGGTGCTGGGGCATGCACGGGCATGCCTATGTCATCGAATTAAGGAGGGCATTGAACTTGATGTCAATCGCACACTCAGAATGTACACAATTATATGGAGAAAGATCAACAAATTAAATCCCTTCGAAGCCAACTGTACTTCCGGGTTAAGAAATCACAAAAGAATTTATCATTGGAAAACTTTTGCGGATCTGAAAACGATTGTAATTTGCGTTTAATAACAATATTAATTTAGTAGCCCTTTATTTTTCTCAACTCGAAAGAAATCGCATAGTTTGAAAAAAATTATTTTTTGACTGTTACATGTACATGAACATATACATATACATATACATATCACTGATTTCTGAAAGCCCCCTATAATTGTCTCGAAAGGGATAACGTTGATGTACATAAATTTACAATGTACATGCACATGTATGCCTACATGTAGTACATGTACATGTACATGTACATTAATACGATATAGGGAAGAATTTGTGATTTGTTCAATAGAAGCTTGCAGAAATTATTAATTTTTCTTCATATTTTGCTTAAAATAAAGCAAAAGTCAGTAAATCATTCAATGTACATTAGGCCTACAGTACGTACATGTACATGTACATATACATGTTGAAAATCCCACAAATTTGTGTTTTCAATGGGCCCCGTTGCATAAAACTTACCATTAATGGTAACTTTGCCATCAGTGGTAACTCCCGTGGAAAGCTTGATTTTGATTGGCTGTTGAGTGATGTTACCATGGTAGTTACCATTGATAGCAGAGTTACCATTAATGGTAAGTTTTATGCAACGGGCCCCATGTTATCCCATTTTTTACAGTAAGCTTTAAGGATGCAAATTAAAACTGACAGCTTTTCAGGGAATACAGCAACATGTACATGTACATACAGTGTATATCGCACAACTCCCCCACTTTTCAGCGATTGTTGTGATACAGTGTTTTGCTTGGTTGCCATGGATACTATAGAAATATGAATAAGCTGGGGGACTGAGGCAGGTGTTTCCTTGGTATTATGGTAGATCTTTGTAGTATGAATATTGAATAAACAAGATAATATTGCAATATCTAATGCTGTGTAGTGTTCAACAAATTCAGTATACATGTACATATGTACATTGTACGTATTTCTTTGTTATTCCTTTCGAGAGAATTGACCACATTTTATGGTTTGGCTCAATAACTTTGGATTTCAGAGCTCTAAAAAATATACCAGGTGCATGAGTAGAAAGAGCAAAAATTCCTGCACAGTGCACACACCATCTCCATTTTAGTTGCATGACCATACAGTGTATTGCGTTTGATGTCAGGAATTTTAAGAAGGAGATTTAGCTTTAAAATCCTTAAATTAGCATTTTGAGAGGTTCAAAATCATTATTTATCCAAATTGGCAATTTTGTCAACTTTTCAACAAATTTCCTAACCATGTACATGTATATTTTTTCAAAGACATCACACCTTATTAGAACCATGTAGAACTAAAAGAAAAATTGTATGTTGCCAATTTGAAGTTCTATCAAAACGTGAAAAAATTTAGCCCTTAAATACATTTTTTTGAAAGTCATGTCCTGTACACAGGATTACATACATGTACATACGTGTACATGTACAGTATGTCCCTGTAAAAAACTTCAAATACATACAGTGTATCTCTAAAATATGCTGTAAAAAAAAAAAAAGAAAAAAAAAAAAGGTGAATGAGAACCTTTGGTGAATCATAACAAAAATTAGGTTTTGGCATTATTTTTCATCTCTAAGAACGATGTAGACATTTTTCATTGTTTTATATTGTATTATGAATACTAATAATTTCATTGTTTTAGTCAAATTTACACAAATTATTTATTCATTTATTGCTTGTATTGAAAACACCATAGGGTCTACGTGTAGATATCATTCCAGGGCCCTATAACATAAAAATTGACATACAATTGATTGTAAAAATCATTTGATTTGAGGAGATACATGAACGATTTTAGGGAGATACACTTGCATGTACAATCAATTGTAAGTCTTTGTGTTACAGGGCCCTGGAGATTCAAAATTATGTTGAAAAAGTTTTGTTCCTTTTCACTCTGCTTTTCCTATTTACCATTTTATAGTATGTATAAATCTTACTAGTATCTTACTAATGGTCCAAACATTATGGGATGGATTGTTAAGCATCATTACACTGATGATCCCAACAAAGGGCTTTATACCAGGTGTAGACCAAGGGCAGGACTAAGACCCTATGTATTTTTCTTTGTTCCTAGTCTATAGGCTGTTCAGCTGTTCCAAGCTTCCACTAAGCTACAGTGTAATGTACATCATGTACATGTACATGTGTAATGTATACATTGTACATGTTTGAAGGGCATCATTGTCATTGTGATCATGGTACTGTATAAGCTGTTTTTTTCGCGTACAGATATTTTCGCAATTTTGGACTAGGTAGGGAAATTCGCGAGGGTTTAATTTCGCGATTTTTGTGATGTTTTTGTTACTATAAACAGCCATATATTGAAGTGGAAATTTTCGCAAGGACCGACTCGCGAAAATCGCGAAAATAAAACCACCGCGAAAACAACCACTTATACAGTAATTAGGGTTTAAGACCTACGTGTACATGTACAGGTACATGTATGTAAAATGGATGCATTCTTTGTTTCTATGGTCATTGCTATAGAGGGTATGCAGTGGAAACAGTATAAAGAGGTCTGATATAATATTCCGGTCCCAGGCTCCCAGCTCGTTGTTTTTTTTTAACCTGATATAATGAGATTCCTGATACAACAAGGTAATTTTGATGGTCCCAAGGACCTCGTTATACTGAGTTTCAACTGTACAATATTAATAATGATCGTATTTAGTCTGGCTATCGGTATTCAGTATACTCTTCATCTAGCCTACATGTACATGTATGGTAGGTGTTATCAAGCTGAATGATTTTCTTTTTGCTCAGCACAAAAGAAAAAGAAAGAAGGAAAGAAAAAATCAGTACTGCCTTCAAGTATATTATAATGTCCTACAATTTTCCTAGTTCTTTATTTAGGGAAATCCCACCTTAGAAATGGCAGGTTGCTCTAAAAGAAAGCAGATATTCAGAGGAGCAGATTGGTAAAAGTTTGAAAGAAATTGGACTGCCAATTTAAAAGTTATGATTTTTTTTTTTTTAAGTTGTAGTTGTATCACTATACATACTATTCTGGGAATTTCAAATTGTCTGAATTGGTTCTGTCACTGTGATGTACATTGTACATGTAACGGCAGACATCTCTCCCATTTGTCCCAACACACAAAATGACTAGAATGTCAAATTTTCAAAAAAGTATTTTAGTTGGTTTGAACTTTTTCTTTTTGAAGAACCTATACATGTACATGTATGACAATGCTGTCTTCAACTACCCTGAGGGGAAAGGCGTGTAGGAGAAAAAAAGGAAATTGATGAGTTTAGTGTACAAATAGGAGGGTTGACCGTGTATACATCATGATCGACTAACCGAATTGCCAATTTGAGATTCGCATATAGATTTAATGATTCAAGTTTTCAAACATCCATTCATTTTCTTATTATTTGTCTGCTTTCTTTCAAATTTTCACCATTCTTTTTCTTTCATTTTTCTGCTTTTGTGCAAATTGGCCGATTACAAAGGTTGGGTTGCCCTTTAAAGTTTTAGGGAGAATAAACAAACTGCCGAACAGTTCAAACTTTATACTGTATCAGTTCCTTTTTGGCCCTTTTCATTCATTGATAATGTACATGTATTTAGTCCAACATTTAGGCTCATATTTGTTATTCCCATGAATGTTGACAGGATGTCCTCAGACTCTTGTTGACCAGAACTACATGCACTGTAGGCCCTGCTGAGTACATCATAAAACATCTCACTACATTATCAGTAAACAAAGATAATGTTTACACTATTCAATAGATGAGGGTAATGCACTATGCCCTTGCACATGTACTTAGAGTAGTCTGGCTTCAAAGACCCAGATTTCATTTTGATGCTGTTTTGCACGATCTCCAAAATGTTTCTACAAAAAGTTTAGTCCTACATGTATTTATGTATTTACAGCTAAATGATGAAATTAAGAAAAGTGTTGATCAATTTCGGATTAGCTGTCAGCATACATGTACAATGTACATGTACATGTATTGTGGATTATCACTTTGTGAAAATCAGTCCAAGTTTATTTTACATACAATTTTTTGGTGTAGGTCTGTGGGTTTATTTTATCAATTTAATTTTATGTACATGTCTATTTATTATTCTTTGTTGTGTTAAAGCTGCATTGCATTTAACTTTTGAAACCATTCTCAAGATTTACAGTGTACATGTACACATATATATGTAGACCTACATATTTTTTTTCTACAAGAAGTGTAATGTATACTGTCATTCAAATTTTGATTTAAAAATTAGAAGAAATTTATGAGCATTCTGGAATCTAATGTTGGGCTTCTGTGTGATATTAGTCTCTACATGTACATTTACATACATGTAATGTTATCATTGTAGGCTACTGAGGTCAAATTTCCCTGACTCCCTACATGTATCTGAACACTAGTCTGAACTCTGAAAGCATAGACTACACTAAATACAACTTCATACCTCCTTGTGTGATTGTTATTTACTTCATTAACATTGTGCACACAAAACCAAATAATAATCACTGCTTTGTTGTATTTGTAAGGGTCACTTTGAATATCCAAGGCTTTTGTATTGCAAGTTCAAGAACTCATACAAGTTCAGGGCTTTTATTCAGTGACTCAAAATGCATATTTACCTCTGGATTCCAGTTTACAAACGACATGTACGTGTATACCCCATCATCATTTGTGAATTTGAATCTGGATGCTAAAGACTTGCCTTTGAAGGACCACTCTTGTCTCAGTCCTGTAATTCTACTTTGTTTGGGCTTGTTTTGAGTTTCATTTTTGGACCAACTTGTTAATTTGTAACTCTTGTGGCTGAAACTTTGGGGTTTGGATACATTTTGTCTTATGTAAGTACTGTTATTGCTTTTACCTTGGCAAACCTTTCTCTAGAGTACACAATATTGAACAAATAAAAAGATAGAGAAAGATTTGTGTGATGTTTTCATTGAAAAAAATTGCAACTAAGTTGTTTAGTTGCCACAATGAATGAAATATTGGGTATTCAGGGGAAAAAAAACCAACCTTATGTCCTAGTCACTTACAGTAATAGTCAGTACATGTACGTAACACTGCAGGCCTACTTATTGGTGTGACCTTTGTTTCATGTTAGCAACATTTGTGAAGGTCTATTCATATTTTGTTTTAGTAGATCACATTTACGATGAATATCAAGAATAATTATTATGATGATGATTGATGAATACATGTAAATGCTTGTAAACTTGTACATGTAAGCCAAATTAGCAAAAACCTGCATGTACATGTATCGTCTGTTGGAGCCAGAAGGGCGTTAAATGGTACCAATCACCAAAAATTATTTTGCTCTGTATGTTAGAGGTTTCATGTCATTATACTATATTCAAAATATGGGCTTCAAATATTTAATTCTATAAAGAGATATTGCAATTTCAATTACACTCTCTATAAGCGTAAAAGTGACTCGTTAGTAGACTACTCGACGCACCCGTACGCGCTCGCCAAGATAAAGGCTCGCGCAGGACCAAACTCTGAGTTCGGTTCCGCGCGAGCATTTTCATGTTATCCTTTATTTCCTTCTTACTCGTTAACTGGTGACCTACATATGTATAGAATACCAGACAAAGTTCTTTAAGGTTGATTTTATACTTTCTAGCTGTACACAAATTATTTTTTCAGGTGATTGGCACACTTTAAGTCCCATCATTTGTAAAGAGTTAACAGACGATATACAGTACATGTGCCTGTACTAGGTATAAAGGAGGTACCAGGAATTTTGTACACCTACATGTACAATATGTGTTGGTTGGGTGATTGTGAAGAGGAAATAAAATGGGATTCCATAGTCATACCATACTGTATGAGGAAATGGGGGGGGGGTGCAGTCTGGACAAAGGAAATATATTTTTGTATATATTGTATCTTTCATTTTGAGGTGAGTTGGAACAATTTTAGAAATTCCTTTGTGGTTCATGTTCTCTCTCATAAAACTGAGGTGTCACCCTACAGTACACTGGACAAACTGTAATTGAAAAAAATCAGACGATAGAAGAGGCAGAGAGTAGAGACCCACCATTCTATTATAGCTTGTGAATGAACATATTTTCCTTATTGGCATTTACTTGTGAATTTGTTTTGGATCAACCTACAAACTGCAATCTTTGTTCTGAAGCCAGAAAGAGGGCAGATTTACTCTTGAATGCAGGTGAGAGAATTAGAATGAGGTCAATTAAGTTTTTGAAGATCAAGTACATGTAATTCTTACCTGGTCAGTTCAAATTTATTTACAGTACTACTGTTGTGAAGAGAATAAGGTTTGTGTCTTGGCTTCCCTTCCAGATGAAATTATTTCCAGCTTTCTCAATGAAACTAAATTATAAAGCTGGGTTTGGAGAGTATAGACTAACCCTTTATCCCTACATGTACACCTGTACATGTACTATACATGTACATGTATCTTTGTTTAGTTTAGATCCTGACACAACTGTAGATGTAGACTCTTTCTAAAGGAGTCAGACTGTGTTGTATGCAGAATGTTGTATTTTGTTTTTGATTTTTGTTTTTGCTTTTTGTTTAAATCTTTCTTTACTCAATATCAAGTATAATGTGTAAATACACTTCAAAACTACATTGGACAAGGTCTTGATTATGTAGACTATACTAGGAAGCAAGACTTACCGGTTGCAAACATTGGAATTTGAGATGCATGTTAGTTTCTAAAATGGCTACATGTAATAATAAAGTTGATTCTTAAAGTTCACCTCCTTGGAAAGTACAATGTACATGTACATACATGTACATGTACATGTACATGTACATGTATAGTGTGCATGAGTTTTATAAGCCTTTTTAGCAAAAAAGTGCATGGACTATTGTTCTTGTGTGTACATGTACATGTACATGTATGTCTCTCACTTCAACTCTTCCAATATCCAGGTACATGTACCAATTTGGATTTTTTTTTCCCCGTAATTTCCACAACCATACAAATACATGTATAACCAACGAGAGATAAAAATACTGTCCAGACTGAAATTGCATTATGATCTGTATCTACATGTAAACATGTAGGCTATTACAGTGTACATTTACATTTATGTTGAAGTTATTATTGATGAAACTTATACTGTAGGTTTGCTTGAAGTGCACACATGTACTGTACATATATGTAACAGTAATACAGTACAGTATGCACATGAATGTAAAGTTTCTGAAAGGCTTAAATTTCTTTTATGGGAAGTTTTCATTAATAGAAAGTGGATGTACTGTACATGTACATGTATTGAGTGTTTATTGATTTGTTGCCCAGCAACAATTTGGGAGATGGGACAAACAATATACCATGCTCCAGTGAAGCTTTTTCAGAAAACAAGCTGGCTTGCATGATGTTGTCACTCTATTCTTTCTAAAAACATTTGTACTTTTTAATTGTACACATCGATTATGGGAATCAATTTTAGTGGCGTTCCTCTTGAACTTGTTTCAAAACGCGTGAATTCATGAATCATTGTTCAAAGATCTGTTGTAAGGTGTTATTGTTTGAAAGAACAGAGAAACAACAAGACCCCCTGAGAGAATAATAATAGAAGCCTACTGATGGAGCTATCCTGCAATATGTGCTATATAAGTACACTTTTCATAAGGAAATGAAAACTTTTGTTTTTCTTTACATGTACATGTATATCACTTTCTAAAAGTGCATTGTTTCAGTACATTTGAATTTATGAATATTCTACTACAGTCCGACCTCACTTATCCGAACTTCATTTATCCGGCCATCTC